>RCWM02000617.1:0-604000 GCA_003667255.2 Euschistus heros | reverse complement strand
TTTGGGGCTAATGAATGATGAAAGTGATTATACAGGGTGTCCCAGACATAGTGTAAAAAAAAAAAAAATGGGTAATACTGCAAACTAAACGGGATAGAATGGCGCAAAAACGAGTGTCCTATCTCAATTTTTTGAGGAGATAGAATTTTTTTTTTTCCGTTTTTATTTTAAAATCTTACTTTTTTCTGAAAAATTACAGTTTTCTCTACTTTGTTTAGCATAGAAACTAAAACGATGATATTTTCTTAATCAGCATTAATTTTGGGATTTTTCTAAAAGATGAAATAGATCTAGTTAATTTAAATTCACTTTTAAGGGGCCTTTTAACACGCAAAACACAAAAACATTTATTAAAACTTAAATTTTTAATTTTTTTGAAAATTCCTCACTCCTCACTGGAGAACCCTAGAAGCCGTCAAATTTCTCAAAAACTGCAGAATTTAGTTAGCTTTTTATTGGTGTAACTCATGATACAATTGCACTTCACCTTTTGAGTCTAACAGACGTTTTTCTGATGAAAAACACGCTAGAGAATAAATACTTGATTGCTCCACATACCTACTAGATTGAATAAATGTATTAGTTTTTTATCACTTGTCCATATGCATGATGGATAAAGAGTTGTGAAGGTGGCAAGCCCTCCCTCCCCCCCCCCCCCCAAAAAAAAAATTATTTATAGGGAGTTAAGGGGGGGTTAACCAAATTCTTGCTGATTACCTAATGTTACATAAACGTACTTTTTTTTTTAATATAGGCCCCAGCATTATGTCACCAACAACACCGACCCATACGTTGCAGGAAAACCGATGTTGGAATGAGCTCGATTGGCAGACGTGAGGGTTCTGAGTAGCCCAGTAATGGGAATTTTGTATGTGTTATAAATTCCTTGCCTCACAAAAGTAGACTCATCAGTCCAAAGAATTTTTTTTAAAAAATGATATTGCTCTATATCGCAGTTAAGGAGCCATCGACAAAATTGAACTCTCTGGGTAATCGGTCTCCAGTAGGTCCTGTACTTTGGAAAAATGAAAGGGGTGTAACTTCTCTTTTTTTAAAACGCGCCAAACTAAACTTTTACTCACTCCCGTATGAGAGGCAACTTAGCGGACACTGGTAGTGGGGGATTCCTCTACTTCACTGATGATATGTTCTTCTATGTCTACATCCCTTAATTGAGGCCCAACCTCACGTCGTGGTTTTATGACTGATCCGGTTTCTGAAAGCCGCCGGAATGTCCTGCTGAAAACGGCAGGGCTTGGAACCCGACGATTTGGGTATCGGTTCTCATACTCCCTCTGAGCTGCTAGCGCATTGCCATTGCAGAACCCGTAGACGGAAACCATATCTGCGTACTCACTTGTGGTGAAGTCCATGGCTGAAGAGTAAATGACAATCGATGCAGTCATAAAATAAGAGGATAACTTCTTATGATCTTTGCACAGAGTGGGACTATAATTGTTTACAAAGCTTTACTAAATAAATCCGGGGCTTGATAACACAGTCTGGGCTAATGAGTAATAGCAGGGCACATTTTGAAATGTTATTTTTCTGTTTATGTATTTAATATCTTCAAATAATCCTAAATTATTATTTTTTATATTTAAAAAAAAGTACGTTTATATAACATTAGGTAATCAGCAAGAATTTGGTTAACCCCCCCCTTAACTCCCTATAAATAAGTTTGTTTTTTTTTTGGGGGGGGGGGAGGGAGGGCTTGCCACCTTCGCAACTCTTTATCCATCATGCATATGGACAAGTGATAAAAAACTAATACATTTATTCAATCTAGTAGGTATGTGGAGCAATCAAGTATTTATTCTCTAGCGTGTTTTTCATCAGAAAAACGTCTGTTAGACTCAAAAGGTGAAGTGCAATTGTATCATGAGTTACACCAATAAAAAGCTAACTAAATTCTGCAGTTTTTGAGAAATTTGACGGCTTCTAGGGTTCTCCAGTGAGGAGTGAGGAATTTTCAAAAAATATTAAAAATTTAAGTTTTAATAAATGTTTTGTGTTTTTTGCGCGTTAAAAGGCCCCTTAAAAGTGAATTTAAATTAACTAGACCTATTTCATCTTTTAGAAAATTTAATGCTGATTAAGAAAATATCATCGTTTTAGTTTCTACGCTAAAACAAAGTAGAGAAAACTGTAATTTTTCAGAAAAATGTAAGATTTTAAAAATAAAAACGAAAAAAATTCTATCTCCTCAAAAAATTGAGATAGGACACTCGTTTTTGCGCCATTCTACCCCGTTTAGTTTGCAGTATTACCCTTCTTTTTTTTTTTACACTATGTCTGGGACACCCTGTATAGTAAACTAGCATTATTGACTTGCGGTTCACTTGAATTATTATTTTGCTGCCAAACCTTTTTAGTACTCCTATCATGTAGAATTACCAGGTATGCAAGTTTAAAATGTCGTTTTAATTCCAATAGAATGCGCTCTTAGCCTATTGAAGGATTTGCTTATCTCTAAACGCTATTTTGTTTGTTAGTCATTTGTTTACAAAAGTCAGTTGCTTTTAAGTCGTTTACGTGGACGTATCATACCTTTCTTTGGTGTTAAAAATGTCTAATTTTAAGCCAAATAAAGAGCATTTGCGGCATGTCATGATTTTCTTATTTAATCAAAAGAAAAAGGCATCTGAATGTCATCGAATTCTTGTTGAGACTTATGGCGATGTTGCTCCAACCGTCAGGACATGTGAACGTTGGTTTCAAAGTTTCAAACGTGGTGATTTTGATGTTACTGATCAAAAACGAGAAAATCGACCAAAAAAGTTTGAGGACTTCGAATTGCAATCTTTATTAGACGAAGACAATACCCAAACCAAACCCAACAAATGATGGCAGAACAGTTGAATGTCACTAGGCAAGCCATTTCCGATCGCCTGAGAGCTATGGGAAATATTCAAAAGGTTGGAAAATGGGTTCCACATGAATTGGACGAACGACAGATGGAAAAACGAAAAACTGTGTGCGAAATGCTGCTTTTACGCCACGAAAGAAAGGGTTTTTTTGCATCGAGTTGTAACTGGCGATGAAAAATGGATTTATTTTCAGAATCCCAAACGAAAAAAAATCATGGGTAACGCCAGGACAACCATCCACATCGAGTGCAAGACCGGATCGTTTTGGGAAGAAGACAATGCTGTGTGTGTGGTGGGATCAGAAGGGAGTAGTCTACTATGAGCTTCTCAAACCCGGCGAAACAGTCAATACCGAGCGCTACCGACAACAAATGATCAATTTAAGTCACACATTGATCGAAAAACGCCCAGAATGGGCTCACAGGCATGCCAAAGTCATTCTTCAGCATGATAACGCTCCTGCACATTCAGCCAGATTGACTAAGGAAACGATTTCTTCGCTTGGTTGGGAACTCCTACCCCACCCGCTGTATTCACCTGACCTGGCGCCTTCTGATTATCACCTCTTCTCATCGATGGGACACTCATTGGCGGAGCAACACTTCAACAATTTCGAAAACTTACGAAAATGGCTCGATGAATGGATTTCAAATTAAGATGAAGCATTCTTTTGGAATGGTATCCATATATTGCCCGAGAGATGGACAAAATGTGTAGAAAGCGAGGGTCAGTACTTTGAATAAAATATATTATACTTTTTTTTAAATTACTGTGTATATATTTTAAGAAATAAACGACATTTTAAACTTGCATACCTGGTAACCCTTGCTAATTTGAACATTCAATATATGAACCTCTTGATAATTTGTATTGAAATCTTGAATTCAGTCTCGAGATTCATGATTCTTTCTATGTCGTACTCATCAAGGTGTGTGGTTTCAATACATCTTAGTGTGGTTACACTGCTGGCAATGATTATACTGTGGTATTTCGTTTTTCTTTCTTGGTTCTTCTATTCTCAATTATTTTTTTTTTTTTTTTTTATGAAATAGATTTATAATTTTGGATATTTTTTGTATTATGATTTTTTTTTGTTATATCAAGAGGAAATAAGGATTAAGGAATTTTATAAGTACCCTTTTCTGAATCCAATCTGGTTCCTAGTGCGTTTGTAATTTTCACAGCTTCAAAAATCTTGATGAGGGGTTTAGTGGTGGAGATTGCGTATGACTAATCCTGTTGTTTTATCCTTAATTAGTTGGTTGTTAATTATGAAATCTAGCATTGGCTTTAAGTGATTTTTGAGTGAATTATCGCTAATTAGCAGGCAGGAGTCTTAAGAAACTTTAATAACCTGTGCAGGCGTTAATGACCTTTGTAGTTTTACGCCTATAAACAATAACAAACAAACAACTTAAATAACCACACAGTGAAAGTTAAAGGTTGTTTGCTTTTTTAAGGTCCTTAAAAAATAATTTTAACTTTAAATGCCTTAATATGTGATGAATGTGAAGGATATTCAAGAAAAAAAAATTAAGGGGAGATCCTTGAAAATCTAATTTAAAATAGATTAAGGCTTCTCAGGTATTATCATTTATCAATTTAAGTATTCATTTATGTTTGTATCATTTTAAAATTATATTTTTCACCTGGAGAAAAATAATACCCAAACCTCTATGGTAAAGGAGCTCACTCAGATTTTTATCAATTTTTAATAGCAGCCATTGTTAATACTTTCAATTTAGTTAAATTTGCCATTAGTGAAATTGATTAATTAATACAGAATTAAACTTGTGTTTTTAAGGGCCAGACAGCTTTTGATGTTGCAGAATCAGAAATGGTACGTGTCTTAGAGGAGCTCAAGAAAAAGCAATCAACTCTTCCTAAGGACAACAATATCAATAGAAGGAAAAATGTTAATAAAATGTTCGTACAATTGCCTATTTCAAAATGTTTTTTATTCATATTATATTTAAATGTAGACATTAAATTTTTAATTACTATTTTATACTGATCTATCAGAAAACAGTGGGAAAATCTTTTATCTTGCACTGTATGAACTTGACAAAAGCCTTGTCATAAAAAATGGTGGTATGAAAAGTATGCCTAGTATTGCTGGGGAAGTCACATTAAAAATATAATTAACCTTGTTAATAGATAGTCAGTAAACTATTACAGATTTTGTAGTTTAGAAATCTGAATAGCAAAAACATTCAATTTGGCTAAAAACTGATTTATGAGTAATGAACAATATCTTAGTATCCCTGGGGCACATTAAGGAAATAAACTTTAATGCGTAAATGCATTTTTTAAAACAGATGTGTTTTGTTGTTTTTGTAATACAACAGGATGGGCTTATTGTCTTGTTATTACTCAAATGAATAGTAAAATATAAATGAAATTTTAAAACATCCAAAAAATAATGATTTTTTTTTTTACTAATCTTAAGACTACAAACTTTTGCTGTTCAGCTGCCTCGTAACTGGCTACTGAATATCACAAATTTCAAATATAACAGAATAAGAGAATGATTCAATACTATTCAAGTTTTTAAAAACTATCTGATTTTTCCATTTTTTAATAACTAAGCAGTCTTACTTTTTTTTACAAATAACAATTTAGTTTTTGGTTTACCAATGTTAATTATGCAATCTTCTCCCATGGTTTGTCATCATCCAGAGACGACTAAAACTTTACGCAATAAATAACAATATTGTCCGTCCAAACTATGTGTTATCTACAGGAATTGTCCACTTCCAGTGCCATTTTATTTTGGTAACTAGTGGGTTACTTGGAATCATATTATATTTTATTATTTGAATAAAATAAGTTATTTTGCACTTTTCTTGTGCAACTGATATTTACAAATTATAATTCGAAAGAAAGATAATCTCCAGAGCTGTACGAATTACTTTTGAACTCAATAAATATTAGCTATTTGTTAACATAATTGTATTGTATTCAATGTACATACATTATTTGTTAATGTATTATTTTGCCAAAAATGGAATAGGGTTAATAACTAGAATTCCTTAATGTCTAGAATAGGCTTTCTAAAATAACTAGAATATTAAATGATACTACACCAAATAACATTGATTATACCTATTAATTTTTATAATTGTTTTGAGTTATACTTTTTCACTAAGTTAACATGACGGTTAAATGTTTTAATTATTATTTTTAGTCTCTATTCCCGATAAACCAGCATTTGACAAACTCAGCATCCTTCTGGTCCACATTCTGTACGGGATTGTACCATAAATATTTGGTTATGACATCATCTACTGCTCCACCACTTTTCCTGCCCAAAATACCTTTTTGTCGATAGTTTTCTTCTTTTGATGTTTTTGTAGCTACTTTTCAGGGGAAAGATTATTCTCTATCATTCTCACGTGGACACTAAATCCATGTTTAAACTAATGTTTGTTTCTACTACTCCCTTCATGTAAAAGAAGTGAAAATAAGAAAATATTGAAATTGAAAACACTGAATTAATGTTAAAAGTTATTTTAACTTGCAGTAAAGTTTCTCACATTTTTCTTGATGGAATTGATTTATTGACAAAACATTACAATCTCCCTCTCTTTAGTGCAGTAAGTAATATAGATAAACAGGAATCCATTCACACATAATGCACAAAGACAATTTTTCACTTTAGGGAAATAAGAAAATGTCAATATGTAAAACACTAAATCCATATTGAAACTGGTGTTATTTTACTTTATACCTTGTAACATTTGAGAAGACAAAATATCAATAAAACAATTCAATCCAAGTTCATAGGAAATAGCAATTAATAAATCTGAAACTCGATCTGAAAATTCAGCCTCAGAATCGATCTGCAAAAGCGATGTGGGATTGATGCATTTAGTGGAGCAGTTTTCTGTTTCATTACCAAATGCCTGAACAGTTTTAAATCCTATATAACAAAGGAACAGGGATTCTAGAACTAAAAACATAAAAATGTACGAGTGCCTAGTCAACACCCTCAGAAATGAAAATCTGATAAGATTAATTATGTTTGAACTACAAATATTTCATTTGTAAATTCAGTGATGATATTTAACTAAGATGATTTATATTGTTGCAATCCACTGTGAAAAATTTAGTTGAAATCTGTTTTCAATTCATAACCTTTATGGCCTGTTATGAATTTCTTAATCAGTATTAGCTATTTATAAAAATATTTTTCCAGAATAATAAGAAATTCTTTATGTTTTAATTCCATAGCATGGTTTCGTGTAAAGAAGATCTTTTGTATAGATTTGATCAAGTTAATGGATAAAATGATTATTAAATTTACTATTAGTCCATAAAAAGTATATAAACAATATGGGTTGTAATGCAGTAGTGCCCCCGTTATCAAGTTTGGTTGGTTATTATGTTTTTGTTTTTTTTATAATTAATCTTTTTTTGTTCTTCTAAAGTTGAATTGATTCGAAATTAGAATTATCTTCAACATGGTGTTATATTAAAGTCTCAGCAAAAGCATTTTTAATGTTATATTGTTTATTTTAGGATTTAACACCCTTATGTACTATTTGTCTCTGCAGAAAGAATGCTGTTCTATAAATAATGAACCTATTAGTCTGATCATAAGTGATAGGGCTGTTGTTATGGATACTTTTTTAACAGGATATTTCCTCATTAAATTGAGTTCACCATTAGACATTATTTAGGTTGGCAATATCAGTGTTTGGGTACTGTAGTGTAAAATAAAATTAAGCTAATTTTTGGTCAAGAAAAAAAGATTTAAATGTTTTGGAAGAGGAAAAAAACTATTATTATCCGAGTACAAAACCTGTACCAATATAACCCATGGCATGGTCTTAGGTTCAGGATACTTTGGTAAGGATGTACTGTTATTAGGCCAATGGTTGTAAAAAGAGATTTGGTCGGCTAATCACCAATACTCAACCACCAGATTTTTTTCCCAATTAAGGGGTGGTACCACTTTATAGAGAGAGGCTGGAAATGCTCCAGAAGAGTCACGCAACCTCGAAGTTGATACACTGCTGAAATAACAGAATATAACTTCTCTGCCTTCAGTCGGATTCAAACTCAATTTTGGTTGCATGGCAGTCAAGTGTCTCACCCACTAAGCTACTACACCTCCTCAGCAGAGTACATAAACAATTTTATTTATTTAACAAATAAAGTATATGATACCAATTTTCAGACTCAGATTTCATTCATAAACAAATATAATATAAAGAAAACAGTGTAATGTATTGTTTTTGTGATTTCATTAAATTATTAATAATTGATTGGAGGATCTTTATTTTAGTGACTTCCTTCATTTAAATTGTCAATAATGAAACTATTTTTGGGATAAATAGAATATTAAATTTTTAATTTAAAAGAATTATTTTGCTAAAGAACTAGTACTGTCAATAACGATAAATAATATTCCCCACACATAAAATTGAAAATATCTAATTTTATTTTATTTTTTTTCCCTGAAAATTCTTACTGACAACTTACACCATTTTTCAGGAATTTACTTTTTTATGTGCAGTACTTTTTTAATTGTATACATGTAATCGACTTTTCAAATGTAGTAGATATTCATAAATCTAGGGCCTACACCTGACAATTATCTGCTGAATTTAACCAGAGTGACAACATTGAGTGTTATTTCAATGAATGAAATGAGCTAAACCTGCTGGCTGTCACCAGTGAATATAGAATTAACTTCCTGTAGCCGATAGGCAAGCAGAGATGTGCTCCTGTACACCCTACCACTTAAGTATCCGCTTCTCTTTGGAAGAGCCCTTACCAAGCTTTGAATTTTTACTCGTATCTACCTTTTTATTGTTATTATTATAATTGTTATTTTTCCACCTATTGTAATTGTTTCTACCTTTTTGTTATTATAATTATGAATAGTATTTGTCACTATCATAATTAATAAATAGGAAATGGAAGAGGTGAATCATATTATAAAACATTAATTAGAGCAAGATAATAGAATTTATTCATGGATTTTTTTATTGGCCTTTTTTCAGTTTCAATTTTATTTTTTGTTTCTCATTTTCTTCACGTTTATCTCATACATTTTTTTAAATTTTATTGTAAAATTAATTTTACTAATTCTCTGAAAGAGCCAATGGTTATGGTTATCTTCCTCACCTTTTAATGAATGATCATGGTCCTCAAAAAATTTTGTTATTAAACATTCAGCATATGTAAAAATACATATATAGCTTTTAAATGTTTTGTTTCTCCTTATTATTTTTCACAGGTTTAACAATTCCTCATTAATTCTGAGTCCTCCACTATCTTTTATAGACAAAAAATGTTGGAAGGATAATATGAGATCTGAGGCCCTCACTAAGGCCTGCAAACATTCCTTGCATCGTCATCATCATCATAATATTGCCCTCTCCACCGCTGTGCAGTGTGAAGATTCCCTCTGCAGAGCTTGACTCAAGTGTCCCTTTCTTAACCAATTCTCTCCTCCTGCTGCAATCCAACCCTCGATTCCTGAATGCCTCCCGCACGCCTTCCTTCCAGGTGATCCATGGTCTTCCTCTTGGTCTTCTTCCTTCTACTCTCGTCTCATACGTTATCGTGGCTGTTCTCTCCGTGCTCATCCTCAGGAGGTGTCCAAACCATCTTAGTTCATTTTCTTCAAGAGTGGTTTCTACTACCTGTACCTCAGTTCGATTCTTCCTTCAACCTTTCTTATGTATCTCATTTCCATTGTCTGGATATGCCCTTTGTGTTTTGAGGTAAGGGTCCATGATTTCCAGGAGTAAGAAAGGATGGGCTGGAATCTAGACTTGTAGACAGATATCTTCGTCTTCTTCACCACCTCACTTCTGTTGAGAAAACCTTTCCAGACTGTGATGAACAATCTACCAGCTGCTCCCAGTCTTTGCGATACATCTCCTTCAATATAATCACTTTTGTTGAACCAGGCACCTAGATATTTGAACTTCTGCACCTGCTCCAGAACAGATCCCTTCAGTCTCATTATTCTCATAATACGGTGGAGACGTCTTCCTATTCTCATACATTTGGTCATATCTAGATTAATATCCATGTTATTGCTCGACAACTCTTCTTGTATATTATTTACGTTGTGTTGTAGGTCCCGGTCATCCGCAGCGAACAAGGCGAGGTCATCAGCAAATGCGAGAATTGTAAGCAAAGTAGGATGAAGGTTCATATGCCCTAGTTGAAAACACCACAATCTGGGTTTGGCTCTCTTCAGCACCTTATCCAGCACCAATATGAGACAGGCTGCACCCCTGATGTATTCCCTGCGTTGTCTCAAATTCCTTGGAGGTGTGGTTGCCAGTCCTTTTAATATCTTGTTTTCGCCAAGGAGACAGAAAGCTCTTTTACCTTTTTTGATGGACTTCTCCATAACCTGCCTCAAAGTGAAATCAGGTCTTGTGTACTCCTCGAGTTTCTGAATCCATACTGCTCCTCTCCGATCTGGCAGTCGACAACTCTTCTTACCCTTGCTTTTAGGATTCTTGAATAGAGCTTGCATGGCGCACTGGGCAGAGATATGCCTCGATGGTTATTGAATACTCTATTGTCTCCCTTGTAGATAGGCACCACCACAGCGATCTCCCAGTCCTTCTGTATTCTTTTCTTTTTCCATACCAAATTTAAGAGATAGAGAAATATTTCCTCACCTTTGCTGCCCATATACTGGATCATTTTGGGAGTTATTTCGTCCAGCCCTGCAGACTTGCCTTGCTTCATCTGCGAGATAGGCTCCTCCAGTTCTTCCTTGCTGATGAAGTCGTGTTCTTCTGCATACTCCACCTCCTCATTATGAGTCTCATCTGGACTAACGTCCCTCCCTCCCTAGCATCCCTATTATATCTTTTTCCTGCCATAAAATCCTTCCTTCTTTTTCCTTAATTCCTTTGAGCGAATCAAATCTTTCCTTCCTCATTCCTTTATAAAAGATCTTGTGGTTCTCTTTTGCATTTTTCTCCATTTTGTGACCAAAATCTTCCCATAATTTTTGTTTGGCTTGAAAAACTGCTATCTTGGAATCCTTCTTTCTTTGTAACTTTCATAGGCTGCATGTGTTCTCTGGCTAAGGAAGTCCCTCCATGGTTTCTTTTCTTGAACCTTCTTTTTCACATCATCAGTCCACCACAAACTTCTTTTAAAGCCGAATCCTGCTCTTTTCTCTCCACATACCAGTCTAGCAGCGATCTAGAATGTTTTTCTTGAATGATGACCAGCTCTGCTCTATGTCATCACTATCCCATGGGTAATCTGAATCTCGTGCCATCCTATTTATTTCTTCTTGGAAGTTTTTCTTATCAGAATATAATCTATTATAGATTTTTAACCTCTTCCTGGCTACTCTCTGGTGAATCTATGGATTTCTCTATGCGGAAAGAGTGAGTTCACGATTCTCAATGCATTACCTGCACACAAACTGAGAATTCTTTTTCCGTTATTGTTGATTGTGCTTTCTCCAAACTTCCCAATAACTCCATCCCACTTTTCCTTCTCATATCCTACTCTGCCTATTTAAATCTATTTAATAATCTATTTCCGTAATTGCTAAGATATTGACTTTTGCTTTCTTTATTTCTTCCACTATTTCGTACTCTTTTCCGTTCAGGCCACCTACTTTCCAGGTTGCAAGTCGAATAAACCGTCCTCGCCATGTCAAATTCCGTAAAATCAGTCCAGCTCTATTTCTTCCATTGTTCGTAATTTATGTTAATTTAAGGAGAGTGAGTTATCAGCCCACTGTCCCCGATTCTGGTGGAGGGATTGCCTCCTCATAGCTCCCTGACAAGCATCCCCGTCCGGGGTAGCTACCTAGGGGAGGTGACCCTAGGGTGTGTACTTAAGTTAACCTTTGTCTGTGATGTGGGTGTGTATAGTGCTGAATATGGTGTACTGTTTGAGTGTCAGAGTTTTTGTTCCCCCAACCTGAAGACCAGCAGCTGATTGCAGTCTGATGACTGGGCGATGGAGTCGCTACTGCTCTACGCCTCCCAAAATATTGCTTGCAGTTATATAAAAAAAGATTTTTTTTAATCCTTTGTCCACAATTTTTTTCATTTTGGGGTTAAGATGTTTCTCCGATTTCCAAACGAAGGTTTAGAAATATTGTGCATTTCATAATATGTTGATTGAATAAAAATTTTATGTTCTAATTTAGAAATTATTGTGCTTAACTTAGCCACTTTACATTTCAGGTTTTTTGTTTCAGCCTCGAGTTTCATAATTTTTTTCTTGCGATTTTTTGCACATTTTTTCTGGATTCTCGGCAAGGATTTCTAATTTTTTTTTTTTCCCAATAGTGGAGGTTTAGGAAATAAGTCACTCTGTTTATGTTTTAAAGCTCTTGATGATTTATCAAAATCAGATTCAACAAAATGTGACTACAAATAAGGCTGTAATTAAATGGTTTCCAATTTTCTCTTCTGATTACCTTGATCCATTTCTCCTTTAAGTCAAAATTCTTCCGGTAACTATGAAAACATTTATTAAATTAGGTAAATAAAAAATGGGTGCTTTATATTACCGATATAGTAGCTGTGACCTCTTGCAAAACATAATATAAGTAGGTACTAATGAAAAGATAGTTCCTTTCCTAGTGTTTCCTTTCTTGATCAAAGTTTTTCTATTTCTGCAACCGTAGGCGATGCACATACTCATATTATCATTTTGCAATGATTAAACTACCAAAATAAACAAACAAACCATGTTATCATTTGGCTGACAAGAAACGGCAATCACTGGGCATGGAGAAGTAGGAAAGAGCCATTAGGGGTGGGGGTAAGGGACACATCTCACCCCAGCCGAAGGCGTTTCTATTATATTCTACTTTATTCCTGGCTGCCACAGCCTACTTTGATCTGTACTGCCCTGTAATAAAGATTCTAGATCATCTGAATCCATTTTTTGGCAACATGGCAACTGATGTCATTGGAATTTGATTTGATTTATTTATTTTTTCAATTAGTTAAATTACTTTATTATAACCATTTCACCTGTAATCACCTGAGTTTTCCAGTTACCCAAAATTGAGAAATATTAACCACATTGGTAATACTGTTAATTAAGAACATATAATATTTGAAAACATGGGTATATGAAGGTGCTGTTACAAAGTTAAAATAATGCTTTTTTTCCAATTTTCAAATACAAAATCTTAACTCCTTTATCTATTGAGAAATTACGTGTTTAACCATGAGCCTTGTGTGATTAATCATATAAAGCTGTATATGCTTATCTCTTGTAAGAAGTTTGGTGAAATTATAAGTAGTGTTTCTCCGTTGTTATAAAACAAACTTTCTGTCACACCCAAGTTGTTACAATATACTGTTAGTTGGCCCAGGTTATATGTATCCATTAACCTTCCAGCAGGAGCAGGCGTGCTAGGGTCAGAGCGTCCCCATTTTCAATTTTTTTTGTATTCTGAATACCTGCAACAATATCCAAGACCTCTACTTCTATTCTTAAAGTGACATTGAGGGGTGGTGTGGTGGGAGATGGCTTGAGTTCTCACCCTCCCTTCATTATTTAGTTTTCATTATTTAGAAATCATTGTTGGGGCCATCTTGACTTCACGCGACTAGTCATGTGATAAAATCATTTGATGTGATAAAAATAAGATTGTTTTTTTAAAAAATGGCTTTTGGTCTGATGAAAGCACATTTAGAGACAAGATCAACAATTCTAACATTGCCTACTACCACGAGGGAATTTTTGAAAAGATCACATGCATACGACTTCCGGAGATCCTCCTCAAAAATGGCAAGCACCGTCTAAAAGGTGCTATTATTGTGATGGGAAAAAAGACAAGACTGCAAGAAAAACCTTTGATATTTGCAAACATAATGTGTGCAAAGAACAAAAGAAACTAGTCTACCTTCAATGCACCATGGCTGAAAACGAATAGTTGTTCAAAACGTGTTTGATATTTATTATATTTAAGTTACCTAACTAAAGCTTTACTTAATTTTTATATCAGATAGTTTTATTGTTAATTTTGTATTGTTTTATTATATTTATTACAATAAATAAAGGTTTTTTATTTTATTACATTTCTGAGTATTCATTTTACTTTAATTATGAATATATATGTAAATAAAACGTTGGAAAACAAAACTAATTGGACCTATATGCACCAATTATAAATACATACAGGGTGTCTACTAGTCGGGAATTTCGGGAATATGTCGGGAATTAACAGAAAAAAACGTCAATGCTAACATTTTCAGACTTTTTTTAGTTTTGCTCAATATGTCAGTTCAGGAAGTGTCTGATCGGTATAGTCACTCTACATACTTTCAAAGTAAACTAAATTTGCTACAACTTAAGATCAGGGTGAGCTCTATAGAGCCATTGATTCCCTTATTTTGTGAAATATCTCCCAAAATATGTATCCCACGCCAAATATGATGTTGTTGAAAATTTAATTAGCTTTCATTTGAGACCAGACTGGTACCTCTGGGTCCAGCCAGCGGTTCTCTCAAATACGGCTGGTAATAAAAAACAGTTCATAAGTGGGTTTTGAGGGAAAATACTGTTCTCGCGTCTTTTTATGGTTTATTTATCAAATTTTATTTATTTTTGTTATTTTAATAATTGATTGGTGAAAAAGAAAAAGATCATATACCCATCGGGAATTACGTCATCATCGAACATTGTTTTATATACCTATCTGCATACTAAAATGCTTGAACAAACATCATATATATGTATATATATATATATATATATATATATATATATATATATATATATATATATATATATATATATATATATGCTCGTCTTCTTTTCAGATGCAGAAGGTTCACCTTCCGGAGCAAGTTGGGAGACTAGTGGATTCGAGTGTATATGTAGCTTGTTCGGGTCAAATCTGCAACATATTGGACATTTAGATCATTTGGGATAGAATTATTTGTGACATAATCAGGAGCAGATTCAAAACGGGATATATATGTTTTATTCCTCAGGTTATCGCCAGTAGTACACTGTGAAAACACGTTTGTCGTTACTCTTTTAGCTATAACTCCAAAACTATTTGCCTTATATGAAATGTGTATTGAATCCCATGAAATACCCAGTCCATTTTTTTTCAGCACAGTTCTTGTAAATAGTTTCAGAGTTAGAGAGAAATATACTAAAAAAAAAAGTGGATTTCACAAGGGTATGGGGTTCTCAGAGTGCTGGCGTAGGTATACCCTGGTATATACATGGGACTTGGTCAAAATTTCATATATGAGTACTCATAGTAAATTCAACTAGCTTTCATATGGAAAAAAAGAAAATTTCTGATCGGACATTATTATATCCGACAACCTCGTGTAACCTCGTAACTATTCTCAAACCGAATGGCAATACTCTACAATGATGTGTTTCTTGACATTTATCGAGAGTAATGTCAAATATAAAAAATAAATGTTTTCTTTTTTTTTCTTTTTTCTTTTTTTTTAAACTGTGATGTGTTAAGTAGCAAACTATACATTGATTGATTTGTTTCGATTATTATTGCAACAGCATTAAAATATTGATTGGCGAGGATTTCGAAATATTTTTGGAAAAGTCGGGAATTTCTAGAAAAAGTCGGGAATATGTCGGGATTTTTGATAATTGAAATTGGTAGACACTATGACATAATAAATAAATGAACATAATATGAAAACCCAATAAAGTAGGTAAGTAAAATGGGGAAAAAAAGCAATTGGGGTCAGTATGACCCCAGCGTGCCTACTTATGTGATGTTCGGAGACCTGCTGGAAGGTTAAGATATAAACTTAAAGGTGCATTAGTTATGCAAATTTTATCTTAGGGACATTCGTCATGCTAACCTATTGAAACTAAGTTAAATTGACAAGAGGTTTTCAAACGTGTGCGATTATATCGTATGTTATGGTAGGTGCTCTGATAAAACCTAGATGCTTATAGTAGATAAATTCTGTCACATCAGTATCATTCATAATTTGTACTATTAGTCAAAAAGCATTATAGAATTACACATTAATAAGGTATAAGCAATTTGACATAGAACACTGTTGTGAAAAAAATAATAGAAAAAGTAAGGCTAGAAGATTTTAAAAATATTATTTTACTTCAAGTACTATAAGGAGGGGAGGAATACCAGCTTATCCTACAGGTTGCGAACCTATTCTAGCCAGAATGAGGTTGATATTCGGGTCATTCTCATAGCCTGAGCTAAAATTTAAAAAAAAAAATTATATTTTTAAAGTTGCTTAATTTTTTATTATTTTTGAGTTTTCTATTATAATATACCTTCTATTTATTGAATTCCCAGGTGGGGCCGATTTCTTTTTTCTATTTACCACTGTTTTGAAGCATTTTATAGAGCTTTTCATAGAAATGCTCTTGACCGTTACTCTTTCTTTGAACATTTTTTTTTCGTATTAAAAAATTATTAATGTCCTCAAATGGATAAAACTAAATAAATAAAATAATAAAATTTATTATTGGTACATAAAAAATTAAAGTAATAAAAAAATTGTGATCAATTCTGAAAGAATTTTACAAAAAAACAGTTTAGTTGTTCAACTATTTTATTGAATGAGATTAAATTTTTAATATTTCTTTTTAAGGCATAACTCTATGTGCATGTCCAACTGAGGGTCGGTATGGACATGTACTTATTACTGTGAGAGGGAAATCACAGTTATCCTGAAGATGGAGCAATGTTCTACAAAACTTCTTTTTTTTTTTTTTTTTTTTTTTTTTTTTTTCTTTTTTTTTCTTTTTTTTTTTTTTTTCCCCTTTTTTTTTCTTTTTTTTTTTTTTCTTTTTTTTTTTTTTTTTTTTTTTTTTTTTTTTTTTTTTTTTTTTTTTTTTTTTTTTTTTTTTTTTTTTTTTTTTTTTTTTTTTCTTTTTTTTTTTTTTTTTTTTTTTTTTTTTTTTTTTTTTTTCATTTGTTTTTTTCTTTTTTTTTTTCTGTTTCCTCTTTTTGTTTTTTTTTTTTTTTTTTTTTTTTTTTTTTTTTTTTTTTTTTTTTTTTTTTTTTTTTTTTTTTTTTTTTTTTTTTTTTTTTTTTTTTTTTTTTTTTTTTTTTTTTTTTTTTTTTTTTTTTTTTTTTTTTTTCCCCCCCTCCCCCTACCTTGCCTTTTCAGGCACACGAGGTTTTGACGGCAGCAGGTTCAACATATGGGTTTCAACATGTACTCCGAAACTTGTTGAAGAAAATAAAAGATAAATAGGAGTAATGCCATAAAAAGAAATATTAAGGTTTAGTTGTTTTTTTAAATCTGACCCCCCCCCCCCCCCCCCCCCCCAAAAAAAAAAAAAACAATTAATGATGATTCACCCCTATAAAAGTGTTGGTAAATAGGTATATAGCCCAAATATAAAATTTTACGAAATTCGATTAAGTCGTTTTGTAAGTGTGAATCCCCCCCCCCCCCCCCCAAAAAAAAAAACTTAAATTAATGATGTTTCACCCTTATGAAAGTGTTAGGAAATAGGTTTATAACTCTGATATAAAATTTGACGAAAATCGGTTGAGTTGTTTCGAAGTCCGATTCCGCTCCCCCTCAACCCCCCGCCATAAAGGAACTCAATTCAGTGATGTTTCATACGTATAAAAGTGTTGGTACATTAATATGTAACAATTTTAAAAAATTGGTGTGACGGTCGTGAGGAACCTCCCTTAAATTAATGTTAATTGCAACACCAAAACCTTACCTAAACGGCTAGTTTGACTAATCAGTTGTATACATCTACAAATAATCAAATATGGAGTCCAGGAGCTTTTAAAAAATACGAATCATTTTAAAAACGCGTGACGGTCGTGAGTATGAAAAAGTACGAGGAAGAAAACTTACCCTGTATTGATGCAAATCTTAGAAAATACACCAAAAAATGTCTTCCAAACACATCACTTATGAAGATAACCTCACGAATTACTCTGTAGATAGCAATAATTAGCACTAGCTTGTTCTTGTTGAGAATATTTAAATAACTATTTAGTGTGACAGTCGTGAGGCCAAACCGAGGGACAAAAAGAAAACGGAATTTTCAGTTTCCCTTTATAGTTTAAAAATGTTTAAAAGCATGTTAATTTATTCTTCAATATATGGTCTCATACTCTAAAAAATAAAAACATAAGTTTTCTAAAAATAAATACTTAAATAACTTCATTGAAACCTCATACTATAGCTAGGGACAAGTGAAAGTTATGAGTTTATAAGCCTTTTTGTAGCTATAGAAAAATACCAAAAATATTTTTCGAAACTAGGCTGTATTCACCAACTTTAAGGGGTCGGTGTACGTTCAAATCCACCAAAAATATTGATTTGGAAGTTTTAGTTCCATCTTAAGTCCAGCAGGACATTGAAAAATCACTGCCATGAGAATGGCCCATTCATTCCATAAGTCCTCCACAGAATTAATACCAACCCTCCAAGGCCAGTTTAGAACTAGTGCCGCTTAGGTTACAAGAATCTTAACACCCTCAGTCATTATGGCCTCATTCTTATTAAATGGATAGTAATTTTGTAGAGTCCTGGTACCGGATCCAAATACAGAAAAAAAGATAATATTTTATATTTTTTCTAAGTATTTTTATAAGAATGGTAAATGGAATTACTTTTTACCAATATTGGCAGCTCATGATTGCAACTGCATAGGAAAATAACCTCTTATCCTTGTCTTATTACTTATAAGTGTATATGGGCACCATTTTAACATAATATATCTTGGTTTTATCATGTTGTATTGTTTTAATCTTATCTTATTGGTGTAAACTGACCCTAATGGTTTTTCTGTTGAATTAAGCTCGATCAGTGTCCAGTCTTATATTTTCTTGCTTTGTGAATGATGCTTTAATTTACAGCAATCCCTCAACATTAGTAATTTTGTTAGAATTTTGAAATTAAAAAGGGAAATAAAAATCACGAATCCCTATGTTGATTGAAATATACATTTTTGAATCAATGAAACTATAAGAGGAAACAAGTTATTTTTGCCAAAATTAATTTCTAGTTGCAAGAATATGTATTCATTTGTAAATTTCAAATAATAAAACATTTAAGACTGATCTTAGAACATAACCCTTCCTATTTACACAAGAAAATGTTCAATATTTGTGTGATCTTGGAATCAACCCTTGTGAATGTAGAGGATCTATTATGTTAATCCTCACAAGTGAATTGAGCAATTATTATTTTTTTTAAGAAGTTGATATTTCTCCTGATCATGAAACAGCCACCAGGTATTGATTGTGTCACTCATTATATTTTCCCTATCAGAATTGCTGGAAGCCAAAATACTTTTAGCTGGTTTTAAACTTTTCATATCAAACTACCTTTCTACTTCTTCTTTAAACATTTCTTTAAATTTGATATTGATATGCAACCTATACTTAAAATATTTGGTGTTAATGGATTAACATTTTATTCTATGGCTATCTGACCAGTTCACTTTGCTCTGCATAGCAGGGTTTTTTGTTTTATAATTTTATTTGTTTATTATTATTTAATTTATTTGTATTATTATTATTTTGTGGATTGTCTTGTACCCTTGTTTTTGTGACTTAAGGAAGTGTCGTTATAATAAAGAAGAAGAAAAAAAATATCACCCTCCATGTATTGCCATGCCATCATGATTCGTTTAAATGAAAAAAGTGTTATTAGGATTCATCCTTCTAGACCAGAGGTTCTCAGACATTTTTGTACCACGCCCCCTCTTGTTGAAACAAAAGTGCCCCCCCCCCCCCCACCTTGGATACAGTAAATTGTATAGGCATATGGTATAAAAAGTATAACAGTGAAAACAAAACATTTATTTTTACTGTTACAAGATTAAACATTATTTGTTTGATTCAAGAAGCTGGTAAGAGAAAAATCAGTGAGACAAATGATCTTTCATGTTCTTTACTAGTATGTCTATTCTTGGTTGTGTTTCAGGAAGGGTACCATGCAGGTCACTAGCAACACTGTTTGTTCTGATTCTTTGTTTCTGTTGCCGCAAGTTTCAAAAATGCTTTTTCATAAAAGTAAGAGCTAGAAAAAGGCAAATGTAATCTAATAGCTTCTTGCGATATGCGTTGTTGCCATATGGAATGGCAAATATTTGATTCAATATATGCTTGCATAGTGAAACTCCAATTATCCGGATTGATTTGAAGAAAAAGTGTAATTTTTTTTATTTCATACAATTTTTTTTTTTTATGTAGTTTATTAACAGAAATTATAGCCTGTAGTTTGGTGTTCACATAAAATATGATAGGTCCCGTCTTATTAGTTTGCAGGCATATGATAGAATAAAAGACATTAAATTAAATAGACCAAGCCACAGCTACCAGAACTGCATCTCAGAATTAGGTGCGGAGCCCAAACATTTCATAAAAGTCAAGTTCTGAGTAAACATATTTAGTGAATTTCTAGAATCATCCATCTTACATATGGGCCCTATTGCCATCGTGAGAGGTCTCTTTATAAACTTAAAGAGTTGTGGCACCTAAAAGAAAATGTGTTATATTAATTGTGTCCGAAAAACTATCCCTTCTAGATCGTCTTAGGAAAGGTGAATCTGGGAAAAAATTGGCCGATGAGTTCCTTTTCGGAACATCAACGATTTCCGACATGTTAACTAAACTTAGTTGTTACTTAAATAAACAGCCACATTTTTAATTATTCAATAAAATAAATAGTTAAAGCATTAGATATGTCTGTTTTGGGTTTTTTTTATTTCAATACCTTAATTCATTATTAATTCTGATTATCCAGATTTTTGGGTGTCTGGATCAATTTCAGTCCCAATTAAACGAGATTATTGGAGTTTCACTGTAATACAATTCCTTTTAAGCTGTCAGTTATAATGTCAAGTTAAAAAAAAACTTGCATGAATATATATTTGTTAACTAAAAAATCTATGATGTAAACTTAGCTTCAATGAATCATGTACTGAAATTTTAATTTAGTGAGAATTTTTTTTATTTTCAACTGGTCTTATTGCCCCCATTGACTTGTCTACACGCCTCCAGGGGGTTGTTTCTCCCAGTTTAGGAATCCGTGTTCTATACCATCAAGCGTACCTCAACTAAAAAAAATGTTGGCTGTAATATTGAACTGGGTTGTAAAGTAGCATAAATAACCATAGTTTTTTGTGCTTTTTTTCCTCCTCCCCTTGCTATTTTGGCAACACAAGGTTTTCCTGGCTGGGAGGGTGGTGGGGATGGAATTAATTACTAAAAATTAGTTCTCTGCCATCGACTTGATTCAAACTTGCGCCTGTGATTCTTCTCTTGACTTATATTAAATTTTGAAATCCTGGATGTTGCGACTGTTTATTTAGTGTTATCCTTTTTTATCTTAAAACATTTGTTTAAAGATTATTATTATTATTTTTTTTTTTTTTTAGATCAACAATCCAAAAACCCTTGATCTCAGATGGTTTGGAGTCAAAAGGTAGTGACAAAGAAGATGAAAGTGAAAATTCTTCTTCTGATAAAGTTCCTTCAGTTCAAAAAGTTGAACTTAAAATTCATTCCCAGCCAGTTGATTCTGAATCTTCTTCAAAACCTCATGAAACACAAAGTAGTGTTGGTAAGTTATTCTTGGATCAGTTTGCTTTAGTTTTATTGTTGAAATATTAAACATTTTATTGTTGAAGTCGATACTTAAATACTAACTAAACTTTGTTGTTACATAAATATTGATTTATCTTATGATATTGAGAATTCCTGATTTAAATTTTGTTTAACAAGAAATAAAAGATTCATTAAAATGAAATAAGAAAGGTAGTTTATGACTTAATTTTCATTCTTCAAAATCCCATGATTTAGATAGGATACATGTAAATGTATGCTGTTTCTGTTATCTAATACTACTGTTATAATTGCTCATTTTTCTTAAATGATGCATTGATTCTATAGACTAAGATAGTAATAATATTCATAAAACTTATACATAAATACATTTCTGCCATTATACACAGCTGTAACATGAACTTGTTGTTTGACGTAAACGAGTAAAAATAAGTTAAATATATATATGTAATTATTAAGAACTAAGTTTAAAAATTATTGAAATTTGAAATATAGATGTTTCTGAAGAATACGGTTATGAGAATTCTTTTAATGTGTGCGGTTAAAACACAAATATTCCCTCATAACAGACCAGGACTTTTAAAAATTGTCCTTAGAGAAAGATGTTCGTTCGACGAGGTTTCACTGTATTGTTTTTATAACAGTTGGATTGAATGAGGTTTTTCCAATTATATGAAGTTATAAAAAGGCAAAAGAAGCTATTAAATGGCCAGTTTTACATTTTTAGGATTAATATTTAAAAATAAAAAATTAAGTTAAAAATATAATATAGTTTATTAATTTATTTTAGTTTGTTGTATTTTATTTAATTTATTTCTAGCCTCTACCCTAAAGGGTCATTAGCAACTTTAATATAGTTTTTTTCTAATCTAATTGATTAAACTTGAGTAATATAAAGCTAAAATGTTTTAACTTTTTTTTTTTTTTTTTTTATCGTCATTTTTAATTCTTCAGATTAACAACACTACAATTCTTATGAATGTTTAATAACAGTTTTTCAATTAACATATTTTTTAGCTTACTTTTGTTATATATTAATTTTTCAAACTAATTCTCATTATAATATAATAGCTTCAAAGATACAGTATAAATAAAAATTGGTTATATAGTATATAATTATAGATATATTATATCTATAAAATTATGTTTTTTAAGCAATAATTTAGTCTTCCACGTTGTTTTTGTATTATTTTTATTGCTTTCTCTATAACATCTTGTCATTTGAGGTTGTTCTAAATTTGAACTCTGGCATTTAATGGTAGCACTGGTTGGAGGATGTAAAGAACCAACTACTAGTTGGTTGGACCACACAATATGTTATCTTTGTAGTTATATGAATTTCCTTTTGAATAAAGCCTATTAGACAAAAGTTTTTCTTCAATCATTGATGAAATTTATTATTATTATTTTTTTAAATTTGAGTTTGTTGAATAAAATCAAATCAATTAATGTAAAATATTTCCATACTAAAATACATGGAATTCATTTTGATAATTTGCTATATTCATTTCTCCTGTAAGGAAATGTCATCAAGTTATTCTTTTAATTAATTGGTGCTTACTAACATTTTCTAATCATTAATTTATAACCAGCAGTACAATGAGACATTTGAATTCCATTTGTATAATTTTTTTTGTAATGTTCATTGAATTTTCTTAATCCAATCAATGGTTGCTGAAAAAGAAATACTTTCACGAACTGTCTATGAAAGTGTTAGTTTTTGTGTGTATGTGTATTTAGCTTAGGTGAGTAGTCGTAGATAATACATAATACTATTGTGTGTTTTGATGATTTATACATAAATTTTTGTTTCTTCAAGAAAAATTTATGTTTAATGTTTCATACAGAATCCGATGATGATCATGATGATGATGATGATGTAGACTCTCTAAGTACTGAAACATCGGATACAGGTAATAGTACCGATGTTTCAGATGAAGAATCAAATTCAGGTGAGAGAGGCCTAGTGAATGAATCTCATTTGTATAAAATCTTTCCATTAAATAACTACTCATTGTTTCATGGCACTTGTTTCATGTTTTTCTTGTGTTTTTTTTTTTCATTATCTCATTTTTAGGTTATGTATATAGCCAAAATATGAATGATAAATGTTTCTCTTAAATTTTTCTTTTTCTTTGTTCATTGTGGATCTGATATACCTGTTTTTCATTTTATATGAAGAATGTCTAATTAATACTGCTTGTCTTTTCTGTTTGGAATTGGTTCTTAAGCGACTTTTAAGTTTCTCTACTGAAAGATGTTTTCAAAGATATCATGGGACTTACCACGATATCAATTATTACTTTTTTGTTGCAAGTTTTACAGAAAATCTGGGAGCATGTGTTGAAAATAACTTGAATCTTATGAATGATATATGAGAAGGGGCAATAGATATAGCCCTGCCAATTAGATAGCTTGTTTATCTACATGGCCATTATTGATCATGGTCATATTTATTTTTTTTATTTTAACTAATTTTGCATGATTAGTGTTAATATGCTTTTACTTTTTTTTAAAAATTGTTTGGAATGTTAAAGCTTTTATGCAATTAACTTTTGTATATTACTAAGGCAGTTAAGCTTTATTTCCATTTAAACTGCTTTTCGCTTTATTTATTATTTTATTTTTACAATTCAAATTATTAGACCCTTATATGATTTATAAGTAAATAAAAATTATTCTCCATAAAATTTCTTTCATTATTAACTTAATTTTTCTTGTAATGCGAATTTCATTTCCGAAAAACAATTTGTATCTATTGTTCAAATTAAATTTCTGAAGTTAGAATATTTGTATTAACAGTAGGCAAAACTTTTCAGTTAATACTTATTCTTATAGGTAGACCTAATGTTCTACCAACCCTAATTTCAATTTTTGCCAGGAACTCAACATTTTCTATCAATAAAGAATCAGGTTTGTCGTGGTGGGAAACCATGGTTTGCCAAACTCTGGGTCTTGGCATGAAATAACCTTACTTCTGTCATAGATAAATCAGATGATTAAAATACAGTTGTGTCCATGCTGGTGTCTCCAAAGAATAGTGTATGACCGAGAAACAGGCCACTATCATTGACCCCTTGAACCTTCATGGGCTTCTTCTTTTTGAACCTAGAAATAGTCACTTGTATATATTTCTAAATTAAAAAAGGAATAGGTAGTTTCCTTACAAGTTATTTTTCATTTTCCTGAGAGCTTTTTTGCAAAAAATCACAATTTTTTGGAAAGCTGTGTTTCCACATCCTAGGCCTATAGAGCTGCTTAAAAGTCTTAAATCATGACAAATTTAGAGTTCTTTATTAGAAAAAATATGCTCTATCATAAAAAATCATATAGTTAATGAGATATAACCGAAATATTGATAATAGTATTTACATTTTGCAGTTTTTCAGTATTACACAGATTGCTCCAAGTTTTATACACAGGTTGCACCACGTTGCAAACTTGGATTTCAACTACCCTTAAGGGTTCCTAACATATTAAACTTTGTAGGTAACATACGATTTTGTGAACTTTGATGTACAAATTCCCTGGGCTATTAGATTTTGTAAACAATTTATATAGATAATATTTATTGACCATGAGATTAATGGTATATACTTCATTCTGTAATAAACACCAATCATTAGTCAAAAGATCCATTTATGGGCACTATAAAGGAGTTTCTGTTTTATTCATAGATTTGACAAATTATCAAATATAAACAATTAGATTTAAGGACCAATTAAAAGTTTCTTAGAAATAAGGGATCAGTGGGAAACAGAAAATTTAAGTATCTCTTGTAAGCCGGAAGGAAGGTTTATCTGGTAGTGTTGTTTACAGTAGTATTACAATCATAGATACCAAAAATGAATACTTTGTTCATTAATTTATTTCCTTTTTATTATGAAATTCCTTCTGTGCTGCAATCACGGATCTAGATTAATTATCTCAATAACAATTTTTTTGGAAATTTTTTATATTTCCCTGCTATATTTCAAAGATATAAGGTAATATAATAATATAATGTATATGGTAATATACAGTTTTTTGTGATTTGGCATTGTGAGATTTCATCCAGGAGATTTGTGGTTTCTTACTTTTTAAAAGGAATTAGATCTTAAATGAGTTAATTTCTTAGCGAGGTAATAGTAGAGAAATCCATGAAGTGAGAAATTAATTAACCTTCGTTGTGTGGATGGCCAGAGATGTGGTATGAATAATTCGTGTGCAAGAAAGATTTTAAGGAATTTGTTTTGCTGGTTTTGATAAAAACTGTGATAACTTGGTAAGAAATCAGGAGACTGAAATACTATGACAGCAGTATCAGCATGAGCTTTTTACCTCAGTGACCTGTCCAACAAATTGGACACTTGGCTATTTAACTTTTTTTTAAAATATATTAAATCTTATATATATCCATAACAGTAAATAATTGCCACAAGTGAATAACTAATAGTTGTAAATTGTTTTATTTACCTCGTCAAATGCTATAATACCTTCCAAAATTGAAACAAAGAAGCCAGGTTGGTATGTATCTGTAGCTGCATGGCATGACAAAATCAAATTATCAGCATAATTTGGTTTTCAAATCTTATACTTGACGGCATAGAGTTTTATTTTATTATATATATAGGGGTTTCATTTTGTTTTCATATAGTTGCTTGCATTGTTTTATTGATCATAATTTTTCTGTTTATGAAAAATATTGCATATATATACCACAGAGGTAAAAGACACCATCTCTATTATTATTAGTAGCTGAACAGTGATCTTTGATAATTAATAAAGCACAAATTAATTGTATGGACATAGTGTTAACTCAATTTCATTGAGAAAGTAAACATTGCGTCCTTTTCTTCTGGGTACAGATATGTGAAGTAAATATGAACTCTTTTTGCATGATAGATAAAAGTGTATGAGTATACCTATAAGTCACTTTAATTATTGAGCTATGCTTTGTATAAATACAGGTACTGTTGAGCTATATATTGATATGCATTTATTTCATATGCAAGTATGTGTACCTTTAGTAAGAAGTATTTTTTATATACTTAAATTAGCTATACCGATAAAGTTTTATCAATTATCATTGTAACCTGATAAAACAATATTGATTCCAAAATATTCAGAATTTTTCAAAACTGTTTGTATACAATAAAACTTCTTTACAACATTCACGTTTGTTTTCCAGATTTGGTTATCTTTTTCTTTATTTTTGAACCCTATCTGCTAAGATGGATGAAATGGGAAGGGTAAGCTGACAAGAGGAGCTATTAGTCCTAAAGGATTTGGATAAATCAGGTCAAAATTTATTTGACCAGTAAATGATGATTTTTGATGCTTACATACTTCCCTAAATTTACACTAAAATAGAAATGTTATATTAATTGTAATTGATTGTTTGGTAAATAAAGAGATGGTTTTGAAATTAATATCATTTTTATAAAATAAAGGTTGGTATGATCAACTTGACTTTTAAAACACAACAGCTATTAAATAAATAAATATGAAGTTGTTTTTTTTTTTTTTTTTTTTTTTTTTTTTTTTTGACTGATCCCTCAAATACCGCCAAAATTAGATAAAAATTGGCAATTGACAGTCTGAAAGCTCCCTTTGTCATTTCATCTTCTTGGTAATTCTTTCTGTTTGAAACTTTACATCCTTCATTCCATTCTATGCAGATTTCGAGCCAAACGGGAATTTAAATGTGGTTGAATAAAGATCCACAGTTCTTTAAAGAAATAAAAATCGATGGTCCCTAAAAGGGTCAGTGTTTTAAAAAAATATTAATATCTCAAGTTTTATTGATTATTTCTGAAATATTTTAGATTTTTGTTAAGGGAGGATGCCATAGCTATAATTAAGACAAAAATTTGTGGTTATTTTGAACTTATAATTATTATAAGTAATATTATCTCAATTTTTTTTATCTGGATCAATCTCATATGCTTTAGTTGTTACTCGTTATTATATTATAGTTATTATTAATTAGTAATGGCAATGCAATTTTATTATCATTATTTTCTCCACAGAAAAAAAAAATCGTGCCAACAAAGAAGAATCCCAGCGATTAACATCTTTGGCCGATATAAACAAAACAGTTCCTAATGCTCTTGTAAGTTAATTTTATATTATTTAAATAACATTATTAACTTAAGTCTGTGTTTTATAAAATGATAAATTCTAATCTTTTTGAGTGAATCCTATCAAAAATTTTGAATTGTTGAATCTTCTGTAGATGAGAAGGAATAAAGTGTAGAACTCCTAAAACTGAACTATGATTTAAATCCTGTTAATTACTTCAAATTATTTTTGTTATACCACTATTGAAAAAGTTCTATGGTTAGGGGTTTCATACCATGAATAGGTGGAAAATATGATTAAACATAATACTGACCATATTGTCCCTAGTTTAACTGATAGACTTCCAGTCCACCATGTACACTATTTCTATCAATACTTTATATGATAACGTATAATTATAATAAATTTAGCTTCAATTTGTCAGTCTTAATGAGTCAATTTAATACACATTGGTTTTTTATTATTTTATAAACAATTCGAATGATAGATACATAAAGAATGAATAGTATTCCTATAATATGGGTTTAATTTTTTTTTTTTTGTAGTTGTGTCTAATGGGAATAATTTTGATATAATGATCTCTTGCATTTAAACCTAGAATTATTTTATGTCATTGAGGGCTTTATTGGAATAGCTGCAAGTTTTTAATTGATTTTTTATTGCTTAGGTTCAGAATTCTAAAGTGAAACAACAGAATGAAACCGAAGAAGCTCTTTCTTGGAGGAGACCAGGATCATTTAGGAGTAGGTTACAGGATCAAAGGCCTAATATATCTCTTAGTAAGTAACCAATGTATGCAATTTATACAATAATGTAAGTGTTGCCCTTGTGTGCTAAATTACTGTAATTGTCCTTATTAATTAAAACAAAATATTTTCAAAACTAGAAATGTATTAACAGAAATAACAATGTATAGTGAACGATTACTGTTTCAACCACTCTTAGTTGATATTTACTAATTATTTTTTTCTTTTTATTTGTTTTTTTATTTTGTTTATTATTTTTTCTATCGATTCTCAAATGTTTTTCTGAAAAAGGTTTGGCATTATTATATTATAAATTCCTATTTATAATTGTATAAATTATTTCATTAATGTTATTAGTGACTGCTGATATTATTATGTTCATGGTAACTTAATGAAATAAAATTGTTACATATTATGTTATTAGAGAATGTGCTTTCCAATAGATCTTTTTTTATGAATTTTCATTTACTTAGTTTTAGAAAAACTGTTTAACTTTATCAAGGCAGACATATTTTTCAGAAATAGGTGAGAAAGAAAGCCCTACTGGAGTTTCTATCCCTGGAGATTCTGGCTCGGGTATGAGGCCACCCAATGCTAGGTCTGAAACTCCACAAGAAGTTGTTCTCAGGAGAACCCAAAGCTTTGAGGCTGATGAAAAGTAAGTTTTGTCTGCATATCTCGTGTTTTTGGATTGGCAAGATATGCTCTGTGTATTATGCTGACTTTGCAAAACTGAATAATCTTTGCTATTTTTACAAATGAATATTTTACTTCATTGTAAATGAATTTCCTTATTTATTCATATAGTTATTACCAAATTCTTTCCCTATGAATGTTAACTAAAACTTTTTTAAAAAAATATGGTTTAGGTTCACTGAGTTACAGAAAAAGTGGGGCACCTAAGAAATATGGATTTTTTGGCATTTAACTTAAACAAAACTAATTAATTTTCCATTTTTTATAACAAATATTTAGATTTATTTAAAAAATTAATTAATTAATGGTTTTATTGAGAAAATGAACAACTTTCTAAAATTTAGAGAACTAAATTTTTTTTTTTTTTTTTTACTGAAGATGTTATCGACGATAGCGTACATTTCCTCCACTTGCAGCCAATGATCAATTCTAATTCTTCTCTTAAAGCGGTTACAAGATAATTGAGGGTCTTAGGAACAGCAACTCTTGATCTCACATGTCTCCCTAGTCGGTCCCAGGAGTGTTCAATTGGACATATATCAGGGCTCCAAGTAGGCCAGTCTATAACTTTGATTTTAACTTCTTTTGGGTCAGAGCTTCCCAAGCAGTGGTCCATGGACCTTCTGGGGCTCCTCCGATACTAAATACTGGTTCTATGATGGACTTCGAGAAAAGTTAATTCATTGTACAAAAAAATAATAACAATAATAAATTGTACTGCATATGAAATAAATAATAATAACAATGAATACTGAAAACTAAAATTTGATGGGTAAAACATTGTGGCGGGTTGGCAGTTCTAGGATAGCCTCTCGGTCACTTTTCCTACAGCACGTGATACTATGCTGCTAGAACAAGAATGGATGGTCTGTTTTCAGTTTCGAAAAAGCCGACTAGTTTATTCTCAAATGATTGCGAATGTTTACTTGACATAACTTCAGACTCCACCTTGAAATCTACTTCGTGTGTGATATTTACTCTCATTTTAGGCTCCACTTGAAAAACAAAAATTCCAGCTGCTCATTGAAAAATTGAAGCGGGGGTTCTTCTTCCTTATGCCACAACTTACTTATGTGAATCTGTATTTTCTATGTATGCAATCACCATAACTAAAGACCAAAGCGGTCTAGATGCAGAACCCGATATCCGACTCAATCAAAAATTAAACCAGATATTTCTAAATTGTGCCTATTAAAACAACCTCATTTTCCCATTAATCAAGCTGACTCTATGTTTAAATTATTACTTTCGAATTGGTTCTGATTAATTACCTACAATAGTTTTACTTACCTGTCGATTCCATTCTGTCCATTTTGATTTTTGTGTTGTAAATTAAGTTTAGTTTGTGAATGTAATGTTTGTTTTCCTAATGATGTTTCCCTCCACCGCTAAGAAAAAGGCTTGGCCTGGCTAATTTACTAAACTTTTATTTACCACAATCTATAATTTATTATTATGTATCTAAATCTGAATACTTGAGTAAGAGGAGTCAGCAGTAGATATTGTATAGTGAAAGGGGTCTGCTGGCCAAAAAGATTAGAAGCACTGCTTTAGGTATTCCCTAATACATCTTGCCACGTGAGGTCTTGCATTATCGGGCATCAAAATAAAGGTATCTACTAAAAATATTGCCAATGGGACAATGTAGTTTTGGAGTATGTTAAGTATGAGTTAACGTCCATGTTGCATCTCTCTAAAATGTGCAGCTGTTTTTCCATTATATGAAACGCCAGTCCATGCCATAACTGAGCCACCCCAAACATTTTGTTTAAAGTGACTGGCTTGAGCCCATCCCTTGCCATGCCTTCTCCAGACTCTAAGGCATTTAGTGAGCTAAGACAAAATCTGTTTCCAGGAACTTCCTCCAGTTGTTCTCAGCTCAATGCTTGATTCTTGGCAAATTCTAAATGATGTTTGTTTATTCTCAAGAATTAATGGTGTCTCACGAGCTAAACTTTTGGCTCTTAAGCCTTAATTTACTATCCTTCAACTCCGAGTTTGTGGATTTACCCATTTCCCACAAACTCCTGAAACACTGAGCCAGCTGAAATACAGTTTAGTGAAGATCTCAGAGGCTCTGTAAAAACCACACATCTCAAGGGAAGTCGCTCTTGGTCTTCCCAAGCCATTAGATTTGTGGTATGAATTAGTCTCCCTGTACCTTTTTATTGATCTGCAGACTGCAGTTTCTGGTTTACCGATATAATGAGCTGCATAAAGGAAATCGTGGCCATGTTCAGCAAGTGCTATTATCTTGGCAACTTTTTCCACTGTAATTTGCTTCTTTTTAAAGCCAGAGTTTTAATATTGAAATAAGCAATGGTAAGAATTGCAGGAAGACCAAACAATCAAAAATTGGTGCTGGTCAAACTGATTCATTTTAGACATTAATGAGGAAACGTTAACGCTATAGCATTAAAATGTTATTTTGTTCACTGAATAGATAAAAAGCTTTATCCCAAAATTACTATGTAAAATTTGTTCTCATTGTATTAGTTAAATACCTAAAAATCCATATTTTCCTTTTTTTTTTAACTCAGTGTATATTAAGTTTGATTTTTCATATGGCAATCCCATGATCTTAATTTTAAGTCAGTAGGATCCCAATAGTTCTTCCTTTCTAGGATCCAAGCAGTGATTGGAACCTAAAGAAATATTGGTTCAGAAGATAATGGGTTCCTTTCTCACCTGGGTCAGTTAATATTTACTGCATGGCAGTTCTGCAAAATAAATGAATGAATCTTTACCCCCCCCCCCCCCCATACTTATATATATATATATATATATATATATATATATATATATATATATATATATATATATATATATATATATACATATATACACACACATTACACATATGTATATTTTTTAATAAAAAATTTCATTCTTTTATTATTAGCTTATGAAAATAAATAAATTTATTATAATTGGTAATTGTGTCTAGTGAAAGATCTCAGAATTTCTTTAACATTTACCTGAAATTAAGCATGAATTTTTTCATCTTAGTTTGCTCTCTTATGTATTATGTATGAAATGTATAAACTTCAGTAGTGAGTACATAACTTTTATTTATTTTATTTTTATTTTTTTGTTATATATAGATGGTTATTAGATTTAAAATTGTAACCTTTACATACTGGGCACATAAGCCCATTACACTTGTAATTAATTGTAAACAAATATGATTTTTCGAAATATCTGTGATATCTTAAATGTGGTGATTAGTAATAAAGAATATTTGTGGCTTCGAAAAAGTTTGATTTAATGATCTAACTAAAAGGATGACATGTCATTTTTCTTATTAATAAATCATTTTGATTATACATAAATATAATGTTTTTCTTAGGCCATCAAACTTAATAAATAAATCAAACTTTTTGAGACCTTTTCATTTCATTGCTTAGCTTTATTTTTGAAGCCTGCTTTAATAACCATCTTATAACAAAAGCTTTTGTGACGATTAAGAAATTCATTAGTATGATAAGCCCTAAGTAGTTATTGATTGTAGTTATCTAATGTATTTCCCATTTGCAATGAAGTAAAATATTATATTTGTCGCTTCGCTATTTTGTGTTGTGGATGTTGTGTTATAACTTTAATAGGTTTTACCGCCGGTATTTGGAGCTGAGAGCAAAGATTAATGCAGGTAACTCTTGCCCTACACTTCATTCAACTCCAGTTCGTTCAGCTTCTTTGAAAGAAAGGTGAGTTGTTAATAATTTTGGGGGTGGTTTAATTGGATGAAATTAAAAGTATTTATTTAAAATGGTTTATCTGGTGGAGTATTCTTTTAATTTGTTTAACAGCATGGTAGTTAAAATTCGATAATTAAATGTGGTTCTAAAATATAAAATAAGAAAATTACATAAGAAGTCAGGGTCTGTTTTACTTCACTACCGCAAATCACTTATTAACAAAAACATAGTATTGAGTTAGACAATTGAATTAACTGTTACTAACGTAATTAAATTTATACTAGCATACCATGCCGTGTCATCGCCCACTCTTATTAAAAAAGAACTTAGATTATTTTAACTAATAATTGAATTTCATTTGATAAAAATCTTTTTTTATTTTATTGATTAAGCATTATTTTCTCTATGATATTTTCACCCATGGCAGTCATTTTTAACCTGGTTAAAATTGCATTGATTAGGTGTTTGGAGAGTACATAAAGCTGTAAATATGCATACAATTTGGCAGAAATAATTTCATGATCCAGCTGATTAGATTTTAATTTTTAAACATGAAAGTATATTGCAGTTTGGCAAACTTTGTTTCTGGCACACAAGACTTTACATTTTAATTATTATTATAAACCTTCCTAGAACTATGAAGATGTTATAGTTAAAATTTGGTACAGTAGGATAGAATAGTTTTACCATTGCTAACTCAGTTGCAGAATGGCCACATATCGGTCGATCTTTAAATTGTACTGGGATCCACATGTCGCTCCATATATTTATAGCTTTTTTAATAACAATTGATTTCAAAATAATTAAATTTTACCCTAAGTTTCTAGCTCTATATAACACGGTACTTTTGTAACATCTCTCGAATGGTGCTCGCCACCTATTGTTCAATTATCAAACTTCACTGCACACCACATATTTATCACTTTTTTATAGCAATATAATTGAAATTTCTTAAGTCAATATTAAAATTTTATTATTGCTAAACCTTCCTTGAATTATGAAGATAATGTGGTTAAGATTTGGTACTGATTGGTTCATTAGTTTTAGCGTTTAGTGATCACAAATGGAAAATGGCTTGTCCCAAATATAAATGGCAAAACTTCAGGAACATATAGGGGACCGAAAAACTAAGACTAAAAGTCCTTTAGAGATTTGCTCGTTTTTGCTTAGTTTTAGAGAAAATCGCAAAAAAAGAAACAAAACAAGTTTTCATTTTTATACTTATTTATTTACATTTTATTTATGTTATGTTCTTTTTAATGTAAATATTGCTCGAAATGTTGTCCTCTTGCACCAATGCAAGCATTACATCTAGCACTTACTTGATATATTGCAGCTAAACATTGTTCTGATGATATTTGGTGCACTGCATCTATAATTCGGTCTCTTAATTGCTCTCTTGAGTTGATTGACTCCGAATAAACTTTCTGCTTCAAGGTTCCCCATACGATCCATGGGTGGGGTGTCATATCAGGTGATCTGAGTGGCCAAGGTACTACTCCTTCACGTCCAATCCATCGTTGTGGATAATTTATATCCAGCCAAGCTCGAGCAACGCTATAATGAGCTGGACATCCATCGAGTTGGAACCACATTTCAATCCGCTGCTGTAATGTCATCTAAATAATTAGAAAAGTCGTTCTCCAAAAAATGTAAATGTGATACCATTCAATCTTCCAGGTAAAAAATATGGTCCCACCAGTAATCCGTTCCAAATTCCAAGCCAAACGTTAATAGCAAATTCATGCTGAAACCTATTCTCTCTAATAGCTCTGGGATTTTCAAGAGCCCATACATGATAATTTCTTTGATTAACAATTCCTCCTCTTGTAAAGGTAGCTTCATCGGTCTATATAATTTTTAATGGAAATAAATTATCATCGCGAACTTTGTCAAGAAACCAGTTACTATAATTCAATCTCTTGACATAATCTAGGCACTCTTCTATTTGGAAATTGGCGCGCATACTCCCGCACCGCTTCTAAAGCATTACCGTTACAGAAACCATACACAAAAATCATATCAGCGTATTCAACATTAGAATATGTATGCGGCATTGTGGCTGATGCTATTCACACAAAAATATCTGAGTAACTGACTGAAGACTGATTTAGGAATTATAATCCTAGAAGGATGTAATGTAAACAAATAAAAGAATGTAAAGGATAACATTAAGTGTTTACATATCTCACTGCCTAGCCTAACGAACTTTGAAAGGTGATAATCGCTACCTGTAACATTTTTGTTTTGTTTCTTTTTTTTTTGCGATTTTCTCTAAAACTAAGCAAAAACGAGCAAATCTCTAAAGGACTTTTTATCTTGGTCTTTCGGTCCCCTATAAGTTCCTGAAGTTTGGCCATTTAAATTTGGGACACCCTCTGTAATAGTATAGATCAGTGGTCGGCAAACTTTTTCCAAATATGGACATTACAACAATTTAAAAAAAAAATTGGGAGCCAAATCTGCTTGTTTAGTAAACTTTTATTGCACTAAATAAGTAGTACACTAATTAAAACTAAATTTCATACTTAATAAATATTTATTAATGCGAACAATATGTTTGCATCTCCTTGGAAAGTCTGAGTAAGTCAGGTTTATATGTTGTTTTTAATTTTAGGCATGATTCCAAGTTCTCATCAATAAGACGACTTCTCAGTTTACTCCTGATAATGTTCATGCTTGAAAAAGATTGTTCGCATATATATGTAGAATCGAAAAGGGAAAGAACAGCAAACGAGCTTTTTTAGCTGATCGTAAGAGTCAGAGTCATCTATTCCAAGCGTTGGAAATGATCATGTCTTCCTTCTCCATGTCAAACCCTTTTCTTACGCCGGTCATACTTTTGGCCCCATCTGTTGAAATCGACACAATTTTTTCGAGGGGAATATGATGTTTATCCATAAACTCAGTTACAGCATTTGCGATTTCTTCTCCATGCGTCTGACCTTTGAGTGGCAATAATCCTAAAAGTTCTTCTTTAGGGCCTGAATGAGGCATAAATTTTACAAATAGTGAAACTTGCGCTGTATCATTTATGTCACAAGACTCGTCAACTGCTATTGATAAAGCCGAAACCAATTTCAGATCTTCCATATGCTGGGTGGTTATATTCGAACACATTTTAATTGCTCTATCTTTAATTCTTTTCAGAATATCTGGTTTATTCTCAAAATCCTGAAATAGCTCTTAGATGCATTTATAAAACAATTTTTTATGTATTCGCCGTCTGTGTACGATTTCCCTCTCTTAGCAATCTCTTGGCTAAAAACAAAACTTGCTATATTAATATTGCTGGAAGATTGCATCCAGTTATTAAACACAGAAGTTGACGACTCTTGACTCTTCTGAAGTTCCTCAACTGCTTTCTTCTTTGCATCACCGGTAGGATATTTAGTGCTCAATGACGTGTGCTTTCTTGTAAAGTGTCTCTCTAAATTTGACTTCTTGTTATGCGCGAATTTCTCCTTGAAAGTTTTGAATAAACTAAAATTCTCGGTCCAATCAACTTTAAATTGGCGATTTTCCTCTTCCGTTTTTCTTTGATTTTTTTTGGTAGCCATGTTAATTGGGGTGCCTATAAAAATATTCCAAATATAATTTTTTCTATAGCCACCAGTAAAAATACAATTTTATTAATATATGTAACTTTACTAAAAAGAAAAAAAAATAATTTTTTCCATCATCAGAATAACAAAACTTTTAATATGACCAAAAATGGAAGAAAACTTCCAACATTTGGACAAATAGAAGTTATCGAAAAATCGATTACAAATTTTGTACCGGAACCATAAACATACATAGCAGGTGTAAAAAATCGTATAAAAATACCTGTAAGATGTGCAGCTAGATTGAAAAATACAACTTTTTATTAAGACAGAACCACGGCAGACACGGTAGATAAGACAAAACAGTGCACACTGCAAGTGATGCCAATTCGTACCCCTATTAATTTAAAAAAGTATGGGCGCGCATGGTACCTTGGTAATACAAAGGTGCTTTGTATCATACCGAAGTGCTTTGTACATGGTTTGTGTTTACGTTTACGAAAACTAATAAAATTAAACTCGATTTTCGTTGCGTATTTTTACAATATAAAATTTTAATTTATCAAAATAAGATGTATTTTGTTTCTTGCCAATTTTTTTTTTTTAAATGAAAATATTACTGGGCCTTCTGTGGATATTTGTGCCAGAGCCGCACTTAAGGAGCCAAAGATCCACATGCGGCTCTGGAGCCGCACTTTGCCGACCACTGGTGTAGATAATGATTCTTTAGTTATTTCTAGTTTTTTTTGTATATTTATCATAATTCAGAATTAAAATGTCATAAATAAACATAATTTTCAGAAATACAATATATTCCTTTATGATATGTATTAAAGTAAGTCTGTTTATACTTTATTTGTAAATATTTTATTCAGTGTTATCAGTTGTAATTGTTATTCTTGAAAACACATTTATTTCTATATTTTAAACTAAGGTTATAACTAACAAGGGGAAAAATTTCATTTTCCTCGAAGATTAAAAAATGTTATTTTTTGATTTTGTTAAATAAGCGTTTTTTAATGTTTTTGAGGGTATAAATAAATCTATAAAGGTAGTTTGCTTGAAAAACTAATCATTTTTTTAGAATTTAATTAACCTATACCAAAATCTATGGAGCGACTGTATTTTTCCTTAAATCCGCAATCAAAACTAAAAATCTTGGTGCAAGAATCATGTCGATATCATTTTTTAAACACGAGATAAAAAATAAATTAGTTTAATGCTATTTTATTTTTATTTTCTCGGCTTCTAGGGCCCATTGGTCGGAACGGCAAAATACGTATCTAATATTTTTTGACCAGGAACCTCCAAAAAAATTGCCAACAAGATCCGTGAGAGACTGAGTGTGTCCTCCCCTTGTAAGTAAAGATAGTTAATAACAATTATTTTAAGAGTGAAAAAGGAATCATATTTTTTCATTAATTTAATAAGTGACTTGCGGTAGAGAAGTAAAAAAGACCCAAGTCACTTAATTCACATTTGGGGAAAAGTTTTAGTGAATGCTCAGTTATAAATCTTATGACTACTTTTTTTCTTGCTACTTTTTACAGCCCATTATTGCTAGCCTAAGTTGTTGAATAGCTACTAGAAATTCAGACTAGTAGAAACCAGTACAATGTCGTCATTCCCAGACTCAGGGTTTTATTATTTTATCATGCTAAATTTTTCTGTTTAATATTTTTATACTAATATTTTTTATTTATTTATTTATTTATTTTTTTTTTTAATGATTTCTTGCTTAGCTAAGAAGTTCAAAGTTTTTTGTTAACCTTTTCATTAAATACTGTTCTTATTAACATTTTTTCTAACTGTAAACCTTAAAACTCTTATATGAGCTTGTGTTAGTCAATTAGGTCTTCTTGGTTCTGATTATGAATCCTCATTTTCATATGGCTGTCTTGAAAGTAAGTACTTAACAGAAATTTAAAAATGGAATTGATGTGAACAATATTTTCTTCAGTTTCCTAACTTCATGTTTTTTTATGTGCATCTTCTTGTTCTATTGCTCTAGTTATTATCTAATGTTAATGCATGTTAGTTATTTGCATTGCTTGGGAGAAAATATTAATGAAATTAATGGTAATGTTATGTTTTGTTGTTATGTGTGGGTATTGTCATTAATGTATATTAAATTCAGTTGAAAACAAATTTTTACTACCTTATTGAAACATTTTTTTTTTAAGAATGCATTATTAAAAATTAGAATTGATACTAGATAGTTAAAATCATTCAATTTCAAAATTAAGTAATTGATGGTTTTGGGAATTCCTGTCTGACTATTTTTCATTTTATCTATGATGAAAATTACAAAATATACTCCTGTTATTTAATTTATGTATTGGTATTTATGTGTTTGTTTCAATATTTGTTTGTGATTCTGACCCTGCCAACATTACATCCCAATCCTTCAGTTTATTAATCATTATTATGAATTACTAATAATGTGAAACTTGTGTTTTTTATGTACTTGAACAGAAAGGTTTGTCTTATCTAGGTTTTAAAAATTACCATCTATAACAGTTCTATGGAATATCCATTTTTTGCTGATTTTAATGTCTTAAGAATGTCAAATATAATTTTTTTTTCTTTTTAATAGTTTTTGAAGTTTAAATGTTAGCATTTTTGTTCAGTACGATATTTAAATATCAGTTAATGTTTCCTTTATTTGATCATACTTTTTTATATAAATATGTTTTAAAGATTCATTATTTTCAGGAGAGTGCAAACTAGAGAGGAAAGTTCTCGATTGGGACTTTCTGCTCCCTCTTCAACAACTGTTGTACCTGCACCTGTTAGTACTACTGTGAGTCCTACTACAACCAGCCCCCAATCAACTGCACCAGTTAGAAGGTTTGTACTCCGCTTATTTGCTACTAGACAGTATTTATAGCTGTTCATCTAATAATATTTCAACCATCTTCATGTGGTGGTAGAATTTATCAGTATTGATACTCTTTTTGTTTACATCTTTCTTTCTATTTTACATTTTTCGGACTTATAAATTATCTATTGTTTAGCTCTTTTCCTTCACATTACTAACTGATAAAATATCATTTTCATTAGGTCATATCATGACTTGTCCATATTTAATTTTTTTTTCCTTGATCTATCTACTTTATTTTACTTTTTAAATCCACTTTTTCTTTAAACAAAAATATTAAATTTTAGTTTCAATCCTGGTGTTTCAAATAATTCCAGTGTAACACCTTCAACACCCTCAACACCTGGTGGAAGCAAGTTGTCCCCGGCAAATATATTCAAGAACTTCTTCAAGTGCGTAAATCATTCTTGTCTAATTCACAGTTTTGTTTTCAATGCATGTGTTTTAGCTTTATGGTGAATCTATCATCAGATCTGTTTTTGGTGCTGCTTCTCATTTGCTTTTTAACATTTCATTCCTTGTCTGTCTGTTTTTCTCTTATTAATATTGCTTCTGTTTTTTGTTTTGAACAGTCTACTAACATGTTGAAAAATTGAACAGTCACTGTTGACATTTGGTTGATAAAAATTGTATGCATTATTTAATTGTCTGCACAAAATCATCTGTCTATTTCACATATATTTTTTTAGCCTCTACATAATTCATTTATGTATCTATACGTTTGTTGCAGATATTTTTAATAATATTTGTGTCTTTTTAAATTATCTTCTCTGATAAAAGTTTTTATATACTGAGCATGGCTTAATTTGTCTAAAGCTTCAAGTTCTTTTATAGCTTATGGTTAGTGGTTTTCGGATATTCATCAGTATTTTCCAATACTTACATTAATTATGATTTTTCATAAGTCATTACAGTTAGGTTCTATTATTTTTTTTATACACAGTGGGCAGCAAAAGTTTTCGTACACCTACTAAATTCACTAAAATACGTTTCCTTCTGCTGACATAATAAAATAATTTTTTTGACAATTTCATATTCTTCTTCATTCATGTGAAAAACACACTTAATAATTAAAACCCCCAAAACATGAATAATATTTATGTATTTAATCTATAAATATAAAAAAGAGTAAACTGACTGCAGCAAAATTTTTCGTTCATTATCGAATTACCTTCTGTAATCCCTAAATACTTAGGGTCTGATGTAGAGACGTTTACTAATTGTTAATCCTGCCTCTTTATAGCTATGTTCTTATCAGGCTATTTTCTGAAATGGATTTCAGGTCAGAGAGAATAGGAAAGAAGTAATACTCGTCTATCTAATCCTTGCACATTAAATTTCCTGTCGTAGACTTACAGGATGTATGTCGTTCCAGTAGTCAAGAGGTTTAATGAATTTTATTCTTTTCAAGTCTCTTTTTCTTACAAGGGGACGTTTGCAGTTGTAACTCACAGATTTGAATGCCGATTTTTGTGTGGGTAGTAGGGACCTATAATAGTGCAAAACTAGAGTTATAGCCGCCAATGAGCATTAGGAGCCGATAAAAAAAATAAAATATGAAAATAACGTTTAATTTTTTTTATCAGCTCTCAGTCAAGATAGATAAATGATTCTTTCACGTTTAATTGCAGTTATGTATGCTATTAGATATAAAAATACTTTTTTTTATGCTCAAGACACTATCCGGCTTTAGGTTGCTCAAAAATGACAAAATTCCAAGGAAATCCGCTGTAAATCAGTGTAAATTTTTTTTCATGAACATCTGACCTTAAATCTCTATTTAACGCACGATAAAACCCTTATATGTGAAATTTTATCAAAATCAAAAAATATTGATTTTTTACCCCTTTCAAGGAGGTTAAAATTTTGAAGTTAAGATTTATCATCAATTTCTAACGGTCATAACAACTGCTGTGTTCAACAGATTCCAACAGTAATAGCATCTCTAGAATCAGCATACATTCTGCTTTTTATCCATGCGTATAACATTAGATTTACTCCAGATTTTAGTGGACAAAAACTGATGTGAATGAAAAAATCCTAGGTCAGCTATAACTTCAGATATTTCAATAAGAGGAAATCCTGCGACCTCCGGATTTGGACTAAACTATGCAGTTTTACGGCTTCTAGATGACCTTAAAATTTGGTCTTAATCGCTGGCGATATATGTGAGATAGCGCAAATTATTTACATTTTTTCAGAAATTGGCAGGCCCTTAATTATAATAATCTAAAGTTAATATCAGGTTTTAGTTAAAAAATATGTATATTTTTTTTTAAATGGTCTTATTTGAAATTTATTGTGTAAAAACTAAAATAATAATAGAAACAGATCATTTTAATTAAAACGTCTTATTTATCTAATATAGGTGGAGAAAATTTTTAAACTAAAAACTGATATTATTTTCAGATTCCTTATCTCAAAAAACAAGTAGAAACTTAATTTTGTGGAAATCAAAAATAAAATCTGGAGTAAATCCAATGTTATATGCTTGGATAAAAAGCAGAATGTATGCTGGTTCTAGTTATGCTATTACTGTTGTAATTGGTTGAACACAGCAGTTGTTATGGCCGTTAGAAATTGTTAATGAAAGCTTAACTTCAAAATTTTAACCTCCTTGAAAGGGGTAAAAAAATCAATATTTTTTTATTTTGATAAATAAAATTTCACATATAAGGATTTTATTGTGTGTTAAATCGAGATTTGAGGTCAGTTGTTTATGAAAAAAAGTTTACACTGATTTACAGCGGATTTCCTTGGAATTTTGTCATTTTTGAGCCCCCTAAAACCGGATAGTGTCTTGAGCATAAAAAAAGTATTTTTATATCTAATAGCATACATAACTGCAATTAAACGTGAAAGAATCATTTATCTATCTTGACTGAGAGCTGAGATAAAAAAAATAGAACGTGATTTTCATATTTTATTTTTTTTATCGGCTCCTAATGCTCATTGGCGGCTATAACTCTAGTTTTGCACTATTATAGGTCCTTACTACCCACAAAAAAATCGGCATTCAAATCTGTGAGTTACAACTCCAAACCTCCCCTTGTTAGTTATAATTTATAAGTAATAATTTAATAGTTATAATCTAATCCCTAAATACTTAGGGTCTGATAATCACATTAGGTACTGCAGATGTTCTCAAATCCAGAATTTACTTTCATTACTATCTTTATGGCCAGTATTGAGGTGAGCATTAAATTTTCTCATCTTATCTCATTTCATCTCGGCGAGAGCATATTCTTGGCCTTTATGGTATATGATTGGCCCTTATGGTCTAGCCTTTCATTATTTTTAATACTTTTGATTATATATTGGATCATTGAAGGAGGTATATTAGTCATTGAATTAATGTGTATATTATCATTGAATATCCCTGTTGTCAGAGGAAAAGTACATGTAACCGCTGTTGAATAGACGTATTCTGAATATCAGGCCATGGCTGTTTATAAAATACTGAGTAGAAACTGATTAGAAAATAACTAGAAAAAGGTAGGATTAACAACTAGTTAACTTCTGTGCATCAGACCTTAAATATTTAAGGGATTAAAAAAGATAATTTGATGTAAGAAATGTTTGTTGCAGCCAGTTTACTCTTTATTTATATTTATAGAGTAAATACATAGATATTATCCATATTTTGAGTTTTTTAATTATTAGGTGGTGTGTTTCACACATGAATGAGGAAGAATATGAAATCGTCAAAAAAATTATTTTTCTACATGAGTAGAAGGAATCATATTTTAGTGAATTTAGAAGGTGTATGAATACTTTTTCCTGCTCCCTGTAACTTCCATATTTTTATAGTTAGTTGTCTTTTGTTGGGTCCTAGGATTAGTGAACTTCATACTCTTCTTTTTTATCTCTTTTATCATTGTTGTTTGTTTCTACTTTTAAATCACTGAAAAAGACATTTTTCACTTGACAAATTAAAACTTGTAATTTTTTTTTTTATTACAGGTTATTCATTAAAAATCCTCTTATAGAGTACCATAACTTTACACTTTTATACTGGTATTAAAGATTTATTACAAATATGTTTATTAATTATTTTGGACATCAAATACTGCTACAAAATTAATTTTATGGTTTCCTGTTTCCGTTGTTTATCATTATAGATTTTTGTTTTTTATTCTTTTTATTTATGTAGAAGAAAACAATATTATTGAAATTGTTATACTGCTGTAACATTTTTCCAGCTAAAAGCATGTGATATGCATGGTTCAACTGCACTAAAGGTTTCATTGGAGAGACAGTCCAGCAAATGATCCATTTGGCCATAAACTAGATAATCAATCTTGGAGAAATACTTTTATTATCACATAGCCACAACATGTGGAAAATGTTCTCCATTTCTATCTTGCTCCTCTCTAAGTCCATTTGCTAAACTTCTTTCAGAGATTTCTGTTTAAGTTTCTTCCATAAGAAGTATCTGTAATCCTGTTATGGTCATAGACCCACTCAGAATTATGTTTTTAGATAGAGATCGAAGCTCCTTTGCCTGTTTGCACTTTTTTATTTATAATGCAGTTATTTTGGGAGACTTCTGGGTTTAAAGAACTGATTGACCAACTGAGATGATGATGACATATATTCTTATACATCACTTAAGCCACGGCCACACTAGGCTGTTTAGCAGCCGCTGGTAAATATCCCCATCAAGCCACGGTCACACTTGGCTGTTTAGCAGCCGCTACTATTCAGCCGCTGGTAAATATTTCCATCAGCAAGTGCATCTGAAGGGTTCACATTATAAGTAAATAGCCGTTGTACAGTTGCTGTTAATGACTTGAAAACAGTGTGTGTGCGTGTGTGCATGCAACATGTCATCTATTGGTGTGAGTTGTGACATTTTGAGACGTGTGTTAAATGTTGGAGTTAGAGAGTTGTTTGAACTGATGTTGAAACGGAAGAAAAGGCAGTGGTTGGTGGGTTAGATTCTGGATATTAAGAAGAAACGATCTGGGGGCATCAGCAACACTTTTTAAGGAACTAGAATTGGAAAATCCATCATCTTATGCCAACATTTTAAGAATTTCAGTTTCTAAATTTAAAGAGTTATTGGAGTTAGTGACACCGATTATTCAGAAAAGATAACAAATTCCGTTAGGCAATTCCAAGTAAAACCAAACTAGAAATTCCTTTCCGGTATCTAGCTACTGGAGACAGTTATAAGTCTTTGGCCTACCTGTTTAGAGTTCCTAATAACTCAATTTCAGTGTTCGTTCCAGAAGTGTTGAGCGGCATTTACGAGGTTTTACAGCAGTTTATTAAGGTACAGTACATAATAATGTACCAATGTACTGCAAATATACCACTTGTGAGCTACTAGGGGCTCACATTGGTTGGCCTGCACTAATGAGGAGATCACGTGACTGCCAGCTGAGGGTAGGCAGTGCTAAAAAGTTAAAAATGTTCAGCTTCTGATTGCGGCTAGTAAACACTAGCCCGCTGGCATTCACCAGCCGCTGGTTCTGGGTCAGACTAGGCTGCTTGCTGGCAGTATCGCCACCGGCTTGTTAGAAGCAGCTGCTAAACAGCCTAGTGTGACCTCGGCTTTATACTATTCTTACAAGTCACTGCTGCTAACCCTGTGTCATTGTTAGAATAAAAAATAAAATTTATGTCTGAAATATTATAACACATTTATCTAAAGGAAGGCTTCAGTTAATGTCCACATTCTAGGGACCTTATCTCTCTCTCCTCTTTTTATTAAACTAGTATTATATGGTAGTATCCTAATGCAATCCATTCGAATGTCAGCACAATTCTTTCATATTGATGTTTAAACCAGCATTTATGTAGCTGTGTGATCTAACATGCTGTCCCTTCTTTAATTTCTGCATGAAGAAGGTCAAAGGAGAGTTTTCTTTTTATGTTTGTCTTTGTTATAGGAAAATCGACAATTTTACATTTCAGTAAAAAAAAATTTCTGAAAATGTGATGTTTTTATTTGTGAAGTATAAGAATCCTTTGATTTATCTTTAAATATAATCCTGAAATCCTTGTACTTTTCATGTTCTTTCACTAAGTTATAAGTCAAGTATTCCCTGTTTTATTGTTTTAAAGTTAGATTTCAAATGTGACACTTTGTTTTATTTATATTATTTGATATTCATAGTAAGATTATTCTTTTTTTTTAAAAAGTTCTAAAGTGGGAAATATATGTGTGTGTGTATATATATATATATATATATATATATATATATATATATATATATATATATATACACACACACATGAAGTATAAAATATAAAGACCTAAATAAATTCAGGGTGTCTACCAGTCGGAATTCCGGGAATATGTCAGGGATTTCCTGTGGTCGAGAAAAAGTCGTTAATGATAAAATTAACTATCTTGCTTAAATTTTTACAATGAAAGTCCTCTCTTCATAGTTTTTATTTCTTATGCATTAATTTTTAATTAAAACCTCTTTATATGTACATAGCCCGTAACCCTACACTTTGTCCTACTGGTTGGATGGTGGACAAAAGATTTTTTGAGTTATAGCCAGTAATATCTGCTCTACAAAAGTAGCAATCAGACAGATTTGTTGATTCTCTCCTTATCTTGGGAGCAGCAAATCTAAAGTTTTTTTTCTCTGTTTGGTAGATTTTGAATCGGAGAAATAGTTCTGGAGTTATTGTGATAAATGTGCCGAAAAATACGAGTTTTTCACAACAGTATGGGTTTCTCCATATTCTGCATATTGTACTATATAAGTGATACAAGTAAACTATAAACTATTATAGCAAAAAAAAAAGATATGCACTTTGGAAGTAATAACCTAAAAATAAACGTTATTACATTGTTGCTGCATTTCAACTAAATGACTATTCATGATCATGAACAGCAGTATATGCGTTTGTGCACCTCAGCACGGCCCTGCTAGGAACGGCGGCGTGGTGTCCACTACTCTTTCAACGCTCTCTATGAAGCCATGGTTTGAATGTAATGCGTTATGAGACACATCATTTTAAAGCTAATTATATTATCTATAAGTTTTGTTTAACACTTTTCTTCCCAAATCATAATGATAAAAATCTATAATTTGTTGAAGTTACTTTTTGTTTTTTGTAGTGGCAGTTTTCTGTACATGATTAAGTATTATGGCAAAACTAAGCTATCTACATAAAAAGTGTATATGGCATAATTTGTTTGTAATATTATTAGAAGTAAAATAAAAATAAGAACACTCCGATAGCATAATTAGGTTTCGAGCTGTCGGCATATAACCAGAGTTCCTTACTTATAATGTAGCTGATTGGTGTTTTTTTAGTGTGCACTTTATGTACTAACACCCTGCAAAAATTCAGCTTTCCCCTAATTAGTTGCGACATGAAACCTTTATTGACTGGGCTAAATATACCATAGAGTTTTTACTGTAAAATCCCGATCATTTACAGTTTTTTTTATATATAAAGCTATGTTTCATTCAATAATAAAATCTGAAAAAATTCGGAGAACATTTACACATCCCAAAAAAAAAATTTACTAGCGTTGAAACCGCTTAAAAATTAATTTGAACTCTCGAAAAAAATTCAAATATCAAAAAGCACGTTTTTTCCCCTTGTGGGGTTTCAGGGGGGTGGATGGGGGGGTCGGAAAAAATCTCAAACTTTTTTTTTTTGCCCTCTTCAAGGTTTTGTGGTCGCTTAAATAAAATCCGTGGGGGCCGCCAGATCTATCTTATCCCGCTACCCTCTTTTGGATCGGACATATATTTTTGGAGTTATTTTATCCCCAATGGCAATACTCGACCTGATGTGTTTCTTGAAAGTTATCTTGTGTAATGTCAAATATTAAAAAAAAAAAAAAATTTTTTTTTTTTTAATATTGTTTAACTGTGATATGTTAAGTAGTAAAGTATGCATTGATTGATTTGTTTGGATTATTATTGTAGCAGTATTAAAATATCGATTGACGGGAATTTCCGAAAATATTTTTGAAAAAGTCGGCAATTTCTAGAAACATTCTTAAAAAGTTAGGAAATTTCGATAACTGAAATTGGTAGACACCATGGATTGGGTTGACAGTTAACAAAACAATTGCTGTCTACAGAAAAACATAATCAACCTTTCAGCCATGCTCCCACATCTTATATACCCATTACTGCTACTTTTTTAAAAATAAATGAGCCATATAAATTTTTTAAATTCATATATGAAAGATACACCTTTGTATATTGAATGGAATACTGAACATTTCCGTGGTGGACATCTTGTGGTTCACCAATGTTTTGTCGATAGCCAAATAGAAAGAAGGTTTAATTTTATCGATAAACTCAGGATGCAGCTTGTGGTACCGCACATGAGAGCAAGGCAAGAAAACCCTTCAGTATGAATAATGATGTCAAATCATGGATATATTAAATACTAAAAATTCAGATTCCTGCATCAAATACCACAGTGGATGGTAAGCTGTATAATGAAAATAGTGTTATCTTTGCTCCAAGTACAGGCCAAGGCAGCAAACAAATGTGTCGACTGCCAACAGCCTGTTTGTGCGCAATGTTCTAGGAAAATCTGAACTTCTTGACTTCAAACGAAAAATAATTAGGTTTTTTTTTGTCATTGTATGGTATTTTGTATACTCCTAGTTAAATTAAGAACTGTTTAATTAATTGGATTTTTCGAATAAGAAACACATTATTTTTTTATAATTCAAGAAATGTTAAAAAGTTTTCGAATAATTATGTTGAAGTATGTTCTTTATAAAATATTTTAAAACACTGGTGAAAGTATTCTTTTACAACCCTTATCTTTATAGGTACTTTTGAAAGTTGAAAATATCATATTTGGAAAGTCACAACTGAATTTGCATGAAGCAGGTTCTTCAGGGGCCAAAAAGGCCCACATGTCATGCAAAGAGTTGTTTATTAGTACCTTCATCAACTTAACAACATTACACTTGGCTGGCCATGTTACAAGAATAAGCCAAAAAAAAAAAAATTCTTTTTATAATTTAAGAAGATTTTATTATGATTGATTCTATAATACTTTTTGGTACAATGGTTCAGATAGCAGAAGAATTTAAGTGTCATTTATTTTGTTTCATCTCAAGGCATTAATGAATTTTCAAAAGTAATGATCACCTTGTGTTTTCATCATCTAAACTGCCTGCTGAGAAATAGTAAACAGATTGTCAATATGTTCTAGCCTATCATGAAACTGTCAACTGTTTTTTGCATCACAAAATAACCAGAAAGAGATTATAAGTAATGGTCTAGCCTATCATGAAACTGTCAACTGTTTTTTGCATCACAAAATAACCTGAAAGAGATTATAAGTAATGGTCAAACATACATGATCAAATTTGAGGATATCTTTGATTTTGATAATTGAGTCTGAGTTTCGAAGTTTCATACGTGTATACTTTATGTTTAATTTATTTAAAAGTTCCTTTTTTTTCCCTGCAGTATTTGGTTGCAGTTTGATGTTTTATACTTAATGTTACACTTGGTACAGAACATCCTTTATATTTAATTAAATTTATTGCTTATTCGTAAATCTAAACCATATGTTTAGTTGTTATTTTAAATCTAATAATTTCTTTAGTTAAAATCTATCAAATCCAATGAAAGTCTGCTTCTAATAAACATTGTCTACCATCAATTTTTCCTTTTACAATGGTTTCATGTTAGTCAACATGCTTACTAGTTCTTATGAAGTATTAATTTGTTGTAGGTCGTTTGTTCCTCCTGTTCGAGATGAAGAATCAGAAACTCAGAGAAAGGCTCATGCTAAAAGAGTACGAGAAACAAGGCGTTCTACACAAGGTGTAACGTTAGAAGAGATAAAATCAGCTGAACAATTGGTTAAAAAGAAGCAGCAGCAAGTCCTCCAACAAGCTAGTCAGCAGTTGAGTAATTCTGAAGTAAGTTTTATGGTTTTACTATTTGTATTTGTACTAAAATTTAGTTTAAGTTGAAAGTAACAATGTTAAATGCATATAAATTTGTATGAAATACCTAATACAAATCTTGCATATTAAACTTTTGTTAAAAGTTCTGGTTTTGTTTTTTATAAAAATACTTATTACTAATTGATTATTATTTGATTTGAATATGTTAGGATTCCTCTAAATTAATGAAAAGTAATATTTGCATCCCTACTGCATTCGTTATTATTTTTACCGGTGTTTCAGACCATAACTGTGTAGGTCACTATCAGCTCCGAAAGTCCCTTCTTTATTTGAAGTGCAAGTATATTATAAAATAATATAAATAAAATATAAAAGGTAATTTATATCAGTTTACTCAATTCCTATTGTACTAATAAACTGCGACTCGCCTTAATGATGGCCCACAAAACTAATAATTCTGGTACATATGCCTAGTAATAAAAATAATAGAATTAGTACCGCATTTCTTTTTGTCTTTTATTGTGACAGCTTGATTGATATTAAAAAATATAAAATAACGGGTTGACAAATAAATCCTTTTGCTGGTAGTACACACTTGCCTAGGGCAGACAAGCACTAGAGTTTACTGGGTCGCTTTCTGTTGCTTCAGTTCGGCTTGCCAGCCGTATTATCTCTTCACTTAAAATCTATTATACTAGCCTGATTATTATAAGAAAATTAAAAAAGGATGAAAGTAATTTTAAATTACATTTATCAAATTAAATTTATTTACCACATTAACATTAAATGTGGCAAACGAATGTCAAATGTTATCATGAGTAATCATTAAAAAAAAAAAAAAAAAATTATATGGATAGAAATGTATACAAACTTTACTTTTAAAATATAATAAAAACCAAATTAATTTATATAAATGACAATGATACTGACCCAAAGCTATTATCTTAATAGCTTTGCTTTCAACGTGCACTTGTCAATGCTGTATTCCTAATTTTCAATGGATTGCTAAATTAAAAAAAATTGTACAACTCCACCCCTACAAAGCTCGCCTTCCCTCGTCCACGAACCACTTGGCTAGAGTATACTTGCATCACTCATGTGCACATCTCCCTGTCCCTCGCCTCTGGTGGCCTCATTTACGGCAAGTGTGTACTGTTTCAGTTTTTCTTCAGAAAGTAAAAGAGTCTTTAGAAAAGAAAATATAATTTATGAGGTTTATAATCTACATACAAACACAATAAACAGAATTATTATAATCATTGTATTCATCTGTATAATAATAATGTAGATTGTTTAGTGTTAAGAGAAGATGGTTAGTAATTAGGTATTGATTCATTTTATTGTGTTCATTTTATTGTGTTAACCCCCAACAATCTTCTGCTTGTAATTACTATCAACCAATCTTGATCATTGTTATGACAGTCAATAAAACATGCGATAATTACGTAATGTGGACCTGTTTCCAGCTTTCTTTTTAAATCATAATTTTCCGTTTCATAATCATTGATATTTGATACTTCATGGGGAAAAACTCATTTTACTTTTAATCTACTTGTCTAGAAATTTTTACTGTTCATGGTATGTTGTGTAGAGATCAGAATAAGTGGTTATCACTTAAAAAGTAGAGACAAATTGTATCCCATTTAATACTAAGCAGTTTTTTGTGTACTTTGAGTTTTGTTTGGGGTGTGGAGGGCTGATATAATAACCTGAAAATGTATCCTCTCATGTATCTGATGGTTTTTCACATTTATTAATGTTCTATGTCTGTTCATTGTAATTTCTAATAAATTTTGTGGAATGTTTATTAAGAATCATAATATATGGAGTGATTTCAATTCTGAATTTAACTTGTGGAAAACCATTTCTGGTGCTTATTCCATTAAGATGTCATGTCTGTAATCTGCCTCATTTTATATGTGTCTGAGATATTTTACAACCTTTTCGTACTTATTTCCTAGTCCTTAGTAAGAATACTGCACAGTTGGATTTAATTATAACTTCGATTTGCAGGATTATAAATGTCTTCTCGTTTATAGGGGACCAATACAATAAAAGTCTCAAATCCAAGCTTTGTGCTAAATTTTTTTTTTAATAATTTAATGTATCTTGAATCTATATATAGGGTGGTAAAGCTTGAGAATGAGAGATTTTGCAAAAATATTAAAATTTTCATTTACTATTTTAAAATCTATTTTGTCGAGTTATTTGCCTCTACATATGTACTATATTGATGAATTATATACGAGGTCTGTTCAAAAGAAAAGGTTAATTCTGAATTTTCACGGGCTGTGGACACATGGCTATCGAAATTTTTTTTTTGTTATGTTGGGACACATGTGTTAGTCATATGTTGGCATTATCAGCCAATTTGGATTAGTAGTTTGTTGTTGACAACTGAAAAGGTTAGTCACGTTTGTGTGTGTTCTTCGATTTTTGACTTTCGTTCAGTTCATGAGGAATGCTATAAGAAAGTTATGCAACGTTTGCGTGAAGCAATATGGCTGAAACCATTGGAATTGTGGGAAAAAAATCATGGATTCTGCATTACGATAATGCACCAGCTCACACATCAATGCTTGTTCGTGATTTTTTGGCTAAAAACAACACCCTAATCATGCCTCAACCACCTTATTCACCAGATTTGGCTCCCTGGGACTTTTTCCTATTCCCAAAACTGAAGAGACCAATGAAAGGAAAGCATTTTGCCACAATTGATGAGATTAAGTCAGAATCGAAGAATACACACAAACGTGACTAACCTTTTCAGTTGTCAACAACAAACTACTAATCCAAATTGGCCCACGAAAATTCAAAATTCACCTTTTCTTTTGAACAGACCTCATATAATGAATAACCTGCTGATTGTAGTAAATCACTAATGAACCATGTCATTATTGCTAACAGAATAGATATTTATTTAGATATTAATTTCTGTAGATATTTATTTTCTCAATCCATTATTTTATTTTTTATATTATTTTATTTATTCATCCCTATAATAACTATCCAGATATCTATAATTTATTAATTGTTTTTTAAATTAAATAATTTCTTTAGCTCCGATGATAAAAGTCAAAATAACTTCTTTATTTTTTTTTTTTTTTCATTTGCCATTATTATTTCTTTTTAAAATAGAATTTACTTAAATCATATTTTTTTAACTTTTATCAAGCCATATATTTAGGTTATTGATTTGGTTAGCCTACAGATGAAGTGGTTGTGAAAGTGCATAATGTTGCTCCGGGTTCTGTGAAACCACCTTCTAGCCCAGAAGATGGTTGCCCAACCTCCCCTGTTGTGAGTGCCACGCTCACAAAGGGAAATGTATCATCTACTACTGATGAAAGAAGGCCGTCTTGGCGATTAAGAGTAGACAATGGGAGCAAGGTCTGTTTTTTTTTCTGCTTGTTAGCAATTTCCCATTACATGGATCACCATTCATTTTGTTCAAGAATCAACTTAAATGATATTTCTGAATAATTACTTGTGTTAAATAAAATTTAGTTTCTCCTTAACCTTAGAACATTTCAATTTGATATTCAAATGGAAATACTTTCAATAATTTATATTTTGATTTATTAATTGTTGATTATAAAACAGAATAATTTTGATACTCATTTAGTTACTTTTGAAAACATTATTTATTTGGAAAGAAAGAAAAAAAAATTAAATTGTATTAATTCTGAATTGTTTATGCTTTTTTTCCCCTGAATTTTTGCTGTTGTGTTCAGAATATATTGTTTAGCTTTAGTAACAAAAAAAAAATTATCGTTTCATGAATGGTACCATGTGGGTTATGTTTGTTTTTGTTTTGCTATTTTGCATCCTTATTCACCAACAAATTCAGCACAATGTAAATACAGCACTGATATACATATCATTCTGAGATAGGTTTTTGTGTGATTTTTGTTCTGCACTTCTATTAATTTTATAGATTTATTTAGAATTGTTTAATTAAATTCTATCATCACCCTAACTTTTAGATTATGTTTTTATGTTGTGATTCATGATGGATTCCTGTTATCTGAGTCATTAGACTGTTATTTGGTTTCTGTTGTATCATTTGCATGTTCTTTTGTTCTCTTTCTCTTGTTCAGTATCTTAAGTCACAATGAATGCATTCTATGTGATTCTTAGTGTTTGTCTGCATGTATTGTTAAGATAAAACTACTCTGCATGGATAATTTTCTGTAATGTCACATGTATGTTGTTTTATTGCATATCATTTTTTAAATTTAATTCAATGTTTTTTTGTTTTAATATTGCCGTTTGTTTTTTTCTTTTGGATGATCAACCTCCTATTGAATTCAAACTTGGATATGAAGGGAGCTATATTTATATGTTTTCATTAAAAATTTGTTAATTTAAACTTTAGAGTAATAATTTTCTACCTTGCTTTGTTTAGATTTTTATAAATTTACGCACATCTATAACTTAAAAACTGGTTTGAGTGTGTAACAAGTATTCGTTGGAGTTTACTACTATATTTCAGAAATATTTCAAGTACTTACATTGGTTTTCCGTTCTAATTCGTAGTTTAATGAAACCAAATTATGAAGAGTAAAATTTTCATGTAGTAAAAAAAGTTTTGTTATATCTCCTTCGAATATTTATGCTGCAGTTTATATTTTCTTTCTATTATTTAATGTCCTGATAGGGATGTAATCAAATACTGTTTAAATAATTTGAAATATTATTTTTGGTTTTGTTACCCTAGAGAGGTACATGTTTATATGTTTAATATGTAGTAACTTTGAATTAAATAATTATATCATTGAATCCCACTGACTGTTTGGCTCCAATAATATTTTTGTGAAGAAAATAAGAATGGAATTGGTAAATATCAAAAAAATAATTTATAAAAATAATTACAATTGAATTAAGATCATAGATTTCAAATTATTTTAATAATATTTACTACTAACAATTATCAATGTTTGTTGTGTATTTAATTACTTTAGAGCTAAATTTTATCACACTATTTTGAATCGAATCCATACCATTTTTTTTTTCTTTTACTGTACAGTTTATGCTGGAGGATGCCAGGAAAGAAGGCCATAGCACTAACAATACAGCTGATGTTGTTAGGAAGACTGCTGTAGTTACTCCTGTCACGGAAACTGGAGATACTACAGTTACTCTGCCCTTAAGAAAATCTAGACCAGAAGAAAAGGGTAAGGTTTATTTTTTTAAGTCATAGAAGTGACTAATCATTTATCTGTTCCTCATTTTGCATAAATTATGCTTGGACACATTTGTGAATTTCTTGATCTTGTTTTCCATTTTTCAAAAGAATCATCCTTGTTAATTATCATTATAGCTAATATTCATGTTTTGCTTTGGTAGAAACAGAAAAAGAAAATGAGTCACGCAATGCTCAAGCCACTCAAGCAGCAATTCAAAGGCGAAGGAGGCCAAAGAGGAGATCAACTGGTGTTGTTCATGTCGATATGGATGTATGTTACTATTTTGTTAATAACTACACAATTTTTAATTGCTATTATTAGATTTTTATTTTACATATTCCCTAAAAATTACATAGTGGTTCTGTTTTCTTATCTATTGGCATTAGAAACAAAATATAAGGTAGTTAAAACAGACTGTTTGGATAATTGGATAGACATAATTGGAATTATATTATGTGCTAATAAGGTTTTAGTTGCTTTGGAGTGAAATATTTGATTATTTTTATATTGAACTTTAATACAATTTTCATAAAAACAGTAGAATTTTTGTATTATAATAATATTTAGATTTTATTAGTAGTTCCTAATTTTCTATTTTAATTTTATCAAATATTAAAGGCAGTCATTTTAGTCCTTACTGAAAGCTGATAATACTATTTGCAAAGAGGTCTTGTTTAGCCTATTAATACCCATTTTAAAATGATCTTTAAGTCCAAGTTCAGCCTATTTTTGTCCTAGCTGCAATCTCTTTACTCTTCTAGTAGATGTAACTACAGCTTCTAAAAATGGAACAATAGTTATAAAATGTATGATTCTATTAGCATACACTAGATACCACTCATAACGATTGGCGAATTTATTTTCGCTCTCATTTGTGAACAGCAACATCAATATTAGATCTGTAAACGGATTTGGTAATAAAAACCCTATTAAATTCACGCTACGTTTTCCGAATTTTTTTTTGTCAATTATTTTAGAATTTAAAAAAATTATCTGGTGAACTATTGATTTAAAAAAAAAAAAAAAACTGGTTATAGCCACTTAGTCATAAGTCAATTGAACACAATTATGCAAACAGATTCATTTTCGGTTGCATAGGTTGATCATAATTTGAAAAATACGATTTGTAAGGAAGTGGGTGATTAGATTAGTAGGCTATCTGCTGTTGTAGTAGTGGGGGAAGGGCTGTGAGGAGCCAGCTCCCAGTCAGCTACCGATCTAACGTCTCCCCAATAGTGGAAAAACAGACAGAATAGAGGCCAACAAAATTTGATATACTTTTTAGAATATAAATAGTATTTTAAAAAACGAACCTGTGGGCGAATTTCAAAATAACTATATATGTTCTTCGGTAGTTAATAAAAAGAAAAAAAAAACTAAAACAAACTCTTTTAAAGCATAGTTAGGATATATATGAAATTTATAAACATTTTTAAACCCAGGAGATATTAAAAATAATAAACCGACAAAAAATGATATTTGGAACAAATAACGAGTTAACATATGAATGCTCTATGTAATTAAAAATACCCTAAACAAATATTTTGACATTGTTCAAGAGGAATTTATTTCACTGATTATTATATTCGAACAACGGAATTCAAAGTGCAAAGTAATCATTAGGACCAAAACATGTGTTTAGTTTTCCACAAAAGGTAAATAAATCGAGAAATAATGAGTAAACTATAACAGTTTTTTAAAGAAGTAAAATTTTTAATTTTATTGATAACAGTTGACTAAGAGATAGATAACTGTTAATAATTTATCAATTCCTAAGAACTGTTTCATTGAACCCTTCAACATGAAAACACATTTGTAATATATAATGTAACAGCTGATATTTATAAAATTTGATAATCAAGCTTCTTGCATGTCTACTAAAAATTTCAAAGTAAAAACAACATACATATTAGAAGAACATAATATTTATATGAATATTTTTTATTACTAAAAACCTAAAATTACCTTAATTATTCATTAGAACTTCATAATGTAAGTAGAAATTAACTGGAATATAAGAGTCCTGAACTAACTACTTCGGCAAAGAATTAAAAGAAAAAGTTTTATCGGTCTCTGTAAGTGTATAAGTAAGTGTAAATTCACTCTTACCAATTTGTTTCATTCAATCCATGAAAATTATTTATTAATAAATAAAATATAATTGAAATAACAAATGATATCCCGGAATAATAATAAAACATTGGGCAATAAGAATATTTATACCTTGAGAGTACAACTACTAGCCCAGTCAAATAAGGAGTTTTAGACAGCAAATCTCGAAAAGGAGGCAATGAAGCTAAATTTTTGCATAAACTTTCGTTTTGGGATTCTAAATAAGTGGTGAAAAGTCATCAACCTCAGCATGTTAGCATAATGATATTCAAAATCAAAGGTCACAAAATCGTTTTTTTTTTCAAGTATCTGATGTCTTTGCCTCAGGCATCATTCGAGAAGGTTACAAAACTTGTAGATAATATTTTCTATGATTTTTTTGGGTTCCATTCTTTTTTTTTTTTTTTTTTTTTTTTTTTTTTTTTTTTTTTTTTTTTTTTTTTTCTTTAGGATTAACCGTTTTCAAGATTTAGTGTGGAAATACTGTAGTGGGCACCGGTTCGGACAAACATTTGCTTCTAGTGCCTTCATCAATCGTTTCTCAGAAAAAATGTCGGAATCAAAGTTGTAGAGCATTAAATTTTCTTTAATTTCGTATATACATTTTGGCTCTTAATTAAAAATATTTGTCAAAAAGTGAGGTAACAATTCGTTTTTCTCGATTGATATATATTTTTATTAATGTATATCTCGAAAAACGTTGAGTGTTAGACATATGTTTATAGAAGCAATTTTATAGAACATTTAATTAGCTTTGATTTTGATTAGTATCATATTTTTCCAGAGTCCACCGTTTTCGAGATATAATCGAAAAACTGAAACAGGAGATCTTCTCCACTTCCCCCAGCGTAAACTGGGGAACCTCGTTCCCTCAGGGTCAGGGATTTTTAGTATTTTTACCTTCCAACTACTCCTGACGATGCTGTGAAGTCAAAAATATTTCGTGCACTCTACACCCCTCGTTTCAGCACTCTCACTGTGGTCGCACTTCTCCGCAAAAACAAGTTTGTCAGCACTCTTTTAGCTATAGCTCCGATACAAATAGTTCGATCCAAAATTATTTTTTCCATCTAAAAGCTGGTTAAATTTACTATAAGAACCTGTCTATTAAATTTCGATCAAGTTCCGTAAAATACCCACGCCAGCACGCTGAAACCCGCTTACTGTTTTGAAATCCAAGTTTTTTTTGCACATTTTTCGCTATAACTCCAAAACTGTTTGTCCGATCTGAAATTTCATTTTTTCAAATAAAATCAATAAATAAATAAATTAAATTTATAAAATAAAATTTTGGAAAAAATTTGATTTCGCGGAGAAGTGCGACCCCAGAGTGCTGAAATGAGGGGTGGAGAGTATGCACTCTAAAAATAAAATATGCGACTATTTTTGACTTCACAGCTTTGTTAGGAGTCTTTGGAAGGTAAAGGTGACTTTTCACCCTTTATTTAGAATGCCAAAACAAAGGTATATGCAAACATTTAGCTTCATTTCTTCCTTTCCGAGGTGAAATCCTTATTTGACTGGAGTTTCGGTGGAATTTCTCACTGGCAGTTCTATAATAATTTACGATTACGACAAAACGTACATTACAATTTAAAATTATTGTAGATATTAGAATTCATCAGATTTCTAATATGTACAATATAATCAAACCATTATGATCTTGTATCAAATTTTATTTCTTTTTGAACTCAACAATTTTTTATGAAATCAGCAAAAGTACAAAAGCTTTTTTATTTTAATATTAATAAAGTAAGTAATTTTACATTATAGCCCGAACGTTAGTAGTAGTAGGAACTAAAACTTTTATGCAAACTCTCTTTTAAATTAAATGTTCACTCAATACGTACATTTGAGCTCTTTTAAAAAAAATTAATAAATAATTCAACACCTTGCAATAAATAATATTCATTATTGTTCATTATATAGTAAAAAAAAAAAAAAAAGTATAGATATTCTATAAATCAGAGTTAAAAAAGAATTAGTGTCAGGATTCCAGGTGTGTTTGGGTATGGTTCTTGAAAAAACAGATAGACAAAACAGAGAATACCTCCAATTCAAAAATAAGCACATTTAATAAAAAAATATATAAAACAAAAGTTTTTGCAAATTAGAATGCTTTATTAATGCATATAACGAAAATGTGCTAAGAGTAGCGGTTTCCAAGTTATTTAATCAAACAGCTTAGAACATACGATGTTCAACCCTTTCAAAAATGTTCTAAAAACAATGATTGTATAGGGATTATTATTGTTTGACCCTGATTCATGTTGACTACCGCTATAGTCCCGGCAGCTGTAATAATATTAACTCATGAGCTTTTTTACCCGATTTTATAAAAATTATTGATATATTTTTTATATTTTGCTTAGAAAACATAACGAACCCCACAATGTGATGTGGCCATGAGAAATCAGAAAAAAATCACTTTTTTCAATTGATTTCCACTACTTGTATTTACAACCAAATAAATCAAATCATACAAATATAAAAGGATAAACCGTTTTGTAGGTACCTATATCCAACCAATAGTAGGAAATTACACATTAAAATTACATTTCCCGGTTATATTTTTAAAAATAGATTTTAATTATTATGGTATACGCTATGGAAAAATTACATATCCATGAGACTTAGGAACAATGAAATTACCTTATATCACGGTAATTCTAAAACATTTCCAAGAAGCCAGTTATAAAACTGATTTTATTTATCAGTCATTGTTTAATTTTATTTACGATTTTTACAGTCAACTAATGTAAAATTATTGATTTTCAAAGTTGAATTTGAACAACTCAGCGAAACAACACTATGTTTTCAAATTACATCATAGTAAATATTATATGGGTACGTACTCTTTTTCATTATCAGCTCTTCTTTTCAGTTCAGGTTTTCTTCGTCTAGCAGATACTCGGAGATTCTTTTTGGATTTAGAACTATTTATATAAAAATCTCTACGCCCAATAGATTGTTCTTCTTGTTGTTTTGTTCTATCTTTACAACAATAGAAATTGAACGGAAATACAATTTCTTCTGAACAGGAAATATTTTCAATTGTTATTGGATTTTCCGGAATATCTTTTACCTGGTTTCTGTACTATCGGATTGACTTGATATAACAACATGCTACCTAAATTTATATTAGGTACAAGGTAATAAATTTACATATGTATTTATATATGTAAATTTATATATAATTACATAGGTATCTATCGGCTAGGTAACTTATGGAATTTATTTGGAATATTTTATATTATCTGCCCCAAATACATTACCGGTGAAAAGGGTCAGATAGTGTTAGACTTCCTGCAGTAAGTAAACAAAACTTTTTCTCTATTTGAAAATAAATAGACAATAACTCCTTTGTTGACTTTATAAAAAGACATATTTATCACAACTATAAGTTAACTATGCAGCTATTATCAATTCGTGATTTTTCAGATTTTTGGATCTTCAAAGTACAACACATTATAGTAAACCTTTTTGTTTGTTTTTTAAATATATTTTAATTACTATGGTTGCCATTCAAATTGTTGGTGTCAACGCTTCAAGTGAAAATAAAAGTTTAAAATTATTGTAGCTAGGTCTGTTTGTTCCTAATAATTAGTCAGCGAAAAGGGCCAATGTTTCCTATAGATACCGCAGTAAAATAAGGATTGCATATACAAAATGTCTTTTTTTTTTATTAGGTAATAAATAGACAAATAAAATATTTAATAAATTTATCAAAATATATATTAAAACTTGAATTCAGCTTTTGTCAATTCGAAAAATTTATTTCAATTGCCTTATTCTTACTTACTTTCTTACTTGAAATGAGAAAACGACAGATTAAAATAATAATAACAAGAAAACAAAATCATACAATTTTTCTTTGGCTCTTCAAAAATCTAGGAATACCTATGTGAGAGACATTTCGGTAAGGAAGAGACCGTTTCAGCCGGTGACGCAATTCCATCCGGTTGTAAACAAAATTCGTATTTTTCACATTACGATCGTAATATGCATGTTAAGATTAGTTGGAATGTGTCATTCGTTTCAGAAAACGTTTCTACAACTGGCTATAACCTCATATTTTAAAAAATATATATTTAACACCTATTTTTACGTTTTATTTTCTTAATTATTGAATTTATAGAAAAAAACTCTTCGTAGCGTGAATTCTGTGTTTACTAAATACCTAAAGAATTTTACAGATTGAAAATTGGACATTTCGTTCCAGAGATATTACGGAAATAAATTCAACTGTTTCCAACTCTTGACTGAAAGGGGTATATTTAGTGTTAAGAGTTAAGTGTCATCGGTTATAACACCGCAGTGGTTGAAAATGGAATCAGCTCAAAGTAAAGAAAATTCAGTTGATGGATCAAGTCATTTTCCAGAGACAAGTATAATTTTTGCCGAAAACTGATCCTTTAAATATTTTAAAACAAAGATAAAAAAAAAAAGTCAACTTAAATTTCTATTTTAGATGCTGTCCTAATGGTGGACAAAGCTTGGGTTGAAATTCTGTCTACAATCTAAGCTAATTGCTTTCGTCATGCTGAACTGTCTACAGCTGAGGTAAAATAGGATAGTAGTGATTTTTGACTCTTGCCTGTTGGGCACACAATTTAATATCTCTGTAACACTGGACGTGGTTGAAAAATACACCAGTATTTACCATGAGTGAAAATCTAACAGAAGAAGCAATGCTCTCATCTGTTTTAAACAAAAATGAGTGAGTAGAAGGAGGAGGAAGATGAAGATGAGTAGCTACCATCAATGGAAGTGGCCTTGGGCTCAATTCGTTAAGTATAAAAGTTTTTATTTGTGAACGGTGAACTTCAGAGCTATGCAATCAAAAGGGATATTGGTGCTATTGAGACTAAAATATATTAATGATATTACATCAAGAAATGTTCTTAGCAGGCCAGGATAATTGGTTATTTTAAATAAGTTTAATATTCTTAATTGTTAAAAATACATATGTACACTATATATAAATTATTCTTTAGTGAAAGTAGATGTATGTGATTGATTCTACAAAGTTCCTATTTTAGGTCTATGTAATTGATGTTAGGTAATATGATTGGATATAATGATGATCAGCTATACTGACAGAGTATGCCTGGTCCCCTGGAGGTCATTATATACAATGTCTAGTGTATTTTCTATGCAGTATTTGGTCATGTTACTCTTTTTATTGTTCTTGAAGTAACAAAAGCTTGTTTGTAAGTTTCTAAATGCAGTTTGTTTTAGTATAAAGGTTCTTTGGTTACTTAAGTGGTACTGATTTTATAAACTAATAGTTTTTTTTAATTTTATAATTATTATTTGTTTAAGAGATCTGATAATTCAAATATTTTGTTTTTATAATAAATTGTATTTTTTTTTGTGTGTAATTATATATTTCATTTCTCTTTGAAGGAGATTGATCCAGATAGGCATACAGATGCCAGTGGTGGTTCGAGCCCTGGTGGAGAGGATGTAACCAATATCAACAACTTGGAGGTAGGCATTTAAGGACTGTAATGGTTATTATTTTAAAATGAGCAAACCCTCTAGGCAGGAAGATATAAGGATTTTTAAGTGTTATTTATTTTATTCGCATTTTTATTATTTTTCTTTAGCCTTTGGAAAAGTCAACCAAATTATTGTATAAAAAAAGAATTGGGTTTAAAAAAAGAAGTTTTTTTATAGCATGGACATTTTATTTTAAATTTAATTCAATGAAGTTCATAGATCTTGAGCTGTCAGCTCTGTCTCTATAATTTCGGAGCTTGTAATACCGGCTGCGAAAAACCTTGACCTTAAATTACTACCTATTTCTTATCACAAGATATGTCAATAGCAGATGTGGTTCTGTTTATTAAAATTTATATTGTATATAAATAGGAAAAAAATTTAGTTGATGTGTTGGTTTTTTTTTTTTTTTTTTTTTTTTTTTTTTTTTTTTTTACATGAGATTTAGGTAGTTGGGGTGTGCAGTCATGGAAACACAATTAAAGTAAAAATTTTAATTTATTGTTCCGACATTTCAGCCTGTAATGTAAGTCTTCATCAGGGCTAGAAGATTTAAATTAAATTATTAATTAAAAAAAAATTAATAATGATGAAATTTATATGCTGAATCTGTAAGATGGCTCAGATGTTATTGAGCTCTAAGTTGTAAATTTTCTCATTTCTGTTTCACCTCCTTGATTTGTTTAACTACTGTTAGTGATATTAAATATTGTTTGACCAATTCCTCACTTTTACTAAGGTATGTTAGTGCTACTGACCATGTACAAGAGGCTATTTTACTCAGTGAGGGTTAGATCTTAACGCAGTTGGTTTGGCAAAGAAGTCTATGTAATTAAATTACTTTTGTGGCAGCAAAATTATTCAGGCTTGATTTTCAGCGCCTATTCTTAAATTTCATAAACGCCTATAATGTCTCAGAGAGGAAATATACAGCAGAATATTTGAGACAAGTCCAACACTTAAATTTGTGAGATTCTTTTGCATGATGATGATAGTAGATGAATGAGGTAACACATCTGATAATATCACCAACCCTCAAAGTGATATGATGCAGTTTGCCATGCCTCCATGTCAACTTCAGATTGGAGTGTGCTTATTATTGATTACTTGAATGTTGTGTGAAGAGTGATGATTGTATGATTTCTAAGTCTTCAAAAACATAAAGGGTGTTTGGACCTTTATGATATAGTGATATCAGAAGAGACTGCATAAAGAATAAACTCATAAAGGATTACACTAAAATTTCAAGTTGTATTTTTTTTTTTTTTTTGAAACCGGCTATGGTGGCACCTCAGCCAAGAGGCTCATTGTGCCTATGCCGTTTGTCCTGTACTATTTAGTACAGTCCTAGTGTTTTCATGTACCCTATTATGCTAATAGGGTCAATGTCCACACTCGGATCTATGATGATTTCTTCCCCAAAGTGAAGAAATCTCCTCCTTGCCAATATCTCGCATTCACATATGATATGGTAAGGCGTCTCATCCTCCCTGTTACAGAATCTGCAAATCGGTGAGGTCTTAATTTTCATTGTACAGAGATGTTTGTTCAATCTGCAATGCCCTGTATACATTTCTGTCAGGTATTTGAGCTTGGCTCTGTCAAGATTGAGGAGTTGACTACCTCTTTTCTTACAGTGCCCCCCCAGAAACAGTTTTGACTGTCTCAGTTTTTCCATGTGCCAGTTCCGAGAGGCGATGCTGTTATAGAGCCCTGCTATTTCACTTTTAGCTAGGCTCCATGCTATTCCACAGATAGGTTCAGGAGCAATGGGTTTGCTGTCCGAACCTTGTCTGGCCAGTTCATTCCGCCTTCTCATTTCCTGCAATATTGGAGTGGCCTTTGACCCATTCTACCCAGATACTGTTGTTTTCAGCCAGCTTATTGAGGTATATTTTGCAATCCTCCACCAGCCTAGATCTGGTTGTAGCATTTCTCAGAGCCCCCAAGGCAGCCTGGCTGTCTGAGTAAATCTTTATGGTTCTGTTCCGTGTTCTATCCTCGATTAGTTGTTGTGCACAGAAACAGATTGCCATTACCTCAGACTGAAATACTGTGGCATATTTCCCCAGAGGGAGAGATGTGCACTTTTTATCGCTCAATCTCCAAATTCCTGCTCCTGACCCTTTCTTGGTTAGGGAGCCATCGGTGTAGCAATTAATGCCATTGCATTTTTGATGTTGCCTCCCGATGTCTATTTCTACATTGAAAGTGATTTCAATGTGTTTTTTTTTTTCGTCTGGAGGTCTGTGTTCATTTTAAGAACCTCAATCCCTTCCATTTTATTTAATAGCTTCTTATGTCCATCTCTCCTAGATGGTTCATAGAGCAATCCTTGTTTAACAAGTTTATACATTGAAAGCATCGCTTTCGCTTCTACCTCCAACTGCAGTGGCCTGAGGTTTAGTATAACTTCCATTGCCGCAGTTGGGGTGGTTCTCATGGCTCCCGTAATTAGGAGGCACGCCAATCTTTGTACTTTATTTAATTGGACTTTGGATTTCACTCGTCCCGCTTTATGCCACCACACCACGTTGGCATATAATATCATTGGTCTAACTACCATGGTATAGATCCAATGAACCACTTTTGGTTTCATTCCCCAGGATTTTCCAACTGCTCTTTTGCAGGCCCATAGGCTCCTTAGGGTTTTGGAAGTCACATACTCTATATGTCTGTCCCAATTTAGTTTGTTGTCCAGATAGACCCCCAGGTGTTTTACCTGTGTGCTGATCTTTATCTGGACCTTATTTAATTTCGGTGGTCTAATGAGCACCTTCCTCCGATTTGTGAAAATGCATAGTTCTACCTTTTCCGGATTGATGTTCAGACCTTTGTTGTCACACCATTCCGTCAGTATCCCTATGCATGTGTTAAGCAGGTCCGATATGGCAGCCTGATGTCTGCCACCCACTAGGATAGCGATGTCATCCGCATATCCTTGTGTGTAGAACCCTGCGTGATTGATTTTATTCAGTAGAGAGTCTACCACCATGCACCACAGTAACGGCGATAGAACTCCTCCTTGTGGGCATCCGCCAGCGGGTACCGCCCACAGTTTACTATCTCCTAGTTCGGAGTATATTGTTCTCCCCCCTTTAACATTAGACATACCCATTGGAGGATGATTGGATCAATCTGCTTTTCCTCCATGGCTTTCTCTATTGTTAGATAGGGGGTTCTGTCAAAGGCACCTTCTATATCAATGAAGATGCCAACCATGATCTCCTTGTGGTCCAAAGATTTTTCAATCTTGGATGTTAGGTGTTGGAGTGCCACCTCACAGGATTTTCCTGCCTGATAGGCATACTGCGAGCAATGTAGTGGTCTCTGCAGCAGCGTGTTGTCCCTGATATGTCTATCCAATACCTTCTCCATGGTTTTCATCAAGAAGGATGTCAGACATATGGGCCTAAATGCTTTGGGATTGATGTAGTTCTCTTTCCCCGGTTTAGGTATATAGATGACCTTGGCCACCTTCCATTTATTTGGTATGTGCCCAAGTGCCAGACTCCCTCTTAGTAGTTCTAGGAGGTATGGTTTAAGTAGTGTTAGTCCCTTCTGCAGCAATGCGGGAAAAATGCCATCTACTCCAGCTGCTTTGTAAGGTAAGAAGCTGTTTATTGCCCATGCAATATTCTTGCTGGTTATTATCTCTTTTGCTCTGTCCCAGCTCACTCTGTTAGGGGGTTCATTGTTTACTGGGACTGAACCTTGGTTGTATCTCACATCGCATCCAGGAAAGTGCGCCCTCGCCAGGACTTCGAGTGTCCCCATGCTATCCATGGTGTACTTCTCTCCGTCCCACAGGGAGCCCAACTTATCTTTCTGCGTTAGTTGAGATAATATTTTGTTGATTCTACTCGCTTCTGCTGTAGATTCAACCTCTTGACAAAACTTGATCCAAGCTTGTCTTTTCTCGTTTTTCTGACAGATTTATGGTAGGTTGTTAATTGTGCTCTGTACTCTTCCCATCTGCCAGTTCTCTTAGCAATGTTAAATTTCTTTCTCAGAGCTTTCCTTTGATTGCTAAGATCTTTGTTCCACCATTTGGTGTTTCTAGTGTTCACAACATCACATCTTTCGTTGTAAGTCCTTCAAAAGATGAAATTATGGTGCTTTTTTACAAAAATTGAAACAGAGTAAAAGAAACATAAATATGATATTGGTAATGTTTATTTTTTATAATATATTTATGTTTGTGAAATGCATTATTCATTGATAATTTAATGAAAATAACAAAGCTAGTAATTAAAAAAAAAAAAAAAAACTGAATCAATATTAGGGGAGGAGGTGCAGCTGAGCTGCTATGTGTTCAAGACATTAAACTTTCAGCTCCTGATCCCAACTTCAAGTCCAGCTGTTGGTAGAAAATTTGTTTTATTTTATTTCAGCCATGGTTTCAGCTTAGTGGTCAGAGACCCTCCTGAGGCACACCCAGACTCTATAATGTGAGTACTCTTAATTGAGGGAAAAATCTGGTTGTTGCTTCACAACTGTAGGCCCAGTAAGAACTGAACCTTACATCCTTATATCCTTACTAAAGAACTGAACCCAAGACCCTTCATGGGATGCATATGCAAAAGTTAAATTTTTGTCATTATTAGACTTAATTCAAAAATGGATTTGTCTATGATATACCTAATTCGGTACACACGCCGACAATTTTTTTGAGGTCGGTACCAGCAACCACAGTGGCGGACTTAACCTAAAAGCTCCTGCTCCTGGCTGGAACCGACCTCAAAGAAATTATCGGCGTGTGTACCGAATTAGGTATATCATAGACAAATCCATTTTTGAATTTTGTTTGCCTTTTCCATAATTCCTAAAAAATATTATTTTTTTTCCTTTTGAGTTCACTGGCTGTTTCTAATTTTGTATACCTATCTACCAATTTGAAGTCGGTTTAATTTTTTTTATTTAATTTAATTACTTTTATTTCTTAGTTTTTGTGTACTAAGCTAAGATATAAGTAAATAGGTAGTTATGACTTATTATTATTATTATAGGTAGATAGGTAATATCTAAGTGATAAAGTTTGATTATTAATAATTTAAAAGCCTAAATTACTTCATAACAATGGGGAGATCCTTATCGAGAGGTTCTGCTAAAAAAAGGAAGAATTTTGAGATAGAGAGTAGCATCGAAAGAACAAAGAGACTGTATGATCAAAGAGAGAGACAACGCAAAACTCGTGCTGCGGAAACTCAACCTCAGAGGTCTCAACGACTTGGTCGCAAGTGAGAATATACTTGTTAAATACGAGCTTTGGAATCTGAAGACAAATGTATTCAATGTCTTCAGAAAATGAGAAACCAAGCGCCAATCGCACGTTCTTTCGACTATGAAGACGAATGAGCTGTGTCTTCAGAAAGGCGCCAAATATGAGCAAAATACTCATGCTATAGAATCTGAAGACAAACGAGCCGTGGGTCTTCAGAAGATAAGAGAGCACGCGCAAATTGCATGCTCCCTTGAATCTGAAGATGAACGAGCCGTGCGTCTTCAAAAAGCCGCCGAACACAAGCAAAATACACTAGCTCTCGAAGCCGAAGAACAAAGGTCTATGTGTTTGCAACATATGAGAGATCTTATCAAAGCTGTTCGTACATCAAAACTAGATAAAAACATACAAAAGCATCGATCTCAAAGTGAACACATATGGAATATTTGGTGTTAAAAGTCTGAAGATGAAAGAATAGAGCCCTGAGTGAAAATGCTCGTGTCCAAAGATTGTTAGAAAATGAAGAAGAGAGACCACACTGTCTTTCTATAATGCATCAAAACGCACAGCAGCAAGTCGTCAGGTACACGGTGAAGAAGAATTTCTGAATGGTCTTAAAGACTTTGCTGATAATCCGTGCTCTATATGTCACAAAATGCCCAAAATTAAGCACATGTCCCTGGAAGCCTAAATGGCATCATAGTCAAATATTACCTCCTTTTTTATTAAGTCGGTTAATAATTATACAACTACCTACCTATATTTTCTTAATTTACCCATATCTCTGAAATGACTGGACCAATTTTAATAAAACTTAAACTATTCCCTAAGTTGAAGTGTACCTAACTTAAATCAAAAAGGATCATCTCGATATGACTTAGTTTTCGAGAAATTCATGGGCAAACATACACTTAAGAAATTTAGCACACGTGCTTGGAAGCTTGAATGGATCATCATACTCAGATATTATAAAATTCCAACAATATTACATACATACATGTCATAAATCATTGATTCTATTAAAAGAGTTCTATATATTTGCCACTTGAAGTATGCATGATCATATACAAAAATCAATACAATTAGGATTGATAAATTAATTGCCACATCTATTGGGATTATTTTATTAGAATACTAGTTTTGAATGTTAAACATTCATCATCAATACAAGCATACAATAATTTCAAAACATAGCACTTTGTTACTTAGATTATGTATACATAAATTGTAAAATATATAAGTATGAAATATTTTGATCCTGAATGACTCAATATATGTTTTTGTAGTTTATAAGGTCAAAACAAAACTCGTTATATCTTACACATAAAAATTTTCTGTTTATGCAAGCATGCATTGAAATCGAAAATTTACAAGTTTAAGACCACTCCAAGAACACTATATTGAAGATTAGTCTAAAGTATGAGCAAATATTTAGTCTGACTAAAAATTAGTATTTTGCAATTTTTTGTCCTGTAAAATTTTGAAAAATGGGCATACAGGCTTTTGATTCTAAAGAACTCTTTTGATTTAATAAAGGCTTGATGGAATGTATGTATGCTGAAAAACTGTAATGTTTTGAAGTGTGCCACTTTTGAGCAGTTATTCAAACCTCTTCATAACTGAAGCCACATAAGAATGATTTCAAAATTACAGCCTATGTAAAAGTGAAAATTTGAACTGCTTTTTTACTTAATTATTTTGTATAAAACAACACAGTCTTCTTTGTATTTTTGAGAGAGTAGTATTTATTTGTTTGACCTTCCTTAAAAAAATAAATTAAAAAAAATAAAAATTTTCTGTACACATAATAAAAATCTCTAAAGGACTTTTTGTCTTAGTTTTACGGTCCCCTATAAGTTCCTGACGTTTTGCCATTTATATTCGGGACACCCTGTATATATTGATAAATCAATTATTACTTGAAAATTTAAGTTTCCATCACAAATAGTCAGTTCAAAAATGATTTGATAATTAGACTTAAACATTTTATTTTACTCCTTACAATCTATCTATATACATAACAGTATTATTTCATGTTTCGTTTTCAAAATGACCTCTTTAATGTGACCAAAACAAATTCTTGCGATAAGCAAACTGGCCCATTTCACATTCTATCTGCTATAGAATATTATTATATATTATAAATAAAATATCGAGATGATAAGACTTTGTGGGGCAGGATGCCTGTAATGATTGCATGAAACCAGATTCTGAGGAGAATTCTGGTTGATCTAATTCACAACTGTAATATTATTATATATATTATAAATTATAAATGTTTATACATTACAAAATTCCTTACATGCTAAAGTACAATTTTCCTTATAACTAAAAGATACAGGATATTTCTTAGTACTAAACAATTCATATCTATACATTATTTAAACAAAAGGACAAATAAAATAAGAGTCTTTGAATTAGTTTCCTCTATTGCAAATAATACTTTTAGCTTCAAAATTACTCAATTAAAATAATAATATTTAATCAAAATAATAATTCAAACACTCCCTTTACAATAATTACAATTAATAATAATTTCAAAATAAATACACACTTTTCAATGATCAATCAAAATAATATTTCAAGACAAAATAATAGTAATCCTTTATGATAGTGGATTTCAAGAAAATATCGAGATGATAAGACTTTGTGGGGCAGGATGCCTGTAATGATTGCATGAAACCAGATTCTGAGGAGAATTCTGGTTGATCTAATTCACAACTGTACTGGAGAAATGTTATGGCTAATGATACTCACTTCATGTTGAGAATTAGAGTTTTGAGAGCAGGATAAATAATTCATAGGACTGTAGATATATTTAGAACACAGAATATAGAGATGTATTAATTTGTTCAGAAGAGTACAACTAATTTAATTTTTTACTTAAACCTTATAAATTACAAAAACATATATTGAGTCATTCAGGATCAAAACCCATTAAGTTCATTTAATATATATACAGTAGAAACTTGATAATTTGTCATGAATGGGGGAGGAGGGAGTGACGAAATAACGGAAATGACAAATTACAGAATTTTGCTGGTAAAGTAACAAAAAAGCATTTTAAACTATATAATTGTATTTTTTTTTAATGCAATTTATTGAATGTAAAAACAACTAGATGAACATTATAAACATTGGACTTGAGTAACAATGACAAAAAACACAAAAACCTTGGAATAAAAACTTTTTAAAAAATGAAGTCATATACAAAAACGTACATATATGTCTAAAATAGAAAAAAAAAAAAACAGACATACATACCATATTTATTCAATACATAAGTATCTTGAATGTAAAAACAGAAACTCTTTCATAACACACAAAGAAAACATTTCTTAAAAAAAAAAAAAAAAAAAAAAAATTGACGAATTAAAGAAGAATACAAATTATCGATTGACGGATTAACGAGTTTCCACTGTAATTCGAAAAATATATATATTTTTTAAAAGCAAGTTTTAAAATGCCTTTACCTATGGCTTAAGGGTAATAAATCAAAAACCACTAGATCACCACAAAAATTGAATCTTAATCAACCTTTATTGCATAGTTTATTTACAAACTGTTTAGGTTATGTACACACTCGTAGTTTTCATTGATTCTATTAAAAGAGTTCTATATATTTGCCACTTGAAGTATGCATGATCATATACAAAAATCAATACAATTAGGATTGATAAATTAATTGCCACATCTATTGGGATTATTTTATTAGAATACTAGTTTTGAATGTTGAAACATTCATCATCAATACAAGCATACAATAATTTCAAAACATAGCACTTTGTTACTTAGATTATATATACATAAATTGTAAAATATATAAGTATGAAATATTTTGATCCTGAATGACTCAATATATGTTTTTGTAGTTTATAAGGTCAAAACAAAACTCGTTATATCTTACACATAAAAATTTTCTGTTTATGCAAGCATGCATTGAAATCGAAAATTTACAAGTTTAAGACCACTCCAAGAACACTATATTGAAGATTAGTCTAAAGTATGAGCAAATATTTAGTCTGACTAAAAATTAGTATTTTGCAATTTTTTGTCCTGTAAAATTTTGAAAAATGGGCATACAGGCTTTTGATTCTAAAGAACTCTTTTGATTTAATAAAGGCTTGATGGAATGTATGTATGCTGAAAAACTGTAATGTTTTGAAGTGTGCCACTTTTGAGCAGTTATTCAAACCTCTTCATAACTGAAGCCACATAAGAATGATTTCAAAATTACAGCCTATGTAAAAGTGAAAATTTGAACTGCTTTTTTACTTAATTATTTTGTATAAAACAACACAGTCTTCTTTGTATTTTTGAGAGAGTAGTATTTATTTGTTTGACCTTCCTTAACAATTTTCTGTCCATTGCTATATTTAGAAGAGAGTAATTCCTAAGAATAACATTGAGCTTTGGGAGCAGTTTCTTAGATTTCACCTTCTTTGTTGCTTCTTTGCCAAAACTTATCTTTACTGTTCATAATATTTCTCAATATCCAAATATATTTATATAATAGTTCTATGAGTTCTTTCCTATCAAAACCCAAAACCAGTCAATCAGTATTTTACTTTAGTATAGTTTGTTAATAAATTTTATATAAATTCATACAGTCCAATCTCAATTAATTCCACTCTAAAAGCTCCATTGAAAATATTTGATTTATTGTAATAATATGTAATATGATTGAATTAATATTTTTTTGTCGGAGGGGGAGAGGGGGAAGACACTTTCAATGCCTTTTTGCAATAATTTTTCAGTTCCTTTTCAATTATCTGTATTTTATCTTTCACTTCTTTCTGATCCAGTTCCACTTTCCATTTCTATTATTCTCGTTAAAGATTGTTTATGAGATCTATTATAAATCTGGATTTAGTCCTCTCAATTAGCCTACATTGCCTTTCATCAAGAAGCATGTGTATAAAGTGTATATCTGACTGAAAGCACTTAGAAAATGGATTTTATTTGCTTCTTTCTCTTTGTAAAGATAAAAATCCCCCCTCCCCCACAAGAAAAAAAAAACAATAAATTTTTAAACTTAAGAAATCTTTTCTTTGTTTCTTCCTTTAGTTCTAATTGTTTCTTCCTAAACTATTATTAATTATTTATTTTATCGTATCTTGAATGTATTCCTTTGGTGCTTATATCCTTCAGGAAGTTTTAGACTAAATGGTTGACATCGCTGCTCTTTTCATGTCAGGTAGACTTATGACGACAATGTCATTTGTTTACCATTTATATATATTTTCAATGGTAATATGATGGAGAAGGTTTATTTTACTAATAAAAATTTTAAAATCATGTATAATAAAATACTTGTTTATTATCTAACTAAATAAAAACTATTCCACTTTAACTAGTGTATGCAATCTACAATATTTTTGCACAAAGCAAGTTTTTATGCTTTTTTTTGTTGGTTTCATATTTATTCTATGGATTAATCTGTCAAATATAAACTACTCTTTAACCACCGTCCTAAATTCCTTTTCTACAACTAAAGTAAAATCTGCCTCAATAGTGATTGATGTAGCTCCCAGATTCACATAAAATACACTTGACTTTTTCTTACCAATAAATGATATATGCCTATTGGAATTAGAAACTGTAGTTTTAATTTTTAATTTTTCATATGAATGATACATTGATGCATTAAATAAAAAATAAAAGTTCATACATTAAACTCTATCTGATGATACTTCACAAATACTATTCTTACTAATGTTAGATGATGTCTGAATTGAAAGTTGACTCTTTAGACTTTAAATATTTTGGATGTAAATATATTAATATATAGAAAAAAGTTATGCTGTACCGAATTTATTTTATGTTAAACCTTAAATATGGTTATGATACATACATAAAATCATCAAGTTCTAAATTTAGAGCCCAACAATGAACAGCATTGTTCCAATTATTACAGCTTCTTTTTTCATCTATTGATAAATTTTCCCTAAATAACATTGTTTGTTTTGATTACTTACTGAAAATATACTTTTGAAACTATATGTATAGGTTTCTTAAACAAAGTTTGGAATCTAGAAATTTTGATGTATATAAATATCACACGTATTGTCATTGGCATTTAACAAGGTATATGCTAATTTTAAGGTTCATGAAGTATTTTTTAGCTTTAAAGAAAATTTATATGTTGATTGTACAGACATTAAAACGATAGTAATGAAGATTTCTTGTTTTTTGGCTGAGTAATTTCCAAAGTATTTTTTTATATAGTTTTTTTTTTTTACCTTAATTTAAATAGTTCTTAGTTAATTTTAGTGATGGTAAATGTTTTATTCGTTGTTTAGAAGGTTCATTGCCCACATATATAAATATATCTTGATATATATTTATATGTAATACGTATTTGTAGTAAATGTGGCAAGGTATTTTAGATTTGATTTAACTTAGTTACAAATAGGTCAGTTAAAAATAAATATACCTTATGATTTCTTGGTGTATTTTGTGCAGCTTTTATTCATAGCTCTTTTTAATAATTTATTTTTAGCAAAATAAATCAGTTCTAGTATAGTAATGTTCAAGCATTAATATATCTTTATCTGTATATAAGCTTTTTTTCTAAGAGGAGGTTAATTAAATTAACGATTATCTGTTGTTTTTTCTCTTCATAAGTTGAACTAGTTGCCACAAATAATTTTTTTTTTTTTTTTTTTTTTTTTTTCCTGTGCTATGTCTAAATAAAATAATTTCTCTGTAACTTCATTTTGTATATTGGTCTTCGCACCACTTTCTTCAAATCATTCTCTTCTGATGAGCCTCACCTTTCTCCATTTTTTTGTGTTATTTTAAGGAATGGATCGTTATTCAATGAGTCATCATATGATCATTACAATAACAACCTACTATTAAGTGATCAATCAATATCAATTTTAAAACTTCTTAGTAACTAGCTTTGTTTATGTATATAGATAGATGTCACTATTGAATGATCTGCTATTAGCTATAAATAATTTTAAAAAATTCATTTTACTTTCCAAATAATTATTTAAATACTGAAAGCATATGTAGTCTTATAAACTGTTAGGGTCATTGCCAGAATCATTTGGTTTAAAATTTGTTTATGACTAATGTTTGACGTTGGATGTGGGTGGGAAACAAGGCTTAAAGGTAGAGGTGGGGAGTCAAACTATTCTTGACTCAGTCTTTAACAAGATGTCGTATGGTTTAGGCAGCAGCTACAGGAAGATTGGTTCATCATCTTCCCGACCTTCCAGTTTGTACTCATCCCCTTCTTTGAGCCTTTTAGGAGGAGGTTGTAATTGCTCACTGCATATATTGATTTGAAATATTTAAATTTCTCACTCTTACGTGCTGGTTGTCTGTTGTCATTTTGTTTTGAAAATTTGTATTTCTCAGAATAAAGCCATTATTATTATTTGTTTTTTTTTGTTAAAAATAAAACTCGCATAAAGTATTTTTGCTCAATACATTTCATAGTCACAATGACAGTTTATTTAAGTAAATAAAAATAAAAAAAAACCTCTAGTCTTTTTAATTGAATGTATTTATGAGACAAATTGAATAAATTGACAATAATTTAATTTTAATTTTTTTTTGTTTGGAGTATCTTATTTTACTTGATGTCTTTGTAATTTGTTAAATCCTCCAAAATTATTATTATAATTATAATTACTTATTTAATTTGCATTACATATTATGAATATTTCTAAATTATTCATTCTTAGGAAGTATTCACAATCGAGATGTTGATCATATAATTTTAATTTAATTGGTTTAAAATCAAATCATTTACAAATCTTATAGCCCCCTTTCTTGGACAACCTTGCAACTGTTTACAGTGAGATTAGTTGTATTTTTGGAAATCTAATATACAGTTTATGTTGAGTTCCCTTTATTGAATGTGTTCAATGATTGTTTATCTGATCAGAATTTTCACTTTTTCTTATAAGTTGTAATACATATAGTTTTTTGTTTGATTTGTACTCTATTAAAAAAATATTAGAATTGTTTCATTAATTTTGTATCATTTCATAAAATTTATTTATGTTTGGGTTTTGTATTGTTTTTTTAAGATTGATCGCTACTTGAGTAATAACCATTTAAGTTGGTATTATCTTTCCATCTATTAAAAACATCATTTAAATTAACTATAGAACAACTGCTTTTTAGCCAATCACTAATTTGTTTGTTTTATCAATTTTCTTGCTTAAAAGTCTTTGCCAAGATTTTGTGTAAAGATAATTTTAGATTTCCTGGATAAGAATCAAATTGTTCTTATTTAAATTGGCAACATGATTTCTCAAAATTGAGTTTCATGTTTTTGAACCCTTAATGTATCTTAGACTTTCTTTTTATAAATTATAATGGACATATTATTTTTAAATATGGTAAGAATTATGGGCATATTATTTTTATATAATTTAAGAAATCCATAACCTCAGTAATCTTTAAAAGACGCATTGTTTATCAACTTACTGCTGCTCTGTTAGTTGTTAGTGGTTAACCATTTATATATTCCTCACATCTTTCATACTTTTTTTAGAATGCATCATCTATTCTCTTGTTTCAATTAGCTACTAAATCTAATTCTCTTCAGAAACTTTAAAAAGCTAAATTTCATTATTTTTGTTATTTTTTTACTTATTTATTTTTAAATTAGCTTCAAAACTGATTAAAATGAGCAGAATACTGAAAAATAACAAACAATTTAAGTGCTGTGTTGAATGACTGGATGAATATTATACGGAGTAGGATGTTGAAAGGAATCAGTCAAAAAAGGGAGAAAAAAAAAAAAAAAAGTAATAAAATTAGGCATTGTTTGATAGGGTAAATCACTAGTTATGGTCACCTCACCAGTTATGGGCAGGCTTATACAATTATCGTAATAATAAGGGTTTAATCCATTTAATTGTGATATCACCAGGAGAAATATTTCTAAAAAGGATTTAAGATTCATTTACTAACGAAATTCTCCCTGCTATCCCTTTTGCAGTAGTAAAAAATATTTTCCTCAAATAGTATCCTGAAATACCTCTTTTTTTAGTAAGATCATTTGTAAAAGTGAGGATTCTTAAGGAATTATAGTGAATTTTCTTCATTAATTTTTAGTTTTTGAGTTATGTACCTTTTCATTAGAATTCAGGCTTCCATACCAGCTCCATTATGTTGGACTATATGATATAAATTAACAATAATTTTGAACTGACCATAACTGGTGCATAAAAATACGAGATATGAGTTATGGTCACTCCTATCCATTTCAATTTTCTTCATTTGATTATGTCCTTTTAAAACTTAAATACTACATCTCTTCCAAGTAGTGGTCATGTTTTTTTTTTTTTTTTTTTTTTTTTTTTTTTTTTTTTTTTTTTTTTTTTTTTTTTTTTTTTTTTTTTTTTTTTTTTTTTTTTTTAAGATTTGTTGCCAAATCCTATATAACCAAGTGGTCATGTTTGACCTTACGTTTCTTAAGTGAACAATACTAGTTAATGTAGTTAGTTATATTCTGTACTTCGCAGGTGGCTATTGCTGTTTAAGAAAACTGAAAATATTGAAATAAGATAATTAACAAAATATATTCCGATTTCTTTTAATTCATTATTTTTTTAGTGGAGATGATTACCATGTTGTATGCCGTTACTGCTTTTGTAAAAAAATCAACGATAAGTGCGGCTATTAGTTATATACTGATAAATAGTTGTTTAGATACATTTTCCACTATCATTTCATGAGGGTATTCTAAACTAAAAAGTAACTACAAAGTTTGTGAATGAGTGCATCAAGTGATTTTGTTTTTTAATATATATTTTACTTTTTTATTAGACCGCGTTGTATTAGTATTTAGATTATTTTTATAGTTACAGTTGTTCATTAATCAATAATCATTTTTAAATTATTAAAAATATTTGTTTAAAGATTATTTTGCCAAGTGACCATAACTAGTCTTGGCCATGACCATAAATGGTACAAGATACCCCATAACTGGTAATTTTAGTTTTTTGTAAAAAAATAGAAATATTTATATGAAAGGAAGCTTTAGTGTATTTGTCAATTTTACATTCAATAGAATAAACTTTTGAGAATCTAAGTATATAACCAAAGATGCCATATTACAAACTGTATAAACGAAATTCCCTTTTATATCAACAAGTTCCCTTAACTATGACCATAACTAGTGATTTACCCTATTAACAAACCAAATTATTTATTTATATTTTAGCCATATCATTGATGGCCAATTAAATTAAATTTAATAGGATTAATAAGCAATTTGGATTACTGTATGTAAAGAATTGACATTATTTTATGTAAATATAGTTTAAAAATAAAATACAGTAAAATAAGTTGGATATAACATGATCAAAAAGATACAATAAACAGATAAAATAGTTGTTAAAAATAAAAAGTTAAAATTAACTGAATGCGAAAAAAGAGGAATGAAGATAATTTTGAATACAAAGTTATCTTTGTTTTAAAGTTATCTCATAACTTTGTATTTATATTTATTGCATCATGTAACTTATATATTTCATTTTCTTTTTCGATTATCTATTCGTCTATTTCTTGTTTTTAGCCCTGATGATGGCCATCATTGATATGGCTGAAACGTTTGCAATAAATAGTTTGGTTTGTTAATATCAAACAATATCTGAATTTTTTTTTTTACTGATCCCTCTCAGCATCTTATTTTATATAATATTCATCCAGTCATTCAACTCAGCTCTTTAATTGTTTTTTTAGTATTGTGTTAATTTTAATTAGGTTTAAAGTTTAAAACTAATTTTCAAAAACAACTATTAAAAAAAAAAATTGATGTTTTTTTTAATCATTTGTGAAGTCATAGTTATGATAAGTTGATATTACCGTGTTAGTATTTTTGACTTTTGGTGATTATTTAGTTATTTAACCCTTTACAAAAATATTATTTTCTCACCTTTTGTTACCTATAAAATTCTTTTAATTATGTAGCAATTGAAATGATTCAATAGGTGTGCTGTATTATTTCAATGAATAAAGTAAAACAAAGATTACATTTAATCAATACAGAAAGTGACATTTCTGTCAGATAAAAGAGATGTATTCTTTATATTATTTCTTACAATTGCTCTTAAAAATTGCAGGTTATAGTCAAAATCTATCTTCTTCTACGCCATACCTTAATTCATCTTCTTACTATGGAGGTACTTCCTCTGGTTACGGTGGTATATTTGTTCCATCTTCAAGTTCTTTAAAGCATAATTTGTCTGTTCCTTCTATTCCTGGTCTGTCACCTTTATCACCTCTTTCTAGAAGTCCTACCCCTTCCCAATTTCCAAGCAGGTCAAGTAGTTTCAATCGACATCGTTCTCGACAGAGAGCACGTTCTGTTGGTGCTAGTGCAAAAAGTCTACTCTCTGAAGGATATCAAGTAAGAGGGTTGAATGATGAAGTTTAAATTATAAAACAAAATATGTGTAACAGATAATAATTTATAATATGGCTTGGAGTGTGATAGCATATCATAGTCCAATATTTTATTTCTAAAACAACAGTTTTAATTTTAATTTTATTTTATTTTTTTATGAATCATTCTGTTACTAATGTTTCCTGTGTTAAAAGTTAAATTAAATATTTTGCTTTGCCTAACATTTCAAATTATAAAGCCAAAAACAAGTTCAAACTCTTTTTACTGGTTCTTTTACTAGGTTGCTCTTGGTCGTTTATAATCTTTACTAATTACTACTACTAATAATTTTTTTATTTATTTATAACTTACTATACTTTAAGTATATTTATTTATACAAGATTTTATTTTATCATTAGTGTGGGTTTTCTCCAAAACTAAGAAACAAATTTACTTTTATTTCAATGTTTGATTACTTTAAAGTTAAGAACCAAAAACAGTCTTTTCTCTAATTGGTTTGTAATTTGTATGGTTTAATTTTTAATTTTTTATGTAGAAAATTTATGTATTTGAGGTGTATTTTCATTAATTTTATGTATTTCAATAATTTCAATCTATATTAAATTCAAGTAAATAATTTTCAATAATGAATTACAGTATAAAATCAGTATTATCTATAAATATGTCAATATACTTCTATAAATCACACACACGCATAAGTGTATGAATTATAAGATACGTGAACATTTTTGAAATATTGATAATGTATTATCACTTATTTGTCAAAAGGTGCATTTACACCAATCGAGCATTGTTTGCGAACATTCAAAAACATTCATGAAGGTTCGCAAATATACAGGAGGTGCTTCTTCCCGTTTACAGCGCCTGAGCATGTCCTACCTGCAGTTGTTCTCAAGCATTCGACCAAGTTCCCAACAAAACTTCCGAATGGCACCCGAGTTATCAAAACTTTCTATTTGTTCTGCATCGATATTGATACAGTCTGAAATCAAGAAATGCTGCCAGAGGAAGAAATGCAGAATGTGGGAATCTTCGTTTTTGAAAGGAAGAATTTATGGGTAACTGCTAGGTTGCCAAAGCTCTCTTCTTTTTGTAAACCTTTTGAGAAGTAAAGTGAAATTCAAAGAACACGAGTTTAAATTAAAACATACATGCTCTGTTCTCTGAAATGATAGACAGCCGTTCACACTGGGCGAGCAACAAACACTGAATCCGTTTGATGATTCGTCAGTTTACTGATAAATAGCGGAACACTCTTGAACGTTCTTAAACAGGGTTTGCAAATCCTGTTCGGCTTGGGTGAGTGCTAATACCAACTGTACATTTTGTTCTCGAATGTTTGCAGACAGTGTTTGCAAATAATGCTCGGTTGGTGTAAATGCACCTAAAGATATGCTCAATAAGACTAATTTTTATAGAAAGGTACCTTCATCAATAATACTTAATCTTTTTATATATATATATATATATATATATATATATATATATATATATATATATATATATATATATATATATCTATATATACAGGGTGTTCGGAAGATCGTTGGCCAAAAAATTATCTCGGGTAGGGAGGTTCATTTTGAACCTATTTAAGGTCACTTACCTATATACAAAGTCTTACAGTTTTTTTTTTTATGAATTTTTTTGTAAAAATGGCCAAATCCAAACATTTATGCCTTATAACTCCGTTGTTTACTGATATATCAACGCCATTTTTTTCCCCTGTAATTACTAATACATTGTCCATGTAAAATAAAAAAGATATGGCGCTAAAAACAAATACCAAAAAAACGGGAGATCGTTAAATCTTGTCAAAGGCAAAAATAAAAATTATGAACTTCAAGTTTAGGTTCAATAAAAAAAAAAGTAAGCGCAACAGCCAAATCCAAATTGTTTTAAAAACTTCTCTATTTAATACTCTTTAAAAAAATACCATTTGCAGGCACGCAGCACATCTAGTTTTATTTATTTTTTATAAAGTAACAAAAGGGTGCCACCAGCGCACACTGACAATAATTATGAATCGAATCATATTTTTTATGCAAAACGTAACAAATAGTTGTGTTTCTTTATAGCATAGGTTAAACTGCATATTTTCTCTTTCTTTTTCGCAATTTCGATTTTATCAGAGTAAACTTTATCTACATTTTTGTAAACAAAAATCAGCAACAAAATTAAACTAATTTTAAATTATTCATAAATTTAATTTGTAGAGTATCACAGGTATTGCTCAAAATGATCTCCACTACTTCTAATACAAGCATGATATCTTTTTCTTATTTCTGTGGTGGTTGTTCTTAAAACAAATTCTTCCTTCATTATGGTAAATGCGGCATTGATTTGTTGAATAAGTTGTTGTCTTGAAAACAATTCTTCATTACAAACCAAATCTTTGGCAGGGTCCCAGGCGTAATAATCGAGCGGTGTGAGGTCTGGAGACCTTACTGGCCACTCAAAAAGATATCGTGCTTGTATTAGAAATAGTGGAGATCATTTTGAGCAATACCTGTGATACTCTACAAATTAAATTTATGAATAATTTAAAATTAGTTTAATTTTGTTTCCTGATTTTTGTTTACAAAAATGTAGATAAAGTTTACTCTGATAAAATCGAAATTGCGAAAAAGAAAGAGAAAATATGCAGTTTAACAACCTATGCTATAAAGAAACACAACTATTTGTTACGTTTTGCATAAATAAAATGATTCGATTCATAATTATTGTCAGTGTGCGCTGGTGGCACCCTTTTGTTACTTTATAAAAAATAAATAGAACTAGATGTGCTGCGTGCCTGCAATGGTATTTTTTTAAAGAGTATTAAATAGAGAAGTTTTTAAAACAATTTGGATTTGGCTGTTGCGCTTACTTTTTTTTTTATTGAACCTAAACTTGAAGTTCATAATTTTTATTTTTGCCTTTGACAAGATTTAACAATCTCCCGTTTTTTTTGGTATTTGTTTTTTGCACCATGTCTTTTTTATTTTACATGGACAATGTATTAGTAATTACAGGGGGAAAAAATGGCGTTGATATATCAGTAAACAATGGAGTTATAAGGCATGAATGTTTGGATTTGGCCATTTTTACAAAAAAATTCATTAAAAAAAAAAAAACCGTAAGACTTTGTATATAGGTAAGTGACCTTAAATAGGTTCAAATTGAACCTCCTTACCCGAGATAATTTTTTGGCCAACGATCTTCCGAGCACCCTGTATACTACACCTGTATGATAAATAGTTTTATCATTTTCGGAACACATTTCTAAGTGATTGTATGTATTTAATGTGCTTCCAGAGTGGAGATGATTCAGAAGCCACATCAAGGTTGAAATCTGTGGTTCCAAGTGTAAATAACAATACCTCTACTCACGAACGCATATCCAATGAAAATGGAGAAATCGACTATAAGAAGGTAGTTTTGATTTACATTTTATTTTTATTGAAGATATTTTAATTTTATTTAGTAATTTTTTTAATTTATTGAAAAATATTACAATCTGCCTCTCCAAGATGCTGTAAGTAATGATGATAAAATATATACATCCATTCCCTTTTTTTTTTTTTTTTTTTTTTTTTTTTTTTGTTACTTCCTAATAATATCTAGTTTTTGTATACGAGGGGACCAAAGTAGTCTTATCAATTCAATCCCTCTATCCCCTATTTTAAACATAACCTTGTAATGCTATTATTTGTTGCTAGGAATGTTATTGTTTAGATTTTGTTTTTTATTAGCACTAAAACAAAACATTTATTGTTAGTTCAAACTCTGCACACAAGAAACTCTTATCTTTATTTCTTGAATGGGTTTATTGATTCGATATACTTGGTATATAAGTTATAATATAGAGAAAATACCATTTTGGCATTCTTAAAATTTTCAGTAAATGTTTAGTTGATAACAGTCCTTGACTCCTACCCATTCCAAAGACTAAGAAACAACTCTCGTTATAGTAGACTTTATACCAATCATTTATTTAGTATGAATGATAAAATTTATTTTTGTTGTAAAAGGTTTATATGTTTTTATAAATTAGGAACTTTTCTTGTTTCAAATGGCTGTAATACATTTAGTCACCTGTAACAATTATCTGTTGCTATCTATATCAAAACAAAACAAAAATAACTTTTTTTTAATTTTGCTACTAATGTAAACTATCAATAATTAATTTATTTAAATTATCTGTTGCTTCTTAATCTAATTCTTTTTTTTTTTTTTTTGATGTTATTAAGCTTTACGAGGAGTCATTGATTGAAAATGACAGGTTACGTGAAAAATTACGGCAGACAGAAGAAGAATTATCAGAAGTAAAAATGACATCTGAGAAAAATGCTGTTTTGGTAAGTTTTTTTTTGTCATTTTGACCCTCTAGAACTAAAGTAGGTAGGATTTAAGATAATCAAACAACATTATCCTACTTTGAAAAGTGCATTTTATCAATTTGTGTATTTTCATTTTAATTTAATTGTAACCATATCCTCTGTTTTAAATCTTTTATTAGTTGTTTGTTCAAATATCTGGAAGTTTTTCTTTTAGTGATCTCATATCAAATACCTGTAAAGAGATAACACTTCACCACTTCATCTTTCCAACAAATAACTGTTTTATTTTATCTTTTTTTTTGGAAGAGGAATTGATTTTCATATTATGTTTGAATTGGTTATTTTTATTTTGCATGACTCTCTTTAATTATAATTGAAACTAAAACAACTGTGGTGTGGTTATAAAGATTTGAGGATAGACGAAACTGTAGGTTGAAGTGTATTAAGTCTGAACTTCTTTGGGTTTTAGACATGGTTCAGTTGAGGAAGGATTTGTGAGCAAAGATTATTAGCGTTATAAGGGTAGAACTTCCAGATATGTTAGGTTTTATCCTTCTTAGATTTTTGAGCTTAATTAGCATTTTCCTGGTAAAAAATACTTATATTTGTGTTACTTATTTTCTTCTCAGATATCTGCTATTAAATTTTGATCAAGTGAAAAAAAAAAAAAAAATTGAGGTAATTTTCTTTTTTGCTTGGGGCTTAACATCCTGTACTATACTTATGACTGGAGGGATGGGTTATCCTACAGGTTACCGAACTATTATAGTCAGAGTGAGTAGTTGGATATTCATTCTGTGGGTCAGCCACAAAATAAATTTTAATTATTCCAAGCCAATTTATACGAGGATCATTCTATAAGTAACGAGACAAATTACTACTTCTCAAAACTGGTTTATTCAATCAGTACAAAACTGTTTACTTTTGAACATAGTCCGCAGCAACACTTAAACACTTGTCCCATATCTTTTTACTAATTTGTAAGTGCCCTTGGCATAAAACTCTAAGCCAATTTTGCATCAGATTTTTGATCTCTTCTTTGGATTGAAAATGTTTCCCTCATAGACCCTCTTTAAGGGTTCCGAACAGATGGAAGTCTGATGGGGCAAGGTCAGGGCTGTAGGGGGAATGTGGGAATGTGGAAGGATCTCCCACCCCAGTTTCTGAAGTTTTTCTTTGGTCAGCCTGAATTTTTTCCGAGTGAGAGGAGTCGTATGCTTTCACTCAAGGCTCTGTCATTTTGACTCTCGCTCATAGTGCTGGATCCGTTTCATCACACATTACAATTCTTTTGAAAAAACTTTCTCCTTCAGCCGAATATCGATTTTTCAACAGTTGACTGATTGTCAGCAGGGTTCCTTTTTGAGCATCCGTGAGTTATCTGGGCACCCATCTCGCTCAGGTTTTTTTCTTGTACTGCAGCCTGGTATCAATAATGTTATGGACAGGTCCAACACTCGCATTTACTTTTCCACTTATTAGTTCAACAGTGATATGCCTATTGTCCCGAATTAACACATCAATCCGAGATTTGAGAGAGGAAGTCCCAACTTCAACTGATCAGATGCCATTGCAAAGTTGCCAACTTTATGTCCTGAAAGTTTCATTTGGATCTATTCAGCCATTTTTGAGCAGTAGTAATTTGTCCCATTACTTAATGAATGACCCTCTTATGTAAATTTATTTATATCTCTTTATTTATAGGCTAGTCGGAATTCTTTATCAGAAGCTGAAAAGAGGGAGAGACGGGCGATGGAAAGGAAGCTTTCAGAAATGGAAGAGGAATTGAAGGTAATTTTAAAACTTATTAATCATTTGGTTTTTAGTAAATAAATTAATGGTTTAATGGATGGAATATATTTTGCAATAAATATTGAAGAACAGATAACTGTTAAAAAAGATGTGTCAAGGCTTCTTTGTTAATTTTTCAGCAATTACAAAAGTTGAAATCTGATAATGAAAGGTTGAGAGCTGAGAATAGAGCTCTAACACGTGTCGTCTCTAAACTTACATCTTCACACATTAAATAGGTAATAGGCGTGTGTGACGATAGATTAGTGCTGGTTTTTAGTATTTTCTAACTGGATTATATTTTTGGTTTTTCGTAATTAATTTGCACGTTGGATTTTCAATTGTATATACATTTTGTGAATCATGGAATTTTGTTTGCATTTTTATCATTAATATTAAATGTCTGCTTTTAAAAACAGTTCATAGGTATATTATTAAGATGGTGAAATTTAAAATGCATAAAAATAGTATATAAATAAAAAATTATTTAGTTTTTTCCTGGTTATCTGAATAAAATGTTATGATCAAATTTATGTTGGATAGCTTACTTTCATTTTAACTTATAAATACCATAATAATGTGGTTGGAACATCCAACATTGCTTCCACTAACCATGGCTACTAATATAAGGAATATTAAAATCAAGCTAGTTCTTCTTGTTTGGAAGATTCTTGAGGTTCAGAAAGGAAACTTAGATGGTGGGACTGCTGGCAGTAACAAGTGCCAACTATTGCTTTAAAAAAACATACATCTTATTAATCCTAGGTTGCTTGATCGTTGCCTTTCTAAAACTCCTTAAGGTGCCTTTAGACGATGCCTTTTTTTTTTTTTTTTTTTTTTTTTTTGCAGAGTCCCATGCAACTTTGTGTGCCGCTGTGCATGCAACAAGGTGCATGAGTTTCTTGCGTCCTGATACTGTTCACACGCAGTATCGAAAATGCCTCTATAGTTATTCTTTTATAATGGATTATGTAATTCATTATGCAAATATCACAAAAATCTTATATGCTGCTGCTTACATACCTAGTGCTGGGTTCGTCGTTATTTTGAAGATAAAAATGCCAGTGTTTTGAATAAAGTTTGGACTGACTTTTCATCAATTAAATATTTTTCACTTAGCTCATGTAGAGAATCTCTTCTAAAGATTCTGTTTATGTACCTCATATTAAATGCCTACCACAATACGGGACACATTCTATAGTCTTCAATAAAGTCCAATATTTCATCTTCTCCCCAGTCTATGTGTAATAAAAACAAAGATTTTTGATTTAAGACACCCTAAAAAAAACTGATAAACACAAGGGTTGCACAAGAAGGTGCAAGAGTTTCCCAGCAAGACTGGGAATCGCTTGCCTCTTGTTTTGGGCATGTGCCGGTGCATGCCTCTCCTTTGCACCTAGTTGCATGCCTCTTGTTGCTTGAAAAAAAGGCATCTAAATGCACCTTTAGCAAAGGTGAGGTGACTTCTAACAAGGTGCAACTGTTAGCTATGTTACAAATAAAAGACATGTTAACTATACTATTAATAATTTTTTTATTGTTATTTCTTTCCAGTTTTATCCTTCTTTCAATTTCTCTGTCTGCCATTTAGCATGGAGGAGTCACATTCTATTCAATCTTGTATGCCAGTCCCAAGTCTGATTTTTGCAGGGTTCCTAAGTATTCTCTAATCCCCCTATTTCTCACAATATTTTGTTTGATTTCAGTTGTCATGATTCTCCCTTTACTAATTCTTACTGCCTTGTTGATACAAGACAGAGAAAATTAATTCCTTGAAAATGTGAATTTAAAGCTCTTCCTCTCATTGCTTGTCTCATTTTTCTTAAGCTTCTGATATATTACCCTCTTGTATATTTTCTGGGTAATTTTTTTATTTTTATTTTTTTTTATCCTCCTACCTAGCCTTTTCAGGCTATATGGGGTATTTTTTTTTTCTTGGTACTTAGCCAATAACTAAGTTCAGTTCTGAGAATGTTTGTTTAAATTGTCTGACTGCTCGGGATCAATGCTCTACCTTATTCAGATTCCCGAACTCAGTATGGAGTACCCACTTAATGCTACTGTAAATTATATATTTATTCTAAATATATCTCTCCCATACCTTCTATTGAAGGAACCTAGGTTCTGGGGAATAGTTTATCCTACAATTTTTTACAAGATTAGGTCCCTAGCCCTGACATAGTCTCTTATATAGATATTGTTGATTCAAAGTAACGTATCTCTCTTCATTTTGTACAAAATTAATTTCTTGTCAGATCATTATTGATTCAGAAGTCTTATCAATCACTGGGATATTATTGTTCAATGAATTATAATTTTATCGTGAAGTTGTTTAGTAGGATAATGCTTCTCCTTTTATCTTGGTTATTTTTCTTACTAACAAGGGGACATTTTGACTTGTAACTCAGATTTGAATGCTGATTTTTGTATGGTAGTACTATGATAGTGCGAAACCAGAGTTATAGCCGCCAATGAGCATTGGAAGCCGAGAAAAAAATAAAATATGAAAATAACATTTTTTTTTATTTCCTAGCTCTGAATAATCTAAAAGTATCAGGTTTTAGTTTTTAAAAAACTAACCTTATCTATATTTTTTTTAAATGGTCTTATTTGAAATTTAGTTAGTAAAAATTAAAATAATAATAATAGAAATAGATCATTTTAAAACGTTTTAATTATGTAATATTGGTGAGGAAATTTTTTTGACTAAAAACTGATACCATTCTCAGATTCATCATCTCAAAAAACATGTAGAAACCAAATTTTGTCTAATCAACAATTTTGTTACCCCTAAAATTTGTAGGATTTAAGGAGGCGAGAGGCTGTTAATTTGTGATAAAAGTAAATAATTTGTGCTATCAACACATTTTTGTCACCCATTGAAATCAGATTGTAAAGGCATCTAGAAGCCATGAAACTGCATAGTTTAGCCTAAATTCGGAGGTCACAGGATTTCTCCTTATTGAGATATCTTGAGTTATAGTTAACCTTAGAATTTTTTATTCACATCAGATTTTGTCCACTAAAATCTGGAGTAAACCAGCAATAAAAAGCAGTATGTACGCTGATTCTTGTGATGCCATTACTATTGTAATCGGTTGAACACAGCAGAGTTGTTATGGCTTGTTGACTTGTTATATTCACAAGTTCTTGATGAAATCTTAACTTTAAAATTTTAATGTCCTCGAAAGAGGTAAAAAATAAATATTTTTTGATCTTGATCAAATGTCACATATAAGGGTTTTTGGGTGTGTTAAATGGAGATTTGTGGCCAGTTTTTATTATTTTTTTAAATTCCACTGATTTACACCAGATTTCATTGGAATTTTGCCATTTTTTTGGAGTTTTTGAGAACCCTAAAGCCGGATCGAGTCTTGAGCATAACGAAAGTATTTTTATTTCAAATGACATAAAAAACTACATTCAGAATCATTTCTCTATCTTGACTGAGATCTGGGAAATAAAATAAAACATGATTTTAATTTTTTTTTTTTCATTTCTGCTCCCATTGCTCATTGGCAGTTATAACTCTAGATGTGCACTATTATAGGTCCCTACTACCCACACAAAAATCAGCATTTAAATCTGTGAGTTACAAGTCAAAATGTCCGCTTATAAGTTAAAATAGAAAAGATTTTCCAAAATTGGTAAACTGTATTTCAGTTTCAGTTCCAAATATTGTGTGTACACACTTCTACCATCTTGTAGGATCATAGATTGTAGTCAGATTTGGGCAAAATTTAATCCTAGGCATTTTACTATTAATTTCCTGGTATCAATCACCTAATTTAGCAACTATTAAATCTTTCAGTCAAATAATCATTCCTCAACTCAGATTGTAGTCATCTATTGAACATGCTGGTACTGGTCCTAATGCTATCTTCCTGTTTAGATCTGCTCTATTGAATAATGATACTGGATAGGGATGCTGTTTATCCCTAAAATCATCAAAGGGGTTCTTGGCTAGTTGAGATTTTCTTCTATTGAACTACATATTTTTAGATGTTGATAAGACATTCTATCAGTGAATAATAGCTGTTAAGTCCATGAGATTAGTCTTTTTATTATTCTGCATAAATTAAACCCCAGTATGGCTTGATCAGTTCTTATCAAATAGCTTAGCTTAGCTTTTATATTTACACACATATATATATATATATATATATATATATATATATATATATATATACACACACACACACACACACACACACACACACACACATATACATATATTAATATCAATGTTTTATTTTTAATACAACTTAAAACTGTTTTTTTTTTTTTTTTGTAATTAAATTAAAATATGAATTAGATGTTCAAGGTGTATATGTCTGTATATGCACACTCATGTTTGTAAATGCAGCTGAAGCTAATAATGTATTTTGTTTGTTTTTTATTTGACTGAATTCTTAAAATAATATTTAATTAGCCTTTGACACTAGTTTTTGAGAGGCTTCTTTTCTATGATTTCATATAGTAAATAATAAAATAATAATAGATTGCTAAATTGCTTCTAAGCCACTGAACAAGTTTACATTTTTGGTCTTGTTTTCGCATTAGCTGCCATGATCTTACCAGATGATTCCAAATATTAACTTGTACATAAAAAAAAAAAAAAAAAAAAAAATTTTGAATCCATTTTGTATTCCACTACTCCATGTACCTCAAACTGTTCTCACATGGTAATAACTGCTAACCCGTGTATGTAAAATAGCTTTATTTTCTATTGTTGAATACTCTTAATTGTTTTCGATCAGATTTTCTGTATCAACCAATTATTATTTGAAGTACTGGAACAGAGAAACAAAACTTGAAACATTCTGAACCATGGAATAAACCAGTTGGTCTGAGGCCAGTTTAGAGTGTTTCTACAGTATACCAAACAACTTATTAACTAATTATCTTGTTTATTACAGTTAATCGAATAATCACAAAAGATCTGAATTGATTCATATTATAAGCTTGGACATAGTATTATGTTTAAAATCTATGTTTATTTTATTTCCCCTTCTGCAGAAAAATTATGTTCTCTTTTTTTTATGATACTACTAGCTTCCCACGTTGCAGCTTCGCCCACTCTCATAAATAAAGAACTTAAAAAAATTATGATTGAATTTTTTTTGTTTATCAATAAAAAATCTTTATCAGATTTTTCGGTTGAAGTTCTCGTGAAATCGTAATTGGACATAACATTTTTAATCTTACTGTACGAGTTGGTAATCCAGATGGACATAACTATTGATAAATTATAGCATTATCAGTGCTTACATTTAAAGGCCCATGAATCACATTTTTATTCACAATATCAAAAAGCAAAGGTATTCCCCTTCATTTTGTAAGTGTTACTAGTTAAAAATATAATATTGCACATATTATTTACTACATTTTGTTGCGGTAATAATTTCTATTCAGGAGACAGAATTTTATTGGTTTCATCTGGTTGGATTTTAATTTCTAACCATATAAAAGTACACGACGTTGTGGCTAACCCTTCCTAGAACTATGAAGATGATGTAGTCAAAATTTGGTACAGATGGGATCATTAGTTTTACCATTGTAAATTCTATGGCGGTATGATTTTAACCACATATCTGTCAATTTTTAGACTTTACTGGGATCCACATGTTGCACCACTTATTTAAATATTTTCTAATAAATTTATTGAATATAAGTAAATTTTATATCAATTTGAAGCTCTATTATACCTTTGTAACCTCTCATGTAGAAGGCACTCACCACCTATTGGTTATCAAACATCACTGTTACTGTTATCCAAATATCCCTTTGTTAATAACAATTTAATTGAAAACCAGAAAATGTTATTATTGTCAAACCTTCCTTGAATTAAGCAGATGTTGTTAATATTTGGTACAGATTAGTTTTTGTGTTTAGAGATCACAAACAAAAAATGGCTTGTCTTTTTATACCAGGTATGCAAGCTTAAAATGTCGTTTTAATTCCAATAGAATGCGCTCTAAGCCTATTGAAGGATTTGCTTATCTCTAAACGCTATTTTGTTTGTTAGTCATTTGTTTACAAAAGTCAGTTGTTTTTAAGTCATTTACGTGGACGTATCATACCTTTCTTTGGTGTTAAAAATGTCTAATTTTAAGCCAAATAAAGAGCATTTGCGGCATGTCATGATTTTCTTATTTAATCAAAAGAAAAAGGCATCTGAATGTCATCGAATTCTTGTTGAGACTTATGGCGATGTTGCTCCAACCGTCAGGACATGTGAACGTTGGTTTCAAAGTTTCAAACGTGGTGATTTTGATGTTACTGATCAAAAACGAGAAAATCGACTAAAAAAGTTTGAGGACTTCGAATTGCAATCTTTATTAGACGAAGACAATACCCAAACCCAACAAATGATGGCAGAACAGTTGAATGTCACTAGGCAAGCCATTTCCGATCGCCTGAGAGCTATGGGAAAGATTCAAAAGGTTGGAAAATGGGTTCCACATGAATTGGACGAACGACAGATGGAAAAAAAAAAACGAAAAACTGTGTGCGAAATGCTGCTTTTACGCCACGAAAGAAAGGGTTTTTTGCATCGAGTTGTAACTGGCGATGAAAAATGGATTTATTTTCAGAATCCCAAACGAAAAAAATCATGGGTAACGCCAGGACAACCATCCACATCGAGTGCAAGACCGGATCGTTTTGGGAAGAAGACAATGCTGTGTGTGTGGTGGGATCAGAAGGGAGTAGTCTACTACGAGCTTCTCAAACCCGGCGAAACAGTCAATACCGAGCGCTACCGACAACAAATGATCAATTGATGTACGCATACGCATTGATCGAAAAACGCCCAGAATGGGCTCACAGGCACGCCAAAGTCATTCTTCAGCATGATAACGCTCCTGCACATTCAGCCAGATTGACTAAGGAAACGATTTCTTCGCTTGGTTGGGAACTCCTACCCCACCCGCCGTATTCACCTGACCTGGCGCCTTCTGATTATCACCTCTTCTCATCGATGGGACACTCATTGGCGGAGCAACACTTCAACAATTTCGAAAACGTACGAAAATGGCTCGATGAATGGATTTCAAATAAAGATGAAGCATTCTTTTGGAATGGTATCCATATATTGCCCGAGAGATGGACAAAATGTGTAGAAAGCGAGGGTCAGTACTTTGAATAAAATATATTATACTTTTTTTTAAATTACTGTGTATATATTTTAAGAAATAAACAACATTTTAAACTTGCATACCTGGTATAATAGTATAGATTGTAAACAATCAAGGGATGACAAAAATAACTGAATTGACCAATGAAATAAACTAAATCTTAAATGGGTATAGACTTTTTCATGTAAGGTGACTGCCCCTAGAAAAAAAAGATATATTTTTTAAAGTATTGTCCCACTTTTAATTTTATATTGGTTATTTCTGTTTATTGTAATAAATAGAAAATTATACTTTTACTATAGGCATTTTGTAGATTGATAATATCTTATGTATTAATATTTATTCTGTATTTTTTTATATTTCAGCAACTTGAACAACTGAAGTGTGAAAACCAGAGGTTAAAGGATGAAAATGGGGCTTTAATAAGAGTTATAAGCAAACTGTCTAAATGACTTTTGCTTCTCATTCATTATTCCTTTACTTTAGGTGTTCATAATCTCATTATTTAGTTTCTGTTGTGTACAGCTGTTTTAAATTTATTTAAGTATGTATTGCTTATTCACTTTCAGTGTTGAGCCTTTGTCAACTAGTGAGAGAGATTATTATTTATTGATTGCTACACGCATTGTTATTTGTTTATATCCAATCATGATGATTGAATTTTATTTATAAAATAACGAAGAAAACTTATCAAGTTTAGTTTGATTTTAACTTTGCAGTATTCTTTTAATTTTTAATGAGGGCATTTTCATCATACATGTTGTATTAATTTGAATCCGTTTTGTTTGATGAAGCCTATCATTTTGACAAATGAATGGAAACTTTGAAATTAAACTTTTATGTAAAATGCATTCCATGCTCTAACTACTGCTCTCTACTCTGAACAAACCTTTTTTTAAATTTTTAAATCTCCATTCATTTACCCTATGTATTAAAGTTGTAAATTAATTCATGTAAACATAGTTACTATATTAAAATTTATTCTAAATGTTTATATATTTATAATGAATTGTCAATATTTGTAAGTCTTTCTCATCTAATATTTATTTATATTGCATACCATTGTAAATATCTATTCACAAACCTTGGGTTTTTATTTATTAACATTTTTGTTCGACACTGCTTGAGAATGCACTTATTCCTTGCAAAAAAAATAGAAATTAAAAAAAAATACTGAATTGTTTACTAAAAAAACTATTAATTGATAGGTCCAAAGTATATATAAAATTACTGTTTGTTTTCTAGTCCTTAGTTTTTCTTCTATGCGTATATATATATTTTTTTTTTTTCTTTTTTTTTTTTTTACTTTTGTTGTACTTTTAATGTTATTTAGTTGGTACATAATTTGTTATGACTACAAATGCTTTGCTGGGTCGCAGTAATAATAAAATATTAGCTGTAAAAATATGGTATTAGCCTGTGCAATAATATTGCTTGACCCAATCACTATTGAGCACTTGTTAGTATAACACTTTGTAACATATGCATACAGATTTTAATTATGCTTGTTAGGCAATGTAAATTATTAATTTAAAGATAATGTTCATTTTAAGTTTTTATATTGTACAAATACAATTGTAAATTTATGAAATAAATATTAGAACATATGTGCCTTTGCTTAAATTATAATAGCCGGTTGTTTGTCGTTAAACTGTTGGTTTTACCATATTGTAACAATAAATATCCAAGGAACAAGCCACTGCCAAAAAAATGTGTTTTGGGGCTAAAAATTATTTATATATACCTACCAAAAACTATTATAGATTTATTAAAAATTAAAAGAAATATTTTAATTATATATGTGAAGTTTTTATTTATTCCTCAACTGTTCACAGTTATACTTCTAAGGAGATAATAGGTATATTTAGGTGTGAATTAAATTCAATATTATAATAAAAAATATTTATGTTAAAAATAATAATAATAATTTAAAACAAGGAATTTTAAAAAGAACAATTATTCATGAGCATTATTACTTATATATGTACAGAATTGATCTAATATATGAAAAGAAAAAAAACACTTTGGTTCATAAGAAAAAAAAAAAGACTAGGTAAATAAACAATGGCATCATGACATTATTTACAAAAAAATAAAAAATAAAATAAAACAATTTTATTGCATATGAACTGTAGTAAACTTGTTATAACACAATGTAAAATTCTTTAGTAATATGTTATCACTAAGTTAACATATTTATATATATGTATACAAGTCTATACTTTTCTGTTAACATATACATCAGTTTTAGACCTGAAATGAAAGTGTCCCAAAAATAAAGCTTCCTACAAATAAGTTTTATAAATTCAAAATTTAATAATGTAGATTCTTGATAAAAAATACTTTACATAACTCTCAGTTCTTAACAACCTCAAAAAGTTAAAGTATCACATTCTTAAGCTGTACTTGAACCACAACATGACCGCGATGGTTTTGATACAGTTTCATCATCATCCATTATAACAATATTCCTTCTTAAACTATTAGATCGACTCAGTTCATTTGCTTTCAGTATCTCTTGTTCCTGGGCTCGCTGCATCATTCTTTGCGTTAATTCTAAGAACATATCTTCAATGCCTGTATTCAGTTTTGCTGAAGTATGAAAATGGATAGCACCAACTGTCTTAGCATATCTACAAAAAATATTTATTATATCATATTTCATTTTCTATACCAATAAGCATAATTATTAATAATTAACCTAATTATTAACAATAGTTCTACTTTTTTGGTATCACTTTCTAATGCCGGCTGGCACCCTAATCCCACCCAAAATATCTTATCACCAACTTCTAACTTTGTAACAATCTTTCTCAGACCATTTGGACATTTGGAGGGGAATTCGTTCTAACCCTAATCATCCCCCCTTTCCCGACTGTTGACTAATGTTGGGGTTTTTACTTAAATTGTGGAGGAAATATTCATTTCTTCATCTTTATCACTCAGAAATATCAAATAAATACCTAATACTGGTATATTATTTATCTAGCCACCGTTATCAACCACCCATTGTAGGTTTTACGACTATTAACAACGTAAAACACATTTCCTCACTCTTTATTAGTTTTCATCTATATCATTCTTACACCTCACCACTTATTCATGATTTCTCAGGGTTTTTTAATCGTAAATTTGTTATAAATCGCAGCTCATTTCATTTATTAACTGATAATAAAAATAAAAAATTGTATGTATTTTTTTAGGCCTAATGTATTTAGGTACTTCAACTAGGGCAGGAAGGAAGGGTTTCCTACATGTTATCAACCTAAAAAATTATAAATTCTAAAACTTTTATGGAAGAGCTGTGTATAAACAGTAAGATATTGATTGAGAGGGATCAGTCAAAAATAAATTTTGGCATTGTTTGATATTGAACATTAAAATTGGTTTTGTTAATATCAAACAATTCCTATTATCTTTTTGAATGGACCCTCTTAACATCCTACTCCATAAAACTTTTATTAATTTGTTTTGTATTAATGGTAAAACATTTTAAAAGCAATTAGTATTTACTAAATCAAATAAAATTAAAAATATTTTAATATAGTACAGCTTATTTAATTGAACCATGTATAATTATAATGTTATGTTGTTTGCATCTCATCCTGATAGATGGGCAATGGGGTAAAATGGTTGTTTTTTTTTGTTTTTTAATGAACAAGATAAAGGAGTATTGCTCTGACAAATGTTTAAGTCAAGCAATTCAATGCAGCCATTTGAGAGATGTTTATTCTAATAGGGAAGCATGATATCAAATGAAAATGTTTAAGGAATTAAATGAAAAAGAAAATACAAATTATTTTTATTTTTATCAAATATAATTTGGTTCTGTCCTTGGTGAGGAAGTTTTGTTTCACATCCAACTGTTATTCAAACAGGTGATCCAATATGAACAATATAATTTTTAAATACAGTGGGCTTTCTCAAACAGATATTGTGCTACAAATATGCACATGATATAGGTTGAATCCTTATCTTAATCCTTTGAAGTCAATCATCCATTTAAGTGAATAAAGTGCTAGAAAGAAGTGCCTGGAACATTGACGTTGTCAGGCAAATTCCAATCGAAGCAATGATCAGCTTGGATGACTGATCGACCTATTGGCCAGCTGACTAGCAGGCTTATCTCTAATAAAAACAAGTTTATATCAATTTATATCATTTAAATTTATATCAAAGGATTATGCTTTAGAAAAACTATAAATATTTTCACAAAGTAGCTCACAGGTTGCTAAGAAACTTATGATGGAAAGCTTCACAGCATTTCTACATTCACGGAAATCCTTTATTAATTTCAGGTGATTAATAATTAATATAATTTAAAAAGTATTTTCTAAAAAGAATCAAGTTGATACTACATTATGCAACAAATATTAGTATCAATTTTAGATGTAAAATTTAAGTGAGTTGGACTTATTTTTAATAAATGATTTCATATTTACTTTTAATAAACATAAATCTGCTGCAATATACTTCTATTAAATCAAGAATAGCAAAACAAGGATGTGTAGAGTTATGTGAAAATAAATGAATTGAGAATAAAAAAGGTAATAATTCAACCTATATTTTAATAAATAAAAAAAAAACATGAAAACAATTTAATTATTACACATAAATTGTTTATTTTATTTTAAAAATAAGCTACTCCATGTTCGTGTACAATAACTAAAACCATAATTAGCTTAGATTTTAACCATACAGCCAGTAACTGGAGGAGTTTAAATGATACTTAATCATTATAATAAAAAAATACAGCAGTCATGTTTAGAACAGTTATAAACATTCAAATATGATGGAGTGTCACCAGGTTAGCTGACACCTGATATAGAAGTAACCTTTTACTGCAATTGGTTCAAAGCTTTTTATTTTACATTACATTGGCTCATCACCGCCTCCAAGATGAATAAAAAAGTCTTTTATAGGCAGTATTGCTCACATCCAGCAAAAAAGAGGTTAGGAATATATTAAGTATTTTTTTTCTGTTAGCTACTTAGCACCTCAAAGGTTTAGGCACATTTGCCTATATCTTATTGATGCTGATTCCTTCCAATTTCTTCCTTTAACAGGGTACTACATCCTCCGCAACATCATCACACCACCTTAAATTAGACCAGGACCTCTGTCTTCTTTTATGGATCATTGTATCCAGCATGTGCCTGGGATTCTCATCCTATTCAGCATGAAGTGAAGAAACCTACTATACTTAAATCACTGTCTTAGGTCTTTTATTTCTTGCTTAGTGAGTCTTCTCCAGGTTCACCATTCTTTAAGGTACTATCAATTCTACAAAGAATGTGCCTTTCGAATCAAAGAATAGTAAGTTCCTCTACGTTTAAGGAACCAACATTCTTTGTGAGGGCAAGTCTCACTAGTGTATTAAAGAGATGAGAGTAATGTTTTTATCAACCTGGAGTTGTCTTAATGTTTTTGTCTTTTTTCAGTTATTGTTTATAAAAAATGGTGTTTTCATCATCTTTTGACGAGGTGATCATTGATTTTCTACTGAGTGTGGAACGACCATGACTCCTGAGAACTCGTACTGACTCGTTTTCATTATTATCAGATGGAGAACAACCATAGAGGAAATTCGAACCACCAAAGTAGGATTTTTTGCAATGTCTGGATTTCCTGGAGTTGTAGGTTGTTTTGACGGATCACATATTCGCATACAATCTCCAAACCAACATATAGGAGAAATTTATAGAAATAGAAAACCTTATCTATTTCTATAAATTTCTCCTTTCATTTTATTTGATTGGATAGCAGTAGCGGTCATGTTCCTCACTCAAAACAAAAATAAAAATAATCATAAGCTGACCGTGTGATAAACGACAAATAATATAAGTTATCCAATAAAGAATGAGATATCTCATCAAATTCAATCGTTTAACTATAGCAAGCCAATACATTAACAAACCGCTAAGTTAGTTAAACCATAAGTTAACAAGCTGCTAAAGTTAGCAAACGAATTAGTTAACTAGTATCCAGGCAACGCTTTTCTGGGGTTAGGAATATTGACAAGATACCTGACGTTCTAGAAATGATAAAATAATGATCAACTCCAACACTGAAGCTTGAATTTTTAAATATGGCTGTGAGGAGCACCAGACGACCATATAATATACGATATTAACCGTAAAAGAGGCTCTATAATGTAACAACTACACTAACTCTATCTGTTGCATTTATAAAGAAGCTACTTAGCGAACCTATAAGTTATCAAGTTGTTACAAATTAGCTAGCAGTTATGTACTTGGCGAATCAATAAAGTTATCGGTTTGTTAGCTATTGGTTCGATAAGGTCATAGTCTAGCAACCGGGCATTAATTTACCAACACTTTGTTCATGGCAGCAAAACACCTACCAATAATTACAATATCATAGGCATATGTTGATACCTGTATAGTTCTATTAATTATGCTCCTGGGTGGGGACTATGGCTTACAGAGTTGGGATGAGGGTTTGAATCCGACGGGTTACAATTTATTTTGTAGCAGATGAAATGAATCTTGACCTTCCCACCTCAGCTAGAATAGATTAGTAACCTGTAGGATAATCCACCCTTCCTGTCCTTGTTGGAGTACATAAGTAAATTAGCCCCAATAAACAGCAACAACAATATGCTGCTGGAAGTTTTACTTTAAAATAATTTACATTCCTAATATATATTATAATTATTATATACATACACATGTTATTGTAATTTAGTTCATTAACATGTAATCTTATACTTGTAACATATATTTATATCATTACATAACATTTATCCACAAAGTTTTGGTTCAATCTTTAGTATTGCCATTAACCTCTGTTTTAGCCATTCATTTTATATTTTAAAATAATTTCAAAATTTATGTTTGATAATTTTTTTATATATTTAATTATTTAACACGTAGGTATATTCCATAATTTTATTTTTCAAAATAATTGAATAAAAAGGTTAAAACAAAATATTAAAGACTTCATAAAACAGCTGTTATTTGTAATCATATGGTATAATTATTAGAGTAAGTAGTATTAAGCAGTTAGTTGGCCACTTAGCGTCATTATTAACTCATTATGTTTTTTGATAATGATTGTATTGTTGACTGTGAGTTTTTACTAAGGAGATGAATTTCTCAGGGGTGCAGTCAGGATGAATAAACACAGCCAGTTTTTAAATGAAAAACTTATATTTTGGCATGCCAACGTTTCGACCTGCCTTGCAGGTCTTCATCAGGGCTAAAATAATTATGTTTTTTGTTTGTGAATTGTGAGTCGTTTTATTTTATCCATCATTATTGTTCATGCTCAGAACATTTACAGTATTATAATAATCAATAATCGTCTTAATTACGATTAAGTTCTGAAAGATCGAACAAGACTTTCGGTTATCGGCAATTGGGAGGCCATATTTCTTCTATTTTATTTATATCAACATTGGGACTGTTATTCAATCTTCTGGAGTGGACTTCTGTAATGAAATCAAGAGGAATCTTCAATGACGCAATACCACCAGTGAATGTTCGAGCGGATCATATGCGGAAACTACCGGCCGGCCAAGACAAAAGACGATCGATTTTATTATACCTCATTTGACTCTCCTAACACGTCACCGAAGTACTTATGGGTATTTATAATTTAATTAATTACACAATTAATATATTTATTTTTTTTAAATTATAGCCATTTCCTGATAAGTTTAGATTGGTAATTTTTTGTAAAAGAGAAATATTGGTTTTAAGTATGTTTATATATACAGTAGCAGTAGATTTTTGAGATTTATATTTTTATCAACATGAGAATTATTTTTTGTTTTATTTATTTATTTTTGCCTTAAGAGTTTTATCAGATATTTTATATATATAATCAATAGGTATAAATTGTAAACGAAATTGAGAATAGCATGTGAAAGAAACTGAATTAATTATATTACTAATCTGTATTAATAAATAAGTTTAAAAAAAAAAAAGGCCTTTAGTATTTATTTAATTTAGATCTTTAACTTCAACATTTAAATAGAGTTAAAAATTACATATGACAAAGCAGTAATATTGACTAATTATCGGTCAGTTCAGACCGAAAGCCAGTGTTCCAGAGTTGGTGCTTGAGGGAAAACTGCTCAAGGGTGCAATTGACGTTATCCTTACAGTGCCCTAACAACCTTTTCTACATAAATGTATTTGAAAGTTCTTTCAGTTTTAAGACATCTCTACAATTTCAGTGCCCAAAATAGAGATCAAGATGATCACGACCAACACTTTGACAAAGTATTGCATACCTAGAAAATATCACTTGTTTTCTACCTGAATAATACAAAAAGTTTAAGATTAATGTGGCAGCACTATAGGAAATAAGATGGCCAGGAGAGGGAAGAATGGATAAAAAGGAGTATACTCTCATCTACAGTGGAGCTGAAAATAGAAGAGGAATCTATGGCACAGGATATTTAATAAATAAATGATTAAGGGGTCACTATTGAATTTTGAAGCCATCAATGAAAGAATCTACAAGATAAGATTCAAAGGGAAATACTGAAACATTACCTTAGTATCAGCCCAAGCACCTATGGAAGATAAAGCGGATGAAGATAAAGAGACCATTTATGATATGTTGAGTGATGCATGTGAACACATCCCAAAGTACGACGCCACTGTTATTCTTGGAGATTTTAATGCACAAATTGGCAAGTAAGATTTTTTGAGTAATGTATCCGGAAAGTTCTCTTTGCATAAGATGACTAATGATAATGGACTGCAGAAAGTCAAAAGCACGAGTTTTCAGCATAAAAGAATACATTTGGGCCCTTGGAAAATCCCTGGAAGTGGTGTCAATCAAATTGATCATTTCCTTTTGATGATATCTTCTAGATTCACATCCAGCATCATCAATGTTAGAGCCTGTAGGGGACCAAACTGTGACTCTGACCATTATCTCCTCAAAGCTCTTTTTAGACACAGATTGACCAATCGTCAAAAAGGCAAGAAAATACAGTAAAAAGATGGAATATTGAGAAGTTAAAAATCCAGGAACATATAGGGACCAGTTTGAAGAAGTGTTGAAATGCGGATTGGCGAAGTGTGAGGAGAAAAGTGATGTTGAAGCAGAATGGTCTAGTTTAAAAGAAATAATTTAAGAGGCTGCTGACGAGGTATAGGGAGAAAAATCTGTGCTGAGGAACAACGAGTGGTTTGATGAGGATTGCAGGAGGGCGCATTGAGGATTGAGCAGAAGAATGCCGATAGACAGGTAATGCTACAAAGGGACATGAGAGGTAATAGAGAGAAATATTGCATCAGTAGAATTAGAGCGACTAATTTATTTAGAAGGAAAAAGAGGGTATGGTATAAAAGGAAGATTGAGGATATGGAAGAACTGAATGAAGGGAATGAAGCTAGAAGGTTTTATCAGTCTGTTAAGAAAATGAGTAGCGGATATCAACCTAGGCTAAATATGTGTCGTACTGAGGAAGGATTAATCATTGGTGAGGAAAAGCTTATTTTAGATAGGTGGTTGCAGCATTTTGAGGACGTGCTTTGTACCGCTCCTCAGAATGGTGGATCTGCAATCAATGATGTATGCAATGAGCGAGACAGCAGAACGCTGCCCGACGCTGAGCCTCCCTTATATGAAGACTTTATAGATGCAGTAAGCCTATTAAAAAATAACAGGGCTCCTGGTGAAGATAATTTCCCTGCTGAAATGTTTAAATTTGGTGGAGAATACCTGGGCCAAAGAATCTGCAACTTGATTTTTGAAGTATGGAACGAGGAGCGGATGCCAGAGGATTGGGGTTTGGGTTTGATTTTACCAATTTTTAAGAAAGAGGACAAGACCCTATGCCAAAACTATAGAGGTATAACCTCGTTAAATGTAGTGTATAAAATTTTAGCCAATATTTTAACAGCAAGACTGAAAGTACATTCTCAACAGATTCTCACAGATTATCAAGGCGGTTTTAGACCGAACAGAGGCACAATAGACCAAATATTTACAAACCTTAGAAAAACGCTACAACCACAATATAGATGTTCACATATGGCGAGCTTGAAATGAAGCTGAAAAGATTAATGAACTCCTTTATAAGATTCATTTTTGGGATCCCCAGGCATTCTCAGACCAGTTGCTGGTATTCTGAGTTAGGGTGGCTTTATGCAAGTTTTAGGCGACAATACTTCCTTGGTTCCTTTCTATTCCAATCCTTAAAAACAAAAAAACCTTCGTACATTTACGACATCCTTGCCCTTCGTTCTTCCATTCATCTTTTGAACACCAGATCTCAGCCTATAGATTTGTATATCCCTTCTCATCGGACTGCTTCCTTTGAAAAATCCTTTATTAATCGTGCAGCTTTATTTTGGAATTCCATACCCATTTCGATCCACAATGCTCCTTCTCTCACTTCCTTTAAACATAATTTATTCATCTACCTCCTCAATTATCAATCTTTTGAAATTATGTAATAATATATTAGTGTTAGAATATTTATTTTTATTTTTATTTAGTTATTTATTTATTTTGTTTTTCTCATATGAACCCGAAGACTTGCTTTTAAATCAATAATTTCACTTTATATATTAATATGTATATAATTTACATTCTATATAAGTTGCTGCCTGATATGTACACAGCCAGACAATACCTTTTTACTGTACTTTTATGTTGTTCTTAGGGGACAAGGTGTCCCAGAATAAAGATTATTTTTTATTCATTCATTTTCATTCACATGCTCTTTGTGGATTTTAAACAAGCATTTGATCGAGTGGATAGGTCTCAGCTCTTTAATCCTTTAAAGGGATTCAATATCCCGCACAAATTGATTAACTTGATCAAAATGACAATGCCCAAGATTCAGGCGAGTATACTTGTTAGCAGAATAAGCCAGAAAATACATTTTGATTCTGGAGTAAGACAAGGTGACGCCCTCTCAGCAGTCCTGTTTAATCTAGCCCTGCATAAAGCAATGAAGAATTTAGAGTCTGGTGGGACTTAGGCGAGTCAAGCCTACCAAATTCTTGGGTATGCTGATGATACTGTGGTCCTGGCAAGAAATGAGAAAACTTTAAAAGGCATTTTGCATAAGATAGTTAAATATTGCAAAATAGTAGGTCTTGAAATTAATGAGGCGAAAAGTAAGTATATGGTAACTTCGGCTTCTGGAATTAGAAGAAAGCCATGTAACTTATCTCTTGACAAACACACTTTTGAAGCTGTTAACCATTTTGTGTATCTTGACACGGAAATTAACTCCGAAAATATAGTGAGTGATGAGGTAAAAAAGAATAATGAGTGGCAATAGAGCTTCCTTTGGCCTTACAAATATGATAAGATCAAACCTGCTATCCAAAAGCACAAAAATCAGGCTTTACAGATCTCTTATCAGACCCGTTGTGTGCTATGGCGTAGAGACATGGACACTAAAAGCAGCTGACCAGCAAGCATTGAGGAATTTTGAAAGGAAGATATTGAGGCGCGTGTTAGGCCCTGTGTACGTGCAAGGAGCATGGTGAGTTAGGAATAACCAGGAAATAGAAGATCTTATAAAACGTGAAAATATAGCATGATTTATAAAATCTAGACAGATCAGCTGGTTAGGACACCTAGAAAGGATGCCAGACACAAGAATGGCAAAAAATGTTTTCCAGGCGACCTTCCCTGGAAAGAGAAGAGGACACCCTCCTAAGACGTGGATTGCTGGCGTGGAAGAGGACTTGGAAAAGATGGGCGTGACAAACTGGAAAATAAAAGCTTTGGATAGACATTGCCGGGGACTAATTGTCAGAGAGGCCAAGGTTCATCATGGAGTGTAGAGACGAACAAGAAGAATACATAAATATTTAAAATCAGAAATTTGATAACTAATTGCCAATTAAGATCAATAAGACTGGAATTCTTAAAACAATAAATAGGCAAATAGAATAAGTAAAAAACAAAGAGAGCATAAGTTCGACAGCATAAGCACACAAGCAGCTTGTAACAGTTACATTGTAAGTCTTCAAATACTCCAGAAACCAAACATCAAAGGCGAAAAAAATAAAATAAAGATCCAAGAACAAAACTAATAGATCAAAATTAAATAATCAAATCACCACAATAAGAACAAGCTTCAGGCAGCATAATTTAAATGATAAAGAATAATTGAAAGACAAATTTAAGATTAAAGCAACTGGATGAAAAATTAGATCATAATAAATAAGTATTGAAGAAAACATAACAATAATTGTTTTAAAAATAAAAAAAATATACAGAACAAAATATAGGGAAAAAGGTAACAGCATATTAGATTACTACAAACATAAACAAAGGTAGGAAATTTAAGTAATTTAAATAAGCCATAGCATGTAAAACAATATAAGTACTGCCATTCTAATTAACATCAGCATAGTATAATAAATCATAAAAACTTACTCTTCAGCAACCTCAACAGGAACATTTCTATCCTTCTCTAAATCAATCTTGTTTCCAGCAATAGTTAAACATATTTCACTACCTAACATTTTTTTCAGTTCTTTGACCCAATTTTTTACCTAAAATCACAATTTATCAATATAAGTATTGAAAAAGATGTACTGAATCAACAAAATTCTTACTTATTTTTCACCTTCTGAAAGGAATCTTCATCTGTTATGTCATAGACTAAGATTGCACCATTGGACATTCTGTAATAAATTGGTCCCAGGGCATGAAATTTTTCTTGCCCTGCAGTATCCCAAATTGCAAGGTTGATTCTTTTTCCTCCAATGTTTAGCTTTTTATTCAGGAATGTGGCCTGACAAATAAATAACAGAGAGTAATAAAATGTTATATAACATACACAGAGATTGGCAAAAGGTAATTACTTGTAATGTAGTTAAATGCTTGTCATTAAATTTGTCTTCAACATATCGCAAAACAACAGAAGTTTTGCCTACGCATCCTTCACCTAAGAGAACTATTTTGAAATTGTAGTTGCTTGTGCCTCCATTACTACTTGACAGATCCGCCATGAGTAGGGAAAACTCAGGAAGAAGATTAAATTAAGCTAAAAATGATTTAATAAACTTTGCAGATTATATTGAAATCTATAAATAAAAATCATACATTAACCATCTAAAAACAGGATTTGACAATTTGAAATAACGTCTCCTACATGATAATCAGTGTGTATACAGCAGTATCCTTCATGTATCAGCTGTTTGTTGACACAACTGATATGGTTTGAAAAATCAATTATTCTTTTCGAAATTGAGTTCAATCTGGCAGAATAATAATAATCAAATTTATTCATTACAATTACTGAATTAGTTCAATTATAATTATTGTTTAACGTTGTGTAGCTACATGCTTAAGAAATAACCGGTGCCTTGCATACTACGTGCAAGAATACATGCGCGCTGTGAAGACGGTTCGAGAGTTGTCAATGCTTGAGATTATCACTGGAGTTTCGGCGAGGGTTTTAGATTATTGCCGGATTTTTTGTAAATTTGTGGTTGATAGGCTCATATTTTGATGGTTAAAATTAATGCTGTGGTTGCTGTTTAAAATAAAACTTGAATATTACTTAAATACTGCTTAATTCTGTTTTTTCGACCTTGGCGTCTGAAATTCGAAAATCATTTATCTTCAAAAGGTAAGTTAACTAATGCAATTTTCTAATACTCTTCTATAATACGTACATTTTCGTTTTTGAGATTGGTTTTAGTTACCGCAGTTAATAGAATCAATTTAATCTTTTATAATTGTTTTTGAGTTTTAAATTGGTTTTGCTTCACTCAAAGTGATGACCTATTTAAGGATGTTTTGATTATGTTTGATCTCTGTTAAATATTATGATATATCGCTGTGAATTTGTATTACATGCTACTGTTTCAAGTAGTTTACAGTATTTTTTTTTTCTAAATTTTGGTCAAATTAAGAAAATTTTTATATCATTAGGAGAAAAATATTAATTTATGTTTTTACTGACGAGTTAGTTTTGGATATTATTCTTTTCTTAGATCATTAAAATTATGGTTTATATCAGGGTACATTTATATTTAATATTCTCAAAGCATTAAATATTTGTTAATGAGTTGTCTTCTGAGCCCTCAAAATTAGCAACTCATTTTGCTATCCAGTGAAATCATTCTTATATTTCTGAATATGTTTTTCAATTCAACCAGTTACTTTTTTTTTTTTTTTTTTTTTTTTTTTTTACAAAAATTTTTGTTTCAAGTGTCATATTTAAAATTTTACTATCTCAATGTCTGTATTTTTATTTAAATTTTAGTAATAGGTTAAAAGGCTCAATACAGGTAAAAGTTTTAGTCTGGGATTATCCTCCCTAAACTCAATTTCTCTTGAAGTTTAACCTATTGTAATTATCCACTTACAATTATACACTCCATAATTTAAATTATTGATGCTTTTTGATTTTCATTTCGTTGTCTATTTTCAGAAAGTTTTGAGTACTTCATTTGAAAACAAACCATGTTTAGTTTTCATAAACCAAAAGTTTATAGATCATCAACTGGATGCTGCATTTGTAAAGCCAAATCAAGCAGGTTAGTGGTCACTTATTTAAACTCCTTTTTGATCATCTTTAATTTTTTTTAAATCTTAACATTGATATTTTATAACTGTAGTTTTGCTAACGTGTTAGCTTTTTTTTAAATAAAATAATCTTATAACTGCTAATCTGTTATACTGCTGTTTCATAGCTCTATTAATTACCATTTTCATTGCATTATAAGTATTTAGCTTTAACTATCCCCTGCAATGTATTCTTATATTTGTTAATTGAATGGCATTTCTAATCAGCATGATTAACTGAAACTTTGATTTTTATATATCTGATGATATTTTATGAATTCATTTGTTTGTTGTTTGTTTAGTAGTAGACTTAACATTTTTAAATATTTGAGATCTGACATCTTAATAAATGTATTAAATTATAAATAAGTAACATTTTGATGTGATATTTATTTTGCAATGTCTTATTGTGACATCTGGCCCACCCTATAATCTTTATTTACTAAACTTCTAATCACTCCTCTTTTGGAATTATCTATGTACTGAGAAATTATAGATCAAATATATTTATTTGCTTCATTCTTTTAATTTTATATTTGTAGTTCTAAAGCTATTTTTTTCTTTAATAAAATCTACAACTAACAATATATGACAAGTTGGTATAAGGTTCTTCTTTTTTTGTGTATTAGTAACTTTTGTGTTTTCCAAATTTTTTTATTTTGACTAGTTTCAAATAAAGTAGTTATATTAACATTTAAACTTATCTTTATAACATGAAAGTTTATTATAATATTTCATTGTTCTTTATCCAGCTCACGTTTTACTGATAGTAAAAAGTATGAAGATGATTTCGTAAATTGCTTCCAATTACCTGAAAAACGTTGTGGTGAAGTTTGTAATGCATGTGTATTACTAGTTAAAAGATGGAAAAAACTTCCTGAAGGAAATGGAAGAAACTGGCGCCATGTAAGTTCTTAACATGATAATATTTATCATAGTTATTGTGGTTTATTATGGATTAAGCAATTATAAGCGAATCAGTCAAATTTTAATATTTAATTTAATTTTTTTACAACAATAAACTCAAATTATATTTCATGAAATTTTTTATGTTATTGTTAGAGGAACTTTTTATTACTTATTCTAGAGAAGTGCTCTGAAATTGTCAATAACCACTGAATAATACTGATAATTTGACATGTGGGTTTTGATAAACTGTTAATGGCTTTTAATTTACATTTAGTTATTTTCCTAGCATTAAAAATACCCACTTTTGTTTTGTATCAAAGAAAAACAATTTGACTGATTAAAAAAAAACTAAAAGGAATATATATATATTTTTTTTTTTTTTTTTTTTTTTTTCTTCTAATGCGAGTCAGTATTTTTTTAAGTGTCAAAAACTTTCAAAAAAAAAAAAAAAAAAAAAAAAAAAAAAAACTAAATAAATGAATAAACTGGAGAAGAAAAAAAATGAGAAATAATAAAAAACATTATGAATTTCAATTGGTTGATACACTATTAAATCTTCACAATTTTAATTTATTCCTTGTGTAGTTTCAAAATATTATATTATATATTATAAATATCATCTTCTCCATTTATCATACCAGTCAACTCTACTTTTATCATCATATATTTATATATATATATATATATATATATATATATATATATATATATATTTTTTTTTTTTTTTTTTTTTGTTTTCCCCTCTTCTGTAGTGACCCTGCAGAAGAGGCATTTATTTTATAATTGTGCATACACCATGCAAAAAAGCGTATTATATGCATACAATGTTTTAATTAGCGTTTCTTCTTCTGATACAAATCAATATTTTTAAGTGTCAATAACTTTCAACAAAAAAGTAATAACAAACTGAATAAATGAATAAACTGGAAAAATAAAAAACGTTTCAAATGTCAATTGGTGCACTATTAAATCTTCACAATTTTTCAATTAGTCTTTGTGTGGTTTCAAAATATTGCTATATTCCAGATATATATCTTAATATATATAAATTACGTGTCGCTGTCTTGGGGCAGGCTGACACCTAAACAACTGAACCAATTTTAATCAAATTTTCACACCATTTGCAGTTTGATCCAACAAAAAAGATAGGATACCTTATATCTTAATTCATAGTCGCAATATTATTTGTATATTTGTAAGTCACAATTATCTGTTAGCTCTAAGCGATTCTAACATATGGTGGTATAAGGTTATACTATTATATAAAAGGACAAGCAATTTTTCGTTTGTGTCTACTAACCGCCAAAAACTACTGAACCAATCTCTACCAAATTTCGACTACATCATCTTTATAGGATGGTTTAGCAATAGTAAAATCTAATGATTTTCAACTAACTCTTTATTGAAAAATGAATAATAAGTAGATAATAGTGAAGTTCAAAAATGGCGGCAATTGCCATCTACATGAAAGGTTAAAAGGTACAGTGTTACATAGAGGTGAATATTAATAATAAAATTTACTTATTTTCATTTAAATTGTTATAAAAACAGCTATATGGAGTGAAATATACCAAACTTTAACTACATCATGTTCATAGTTCTAGGTTTAGCAAAAATAAAAATTTAAATGTACAATGTTGAGTGTTAGAAACAGGTTTTACCACACTACCACATACTTTTATAGTTAGAAATTAAAATCCAACCAGATCAAATCAATAAAATTATTTCTTTCGGATGAAAATTATTAAAAATCAAAATGCCGATCCTCAGCTGTTTAATATTGTGTGTAAAAATATGAACTTTGAACCTTTAGTGTAAGCAATGATAATGCAGTTTCTTAATAGTCTGTCCATCTGGATTAGCAACTCATTTATTAAAATTGAAAATTGGATGTCTAATTATGCTTTATGTTATCTTCAAACACCTAATCATTCTAAATTTAACCAAGTTAATAATGACTGCTATGCGTGAAAATATCATCAAAAATATAATTTTCAATTGTTCACTTTAATACAAGATTTTTATCGATAAACAAAAAATCAATTATTAGTTAAAATTATCTAAGATCTTCAAGGGAATAGAGTTGCTCAAAATGAACTCAGACCTCCAGATAAAGAAACATATTGAAACTCCCTTCAATGTGGAAATAGACATCGGGAAGCAACACCAAAAATGCAATGGCATCAACTGCTATACCGATGGCTCCCTAACCAAGAAAGGTTCAGGAGCAGGAATTTGGAGAGCAAGCGATAATAAGAGCACTTCTCTCCCCCTGGGGAAGTATACCTCGGTATTCCAGGCTGAGGTAATGGCAATCTGTTGCTGTGCACAACAACTAATAGAAGATAGAACACAGAACAGAACCATTAAGATATACTGAGACAGTCAAGCTGCCCTGGGGGCTCTGAGGAATACTATAACCAGATCCAAGCTTGTCGAGAACTGCAAATTATACCTCAATAGGCTAGCTGTTGATAACAGAATCTGGATAGAATGGGTGAAAGGACACTCGAACATAACAGGTAATGAGAAGGCTGATGAACTGGCCAGACAAGTTTCGGACAGTATTCCTACTGCTTCCGAGCCTGTCTGTGGCATAGCCTGGAGCCTTGCGAAAAGTGAAATTGCAAGGCTCTATGACAGAATCGCCTCTCAAAACTGGTCAAACAGAACAACTGAGACAGTCAAAACTGTTTCTGGGAGGGCACTGCAAGAAAAGAAGCACACAACTTCTTAATCTTGACAGAGACAAGCTCAAATACCTGACAGAAATGTACACAGGGCATTGCAGATTAAACTATCATCTCTGCATAATGAAAATCAAGACCTCACCGATTTGCAGATTCTGCAATAGGGAGGATGAGACGCCTTACCACATTATATGCAAATGCGATATGCTGGCAAGGAGAAGGTTTCTTCACTTTGGGGAAGAAATCATCCTAGATCCGAGTGTGGACATAGACCCTATTAGCATTTTAGGGTACAAAAAAAAAAAAAAAAAAAAAAAAAAAAGATCTTCACTTATGAGAGAGGGCGAAGCCTCGATGGGGGATGATGAAGTTATATATAAAAGGACAAGCCATTTCCGTTCGTGATCACTAACCGCGAAAACTATAGAACTATTATGTACCAAATATAACTACATCTTCGTAGTTCAAGGAAGGTTTAGCAATAATAAAATTTATATATTTTCTATTAAATTACTGTTTATAAAGCGATAAATATGTGATGTGTAGTAAAGCGAGCGCCATTCAAGAGAGGTTACAATGATCCGGTGTTAAATATAGTTATAAATTTATAATAAAATTACTAAATAAAATTAATTTGTTATCCAAAAAGCTATAAATATGTGGTGTGACGTATGGATTCCAGTGAAATTTAAAAATCGAATATGTGGCAAGCGACAATAGCGTTTTAGTAAAACTAATGAACCTATCTGAACCAAATTTTAACTACATCATCTTCATAGTTCTTGAAAGATTTACAATTAGAAAATTTACTATAATAATAATTTATACTATTCTATAAAAGGACAAGCCATTTTTCGTTTTTGATCACTAAACGCGAATATTACTGAACCAATCTGTACTAAATATTAACTACATCATCTTCATAGTTCTAAGAAGGTTTAGCAATATTTAAATCTACTGATTTTTAATTTATATTTTATTAAAAAAAGATAATATGTGGACAACAGTGAAGTTTGAAAATTAACCGATAGGTGGCGAGTGCCATTCTACACGAGAGGTTACAAAACAGCTTGAAATTGATGGTTTTGCAATGGTAAAATTTACAATAACTAACATTTAAATGTATAATGTTGAGAGGCAGGACCGAGGTTTGCCACACTGTCATATCAAATTATAGTTCGAAATCAACATCCAACCAGATGAAATCAATAAAGTTATTACTACCGAATACAAATTAGTACTAAATCAAAATGTCGATCCTTTGCTTTTTAATATCGTGTGTAAAAATATGATCCACGGGCCTTTTGTCGTAAGCACTGATAATGCAGTTTATTTTCCGCAAGAGTTTCTTAATTGTCTTTATCCATCTTGATTACCAATTCATACATTAAAATTAAAAATTTTATGTCTAATATGGTGCTTTTACATAATCTTCAACCACCTAATCAGTGCAATTATAACTAGATTAATAATTACTGCTATGTGTGAAAAAATCATTGAAGAAATAATGCTCAACCACATGCTAAAATACAAGAATCTCATCGATAAACAAATAAAACTTTAATTTTTAGTTTAAATTATCTTTACTTATGAGGGCGGGCGAAGCCGCGACGGGGATGCTAGTATATAACAGGTATGCAAGTTTAAAATGTCGTTTATTTCTTAAAATATATACACAGTAATTTAAAAAAAAGTATAATATATTTTATTCAAAGTACTGACCCTCGCTTTCTACACATTTTGTCCATCTCTCGGGCAATATATGGATACCATTCCAAAAGAATGCTTCATCTTTATTTGAAATCCATTCATCGAGCCATTTTCGTACGTTTTCGAAATTGTTGAAGTGTTGCTCCGCCAATGAGTGTCCCATCGATGAGAAGAGGTGATAATCAGAAGGCGCCAGGTCAGGTGAATAAGGCGGGTGGGGTAGGAGTTCCCAACCAAGCGAAGAAATCGTTTCCTTAGTCAATCTGGCTGAATGTGCAGGAGCGTTATCATGCTGAAGAATGACTTTGGCGTGCCTGTGAGCCCATTCTGGGCGTTTTTTCGATCAATGCGTGACTCAAATTGATCATTTGTTGTCGGTAGCGCTCGGTATTGACTGTTTCGCCGGGTTTGAGAAGCTCGTAGTAGACTACTCCCTTCTGATCCCACCACACACACAGCATTGTCTTCTTCCCAAAACGATCCGGTCTTGCACTCGATGTGGATGGTTGTCCTGGCGTTACCCATGATTTTTTTCGTTTGGGATTCTGAAAATAAATCCATTTTTCATCGCCAGTTACAACTCGATGCAAAAAAACCCTTTCTTTCGTGGCGTAAAAGCAGCATTTCGCACACAGTTTTTCGTTTTTCCATCTGTCGTTCGTCCAATTCATGTGGAACCCATTTTCCAACCTTTTGAATCTTTCCCATAGCTCTCAGGCGATCGGAAATGGCTTGCCTAGTGACATTCAACTGTTCTGCCATCATTTGTTGGGTTTGGGTATTGTCTTCGTCTAATAAAGATTGCAATTCGAAGTCCTCAAACTTTTTTGGTCGATTTTCTCGTTTTTGATCAGTAACATCAAAATCACCACGTTTGAAACTTTGAAACCAACGTTCACATGTCCTGACGGTTGGAGCAACATCGCCATAAGTCTCAACAAGAATTCGATGACATTCAGATGCCTTTTTCTTTTGATTAAATAAGAAAATCATGACATGCCGCAAATGCTCTTTATTTGGCTTAAAATTAGACATTTTTAACACCAAAGAAAGGTATGATACATCCACGTAAACGACTTAAAAACAACTGACTTTTGTAAACAAATGACTAACAAACAAAATAGCGTTTAGAGATAAGCAAATCCTTCAATAGGCTAAGAGCGCATTCTATTGGAATTAAAACGACATTTTAAACTTGCATACCTGGTATATATATATATATATATATATATATATATATATATATATATATATATATATATATATATATATATGTATGTATTTATGTATGTATATCTAGTTGCTATTAAATTGTTTGCATCCTTATAATGAGTATTTCTTAAGTAATTTCAGTTTGTTGTTTCTGGTTTGATGTTCATATCTTATCTTCATTCATTTCAGGTTGTTGATGCAAGGGCTGGTCCTGGAACGAAATCTATGACAAAATTTAAGTCAAGAAATCATAATAGACCTGTAACAAAAAGGAAGTCTACTGATACTGAAGAACTAGACATTGATCAGCCAATACGTAAAAAGAAACCAAGAAAGCTAAGGGAATCCAGTATGTGTGAAGAAGGACAAGGTTTTATATCTTGATATTTATTTTTATGTTTTAAACAGAATGATTCTTTATTACTTTGAATTGCATCTCATTTGTATTTGTATTTAAAAATATATAAAATGATAATTATCTGTAGTCTGACATGGCACTGTTCTGTTTTAATGTTTAAAAAAGCAAAGCTCACCAATTAATATTAAAGTATAGGGTAAACTTTTTAATATCACCCTTGAGGTAATATTCATACTATAAATTAAAGACAAAATATTTCAATTAAGTTAAAATTTGTAGTAACTTTTTCTGTACTACTTTTAATCGAGCTAAATAAAATGTTCCTATTAAACCTTATAGCTTACCCTTTAGATGATTAATGGACACCACAGTTTTGACACCATTCAAAGTTATTTTACTTTTCTATAATAAATACTTGGACTGAGCACATCAGGATAATGTGCGGTGTTCTATTTTTAGATAAAAAAAAATTTTTGGTTTACCTTAATATATTAATTAAAACTTACTCTTAAAGACTATATATAAATATATAATTTTTTTTTTTTCTTGCTATGAATTGAAAGATTTAAATAGATAAAAAGTGTATCATCTTGCCTTCACAATTTCTTTTAAAAAAAAACTTTCCTATTGTACAGATCATGCCAAGTTTTTGTGTTTTTAATGTAACTTTTTTTGTGTGGCTGTACAGAGTAAATTATTTTTATTTCTTATATTTTTTACTAATCTTAAAAACTAGTTTTAACTAAGCTGTGTTAGTGTTTGTATTAATTTTATTCGATAAATCTTATTCGTAACCATTATAATTTAAACATAAATAAAACTAGTCATTAATAGATCAAAATTATTAATTTATCAAGTAATTAATAGATGAAATTAATTTATGGCTTTGTAGCCTTGTCTAATTGTATTTTTACTGGAACATTATTCCAAAAAAAAATTTAACAGTTTCGCATTATCGTTTTCCGAAAATAATTATTCTTAACAAGATTTCTTATAATATATGTGAGGCAACTTATATTTTCTACAAATCAGTTTAAATGTTGCTAAAAAATTTCAATGATTAAAAAACTGAAAATGAAATGTCTATATGGTTATGTACATACACATGATTTCATACCTTTTGGGATGCTGAATCCAAATTCAAGTTTGCTGCCATTTAAGTCGGCTTAACACCAAAAAAACTCAAAATTTTATTTTATTTGTTTTCATTTTTTCACTCATATTTAAAAAACTTGGCCTTAATAATTCAGATTAAAATAATCAATTTATAGTATGTCACAGAATGCACCTGTTGTTGTAGTAGTATGCTGTAATAATTGTTCTGAATTATTGTGATTCAGGTGCTGATGAAGAAGATACTAGCCCGGAAACAAGTAGAAGCCCCACCCCAAGTGAAGAAGATTTACCTCAGAAAAGGTTATCCCTTGTTTCCAGTTTTATTGATCTCACGATATGGAAAAGGTATGCAATTACTCTTTAGAACATTGTTCCTAATTAATTTACGAAGCATTGTTTTACCAAAATTATTATATTTAATTTATCTAAGGATTGCTGGAAATGGTTACAAGCCTGCTTCTCAAAACCTAATCAACATGTTTAACTGAATGCATTCCTAAGTTTCTTTACTACATTAGTTTAAATAGAGCTGTTTATAATTTTTTATTTTCAATTATATTTAGTGTTATAAGGTTATGTAAAGCTCTCTTGGTTGATTTTATAATGCCTTTACCAATATTTTACAATTTGAACGTTATGAATCTTAATATCATTTACCTAGGTATTTATTTATAAATAAAACCATAAGAAACCGAAGTCTAATCTTGCGGTAACCCTGTTTGGGTAAGGTTACTTTTTTGTTTTCATATCATTAAGGGTTGCTAGGACTTATTTTTGGCTAACATCATTTAAATTTTATGATTTTTAAAAACTATTGTCCTCAATTAAACTTCGGTTGATGATAATAGGAACTGATTAATTATTCAATTACATCTATGAAATTCCAGTTACTGATAGAGGACTAGGTCCTACTATCTCACCTTTACTTGGCTGCAAGATTAGATTAATACCATTAACAATGAATTTAAATTATATAATAGAAATATTGTCTTATTTTTTATTTAGGCAGAAGATATGCTGTGGTACTGTTTATGCTGGTCCTTGTGGTGCTGTGCTGGTAGATGTAAGATTGATGAAACCTACTTGTCCTAGGCGAACACCATGTGCCCCTCTTTCACCTCCATCTACTGCTTCCTCATCTAAGTCCAAAGCATTTTCTGATAACTCTTCTGACTCTGGGTATGATGAATCATCAAACCACAGTTTACCCCAACCTATTTCGAACAACTGATTGATAAGAAATTATTGACTGACCAGACTTATATCATAAATTGTTGTTTTAATTTTAAAGTGGAAAGAAGGACACCAGAGAACTGTTATTCAGATAAGATGTTTTTAATACCATTAAAATCCTCAGTTTATAATAACATTTCTTAAAATAATATGGATATAATTATGAGGTAAGTTGAAATTATATTAAACTAAACTTAAACATCAATTTTGATAATCAGTTCTTTGGGTATGAATGCTTCTTTAAATTTTGTTAAATCTCTTTTTTCAGAGATGATATTTACATTTGATACCCAACGGTGCCCAAGTCCCCAATATTAGTAATATTATTGTTTATAGTTTTTATTGATGAAATAGAGCTTGTCTCTTTTTATATAATTTTATTTATCTTTTTATAGATATTTTAAAATATTTATTTATTTTATTTTATTTGCTTGTTGTATAGAGAGCTATAAAAAAAAAAAAATAATACAAAAAAAAAATCCTGATCTATATATTTTAAAATGAATTGTGAATATCTATCTCTGAGAGATTCTATGCTACCTTGATGGTTGTGTTTTAAATTAGTTGTTAATAACTAATATTATTTATTTTTGTTTTCCTGAAGTGAAATCCTATTTTTTGCCCATTTTTAAAAAATTAAAATTTTATTTAAATTATGCTAAAAAATTTGTTATGGAAATCAGCATTAGGAAAGGCTAAATTTAATTGTATTAACATTAGGATTAAAAAGTATTTACATTTAGATGTTATTAGTAGAATTATCACTCCACTGCCATTATTTTCCTGGTTTGAGGATAAGCACTTTCATTCTAGTTGTGAACAATTTTTGTTTTGATAATGGAATTGATTTCGGCCCTTCATACTTATTGTATGCTATTCATAAGGATCCTGAACTAGTCACCCTGAATAATTAATATCTTAATTTTTATTAGTTCTAAAGGTTGTTTTTTCATTATTGTAAAATGTAGCAACAGATATACATATATCTCAATACAAACATCAAATAAATTTTATTTTAATAGCATTACCTATCAATTTTTTAAAACTTATTAATAATATTAGCTTATCTGGTGTCTGATGATATGCTCAAGGTGTATACAATATTTTGAAAAATAATGTCCCTTCGTATATGATATAAATTTAGGGGGCCAATGATTTGATGACAACTATAGTATGTCTCCTATATTTGTCACCATGTGCAAGAACATTTGTTCCTGTTATTATTGTTTGTATTTATAATTATTGAGAATAAACATTAGTACCTAAAAAGGGGTCATTTGTTTTTTGTTTGTGGAGCACAAAAATTTTGTGTGTTACTAATTTAACTAAAATTATTATTAATGCATTTCTATATACCTCATTATGATTTTGTAACTGAATGAATGAAACCCACCTTTAACCGTGGGGTTTACCAATTAGATCTTCCAATTTAAGAAAAGAAAATGTTGATTTTTTTTATAGAAAAGTGTTAATTATATCATGTCTTTATTTACTACTGTTATTAATTTTATTGAAATGAAATGATCTCTATTGACTGGTCCATCATCACTGCCTGAATTAATAAAGAGATCCCGGGGAAACAGACATGCTGCAAATTAACATAATTTGTTAAAACATATCAAATTGCCTTGAAATCTATTTCAATATTTATTTTTAAAGTTGAATACTTTATTATTTTTGTTATACTTGAATTTTTAATTCTTCTCTATTTATTCTTATTTATTTAATGAATAAGAAATGAATTTTATTTATTTCCTCTATCTAAGTACTTTGAATTTGTTTAAAATGATTTGAGTTTATCTACCATGATTAATTAATTATTCAACCATAAAGAATATTTAATATTTCCTACAAACTCATTTGAAATAATTTTTTTAATTAAAGCTGAAGTGGAAATGATGTTAGGCATTCTCTGAAGTTTAATATATTGGTTATAATGTTTAATATGTTTTAAGTAAATATTGTTCACAGTTAGTTGCTGAAGTATACTTATATCTATGAACTAAATTAATAGGATAAAATCAAAAACATTATAAAGCCATTAAGTGCCATCAGTGTATTTATTTTGAAAGAATGAGAGCTATTTGAATATTAAATGTGGACTATCGGGCAATTTATCACTTATTATCAAAATTAATATTTTACTAATAATATTACTGTTTGTAAAGGTTGGTTATTTAGAAAAATTGATTTAGTTTATTTTTAAACTAACAATGTAAGTAATTGATGAAAGTTAACAAATATTATCTGGTTTATTAACTAGATTTAGAGGTGAGAGAGGGAATTGAATGTTCCCTTTTTGTTTTCATAATTTTTTTTTTTTTTTTTTAAACCAAAAAGACAAATTTATTATTGGTCCTTAAAATGATTTAAGGTAGTTGTTTTCTTGTTCATAGTTATATTTTTTAGTTTTTAAAAAAAGTAAGTAATAGATATAATATCTATGCAATACACTATTATTTAACAAAAATGAGAGTAGCTTATATTAATTTGAAATCCCTCGTTTGGAATTATAGTTTAAATTTTGTGAATGTATTAAGAATTTAGCCAAGATGTTTAATTTAATTGTTGTGAGTAAATTATTGTCATCATAATCAATTAATCAAATGTCTAGCAAAAAACAGTAAAATAATTTACTTTTGTTTTTTTATGATTATAATAATTCACTAACTAAATGAAACCCTGGTATTCTTCCTGATTAAGATCAGTAGTTTATTTTATAACAAAGGCTAATCGTTAATGAAAAGTATGACTATTAACAAGAATGAGGCCAGTCAAGTTGATTTGTTTTAATGATTATGAATAAAGAATAAAAAAAAAAAAAAAAAATATTTATATATAGTATAGTTTTATAGAGTTTATTACATGTTGGTCGTTAATAGGTTTAAGGCCTTTAACTGCCATAAATTGTGTTCAACACCATGTTTTCTAATATATTATAAATTATATAATTCTGTGTGTGCTTAGGATTTGTGTTGTTTTTGCATAGTCATTGTATATTAATTTCTAATGTTGGAAACAACAGTTAAAGTTAGTAGGTAGAATGGGTAATTATTTACAAAGAATAGGGTAAGCTAGTCTTGTTGATTATTGTTTTGGATCTATGTATTATTTTTTTATGAGTGTCTTACTTTTTCATTTTTAGGGCTTACAGTTTTAATTAAATTACTTGTCAATTTCTGTTTACTTGGTTTTGCTCTCAATATTACCGCAAATTTATTTTTATTTATGAAATATTGAATGATCTCTTTGTAATTTTGATGCTAAGTACTTAATGTGATTGTTAAACATTTACTTGATTAAGGGATAATCTATTTTTAATGAAAATTATTTCATGTTATCAATTGAACTTCAAACACGTCTCCACAAGACAATCAAAAACTGATTTTCATTCTTTGAAGTTATGTCCAATATCAGAATATTTCTAATGAACTAACTATAGTTAATTAAAAATAATGACTTTTTTATGCCTTTGCAAAATTTATTGAACTTTGTAAATACCTCTTCCAAACCTTGTACCTTCTGATTGCCATAATAATGTATTCAATTCTTATGATATAAAAATATTAATAGTAATTTTAATAATATTCGTATTTATATAACAATGTGATATGATTGGTTACCTTGGAACTATCAGTCATTGTTTGCAATAATAGGATAAAAGTTAGAAAAATAAATGACCTGTTGATTTTTTTTTTTTTAATGTTTTGTTTTAATATATGCATTATTACATGAATTCAGTTCATGAAATGAAAAATTGAATATTGATTTTGCTAAATAATTTCTTTAACAGAAAAATTTCAGTATCTATTGAGGCACTGCCTAAAAACCTCAGGTCATATATTAACTTGTTGTTCATTTTTAAATATTAAAATTAAGGGTATGAATGTTAAATGAATTTATTTATTGCATAAAAGTGTTCAATATTTTTAATTTATGTAACTATATTGTTGAATTATTTGGTGGGATGACAATGCAAACTGTCTGTATTTTTCCTATTAGGGCAAACTATCTCAAACTGCCTTAAGAACAAGGTATTAGTTATAATTGTTGTCTATTTATCTTAGCAGACTATTTAAGTAATAGAAAATTCTCCCTAATATTATAAATTAGCATTCATGATATTTTATAATTTTATACCATTTTATTTAAGGAAAATGTGTAAACAGAAAAAATTGGCAATTTAATTTTAATATGGATTTTGAATTTCTTGATTAAGGTACAAATTTGATGTGTGAAACAGTTTGATGCAAAAATATATACGTACAAATGCCACAATATTGTATCAAGCTGTTTTACTGTGCAATACCCATCTTAGTTTAATTGTTAATATTTATACATATATTATATATACTTATTTAATGAACTGTATATATCTTCATTAAGTTTTAGGTTCTGGAGCCCTATACCAGAAATACAAGTTTTAAGTAGATCAAAACAAAAAAAATAATGAAAAAAAATTAGAGTTTATATTTATTGTTACTTTATTACTTAAAGTTTGTATGACTTTGGTTGGGCTCCTTTTTTGTAGGTTCACTAGTGAACAGTAAATTAAATATTTGTTCTATATTATTATCATATTGTGAAACTATTTCATCTTATTTTTCCATGTACTCAAAACAAGGTAAATCTTTGATGAATAGTTTTAAAGCTTTCCTTCTTGTAAATTATTTGTGTCATTAAAATAATATTAATTATTTATGTTGATTCCTTTATTTCACCTTTGACCCGATGAGGATGACCAAGAGAGGAGAATTACTAATAGATCTTAAATTTAATACCTTCTTGAGTTTAGTAGAATACTTGATTTTCAAATTTAAATTGTATAAGTGCTGGAGTCAATTGTTAATTTATCTATTACAGACATTTTTGTGATGTTAGTATCATTTTCATGTTGCATGTACTATTTTTATATCTAGATAGATAGGAGATACAGTTAAAGGCAGGTAACATTGCAGACTAGAAGAGAAATGTTTTTTTATTTTAAGATTATAGTCTGAGCGCTGGATGGCAAGAGGAGGGGGAGCAATGTTCCCAAAGCTCCTTAATCCTCAGGGGTTTTATGTTTGTTGGTTTTTTTAATATGTTTTTATAATTTTAATTAGAGCTTAGCAATTTTAAGGATTGTAATTAAGGTGCGTTTAGATAATGCCGCATGCAACTCTTTATGTGCAACACTGTTTACACACAATTATAAGCCGCAAAAAATCTTATAGCTTTTGCCTATATTGCAATTGAAAAATCTCGTAAAAGGAAACAAAAGTGCTGAGTTAGTCATTATTTTGAAGATAGAAATGTTTGTGTTTTGAATTAAGTTCGGGTATTGAATGAACTATTAAAAATTTTATTAGAATGTCACTAAGTATTTTTGAAGAGCTATTTATTTATTTATTTATTGGTTGGCTCTACAGCCCTAGATGGGCCTTGGCCTCACGCAGAAGAGATGACCATTGGAGTTTATCCATAGCTTTTCTTCGCCATCCTCTCACTCCCAGATTTTTCAGGTCCGCCTCCACATTATCCTGCCACCTTATTCTAGGCCTTCCTCTCAATCTGCTACCATCCGGTCTGTCACTCATCATCCTCTTCGGCAGCCTCTCGTCCGGCATCGTTGGACATGTCCCAGCCACCGCAACCTTCCTTCCTTGATGACCGCCACTATATTCGGTTCCCCGAATAGCTCTTCCAATTCCTTGTTCTTCCTTATTCTCCAATTCCCATGGTCGTTTACTGGGCCGAAAATTTTTCTGAGTACTTTCCTTTCCCACACTTTAAGTATTGTTTTGTTCCCTTTTGTTAATGTCCAGCACTCACTTCCATACATTACCACAGGCCTTATGACTGTTTTATACAGGATTACTTTTGCAGCTCGTGATAATGCTCGGAACTTCAATATTTTATTAAGAGCGTACAGGCATCTGCTACCTGCTGTAATTCTGGCTTTAATTTCCGTTCTTATATCATTATTTTCCGTTATTAGGGAACCTAGGTACTTAAAGCTATTGCACCAACGGAACTTATGTTCATTGATATGCACCTCCTCTTCTCTACGAGGTTGATTTCTTGCTGTAATCATAAATTCCGTTTTGCTCTGATTCAGCTTCAGTCCTCTATTCATCGCCGCGGCTTCAAACTCTTCTAGTACTCCAGAAAGGGCTGGTAAAGTACGTGCTGTGATGACCACATCGTCAGCATATGCCATATGTTGAGTCATCCTGTTGTAGATATTTCCACCAGGGCTCGTTCTTATGGCCCTTATCACTTTTTCGAGAGCTAGGTTAAATATTATGGGTGAAAGTGGGTCACCTTGGCGTAGTCCCCTTCTAACCTCAAACTCTTCTGAGAGGAGTCCACCAATTCTTACCTGGAATTTAGTTTCTTTCCATGTCATTTCTACCAGTCTTACTAACTTCGGTGGTATTCCTAAAGATCTCATGTCCCTGGCAACCTCCTCCCTTTTTATAGAGTCATACGCTTGCTTGAAATCTATAAAAAGATGATTCTGGCTCACATTATATTCATAACTCTTTTCCAGAAGTTGTCTCAAGGAGAAGATTAGGTCAGTTGTGGACCTTCCCTTTCTAAATCCGCACTGGTAATCCCCAAGTACCTTTTCAGCCCATCCCGCTAGTCTGTTATTGATTGCACTAGAGAGTACCTTATATGTGGTTGATACGAGCGCAATTCCTCGGTAATTCTCGCATACCCTTTTATCTCCCTTCTTGTAGATAGGGCAAAGAATAGCTTTACTCCATTCACTAGGTATGCTTTCTTGTGTCCATATGTCCCATATTAGATTATATATTTTAGTGGTCAGTGCTTCTCCCCCATATTTGATGAATTCTGCTGGTATTCCATCGATGCCTGGAGTCTTATAGTTTTTCAATGAAGCAATTATTTCCATTATCTCCTCTTGATCTGGTGGGATCTCTTCTTCGTCATCCTCCTCAGCGTTCCATTCTTCCAGGCGGCTATCTCTGTCAGTTTTATCCTCTATTCCCGTGCCATTCAGTAGGGTCTGAAAATATCTCCTCCATCTACTCAACACTTCCTGACCACTTCCTAGTAGTTTTCCATTTTCATCCTTGTAGAATACAGGTCGTGGCTCATAACCTGTTTTCACTTCCCTGATTCCGCCATAGAATTTCCTACTGTTCCTCTTCTCAAAATCCTCTTGTATCTGCTGTAATTTCTCATATTCCTTAGCTCTCTTCTTTTTTCTACATATTTTTCGTGTTAATGCTCTTTTCCTTTTGTAGTCTTCCGCTGTGGCTCTGGTATTTCTTTGTAGACATTTCATTCTCGCTTCATCTCTATCTTTGACAGCTTTTTCACATTCCTCATCATACCAATCGTTTCTTCTTCTCTGTTCTTTTTTCCCTAATACTTCTTCAGCTGTGCGTTTTAGTGCTTCTTAAGGTTTACTCCAACTTTCTTCTATAGATTCCATTCCTTCCGAGGCCTCCAGATTTTCTTCCAATTTCCTGCTGAATTCTTTTCTAACCTCCTCGGTCTGTAGTTTTTCTTTGTTGTATATTATATTTTCTCCTCTAATAACTCTTGGATACGATGCTAATTTCATTTTATACCTTACCCTGACCAAGAAATGATCGGACTCACAGCTAGCGCCTCTAAAACTGTGCACATCTTCAATATCCGTCGCATGCCTACTGTCCACCAATACATGGTCTATTTGATTTCGGGTATTTCCATCTGGTGAAATCCATGTCTCCTTATGTATATTCTTGTGAGGGAAAAAGGTGCTGCTCACTCTCATACCCCTAGAATTCGCGAAGTCTGCTAACCGTATCCCATTGTCACTAGAAACACCATGTTTGCTATGGTTTCCTATAGCTGGCTTAAGGGCGGTTTCCTTCCCAATCTTCGCATTCCAGTCTCCTAGAATTAATTTTACATCATATCTAGGGATAGTATCTAAAACTCTTTCAAGTTCCCCATAAAACTCATCTTTTTCCTCATCTGATTTGTCCTCTGTTGGTGCATGGATACTTAGCATTGATATATTGAAAAACTTACCCTTAAGCCTTATTCTACAGATTCTCTCATTTATTGCTTCGTAATCTAGTACAGCATTCTTAATAGTATTCTTAACCATAAAACCAGTTCCTAGAATATTATTCCTACTGCCACTATTGAATAGAGTGTAATTTCTCAGCTCGACCACCTCTGCATTCTTCCATCTTATCTCCTGCAGCGCCAGGATATCCATTCTATACTTCATGAGCTCTCTTTCCAGCATTCTACTTATCCCTGGTTGAAACATACTTCTAACATTCCAAGTTCCCATAAACAAAAGTCCTTTTCCATGCATAGATCGTAACCTAAAATCAGTCCGGCTATTACAAACTGAAGAGCTATTACAAACTATATAACATTATGGGACGTCGTTTATAGTATTCTATAAAGTCTAATGTTTGTTTTCTCTCCTCAATCCATGTTAAAAATAAACACCTTTGATTTAAGACTCTCTAAAAACATGAGGGTTGCATTATAAGGCACACGAGTTTCCCAACTAGACTGGGAACCACTTGCAATGCCGGGCAGCTTGCTTGCTGTTCATTTTGAGGCAAGCGCCTAGTTGCATGCCTCATGGTGCACGAAAAAAGTAATCATCTAAACGCACCTTTAGCATTATTTTACCTTTTGTTCATCTAAAAACTAAATTATAAATATTTTTGTCTTATCACATTTTTTTCTTAGTTTTCATTTTATAATGTAATTAGCAATACAATATATAGACAAAAGGTCTCATAGCCAGAGACAATTTTCGTTTTTCCTATTCATAACTGTTATTCTTAAGGGGCATAGTCCCATAATCAAGTTTTTTTTTTCTATTCTATTCCAAGTAAAAAATAGAATAACAAATGCGTCAATGTTTTTTTTTTTTTTTTTTTTTTTTTTTTTTTTTTTTTTTTTTTTTTTTTTTTTTTTTTTTTTTTTTAAAATTGTGGAAACGCTGTCATAATTTATTTTCGGACGCATAAAACCATTTCGTGAGTTTACGATTTGATGTGTTGCTTTCCTCTGACACTTTATAATCCTAACTTAAACTTTAAACATAAAAAGAAAAAAGAAATGGGACCCCTTAAAGAAGCAGACCTGTAATGAATCTATCAAATTGGGTGGGGAGAGAGCAGGCAACCCTGCACTACTCTCATTGGCCCTGACCAGCCACACCTTCCCTCCACTTTTTCCCGAGTGCCATCAGCCAGTGGTCAGACTATAGTTGAATTTGTCCTAATCATCAGATTTATGGAAAGGATAGAGGTCAGAAAAATCAGGAGAGAATTTCGGAATGAAATTTTTTTTATTATTTATATTTTTTTTTTTTTTTTTTTTTTTTTTTTTTTTTTTTTTCTCGGAACGGCCTTAAAGACCACGCGAACATCATGATTACGAGTTCCTTCATTTATTTCTCCTTCTCATCCAGTACTCCCTCATCATTTTCGAATGTCTTTGCTTCCTTTCCTCCGTCCAGGCAGTTCCCCTCACCGATCTCCTTCCGCCCACAAGAACTGTAGTTTCCTGTAATTTCTTTCTATAGTTTTCACTGTCCAAACAATCCCGATCCGCTATTCCCAACCTCTTCATTTCTTCTGTCACCATTTCTTCTTATTTATATATTATTCAGTTTTATTTATTTTTTAATTTTATTTTTGTTGAAAGTTATTGAAACTTAAAAATATTGAATTGTATCAGAAGAAACGCTATCTAAAACATTATATGCATATAATATGCTTTTTGCATGGTGTATACACAATTATAAAATAAACGCCTCTTCTGCAGGGTTACTACAGAAAAGAAAAAAAGAAAAAAAAAATATAACTCAAGCTATATAATAAATTCAAAGCTATTGTTAATGGATCTGGTCCTCTTCTGAAACCCATATTCCACCTGTTTTCTAAAAAACATTCAAATTCAACAACTATTAACATAAAATATGTACCTTACTATCTCATCTCTATGACCCAAGTAGTCTGGGCCTGCTCTAGTGCCAACTGAAAGTGCTTCTTTCTGTTAGTTTTATTGTACAATTCTATATTTCATATATATATATATATATATATATATATATATATATATATATATATATATATATATATATATATATATATTTAAAAAGATTAAGATTATTTTTTTCACAGTAATTGGTCAATTTGGACCTGAATAATGCTTACTAAAGATTTTATGGGGTAGTCAATAAAAGTGAAGAAGTTAGGTGTATTGTTTTAGAAGGCATTCATACACAATGTAGGGAAACCTGAATTTTGAATGAGAAAATTGTAAATTTTTAAATTGGGATTGCTGGGAAAATTGATTTATTTTCTAAGAGGGTCAATTTTAACTGTCATATTTTATCTCACCTCCCTAGAACTTCTTTAGAAACCTTATGGCTGAACGTAATATACTGTCTCTCAAGAAGTTCTCTGGAAAGTAGAATGAAAATGTAATAAATAGAAAATAATTTAAGAAAATAAAAATGATTCCCTTGAATAGTAAGCCAGGAGAATTAAAAGCTACTAGCTCAAGGAAGAACTTCAAAAACTATTTAAATAGTATGTTATTAAAACCTTAATCATCTTTATTAAAACCAAACAAAGAGATTAGGAGCTTTGATGGAAAAGAAAAGGGAAAAGTAACCAGAATCCAAATGTCATTGGAATTGTTAGCACCGAAGAAAGGGTTGTAAATTGATTCTTTTGGCTGTTAAGTGGAATTTTAAAAGAAGTTAGCTCTTCAGCATCAACTAGTAATAGTTTTTAAGGATCATTCAGTTTGAATTATTTTCTGGAGTACTAGCTAAAGATTTAAGAAAAAAAGTAAATGTGTTTACTTCACTAACCTCTGAATAAGGTTACTGAGAATTTGAAAAGAGAAGAATCACCTAGTTGAATCTCTGTTCCTAAAAAAATCTTTTATTTTCTTAGGTGAATTTAGAGACAAGAGTGATTAATATGGTTGGGAAGAAAAACAGCATAGGAATTAAAAATATCATAAATTTATGAGATGAAGGTATTAGCTATTAGATCAATAGAAATGATAGGGAAAACAGGATTTCAGAATATTGCTTTGACAAGGAACAGTGTCTGCAGACATACAGGATAAGGAATCATGTTTCCAGCAAGGGAGGACTTTTGAATATATATTAGGAACCTAAGCAGTTTAGAAAAGGTCATAGGCTGGAGGAGGAGAAATAGAATGGTGAGATGAGGTATTTTCATAGAAGTCTTCATACTGCTGCAAATATGGGATAGGTTATTAATTTCAGCATAAAGGAACTGGAGGTTGTGTGGTTGCTGAATGGGGTTTATGCATTGGTTAAATTCTTAAATAAAGGTGTTAGAAAGAAAAACTAGTCCATTGATTTGTTTAGGTAATTTCCATATTTTGAATTACATTGTATAACATTACCAAATCTGGACCTGTAGTGTTGTTTGTGCCAAAACTTAGGAACTTAATTAAAAAGTTTTTTTTTTCCATTGTTTACCAATTTCCAGTTATTATGAGTGAATTAGTAAATTATTAATTAAATTGTTATTATTAAATTATATTTTTGGATTCCCTTTGAAACTGCAATGCATTACTGAGCAGGACATGTTTCCAAAAAATATATTAATTAAAAACTAGTACATTATAATAAATTAAAATACTACACACATTAAACATCTATTAAAATACTAAATTTAATTTTTCAATGGAATAATATTTACAACATGTAACTATATTATGTTGTACTTTAATTATACATTTAAGGGCACCTATGTTTTATTCTTCACTAAAACTTTTTTTTTTCAATTTGTTATATTATTGTTTTACTGAAGTGAATAGGATTAAAACAAATAAACAATGAAAACCCTCAATTGATTCAAATAAACTAATTACGATATAAATCTCATTCTAATAAACTAATTTTAATACATATCAATTTTAATAATATCAGTATATTAATTACTATTTTAAATTAATTTTAACAAATTAACTGTTTTTAAAAAATAACCTAAATAAAGTTGACACTAATTAACTTATTTGATTATAATCCAATTGACAAACTGCATTAGAAAGCATATGTCAAAATTTACTACTGTAAATAAACGTTGTGATTGCGAGATAAGAGATAAGAGCTATGTTTGTTTATTAGTAACTAAGGGTCAGTAACGCCATCTAACATTATCCGTGGAAAATATTTAAACCTTCCCAAACGTCGCACCAATGAGTTATTATAGTATTATAGTACAATGGACTCCATAGTACTAGAGGTGGGACAAAATTATTGCGACTAACGTATTATCTTTTTTGTTGGATAAACTGCACACCTATTATTGACTCGGAAGGTGTTATCACCAATCACCTATTACAGTGATCATATTTTCTTTAAAATATCTATAAATAAACCTAAATTTGTATTTTTTTAAAATATCTAAAATAAACCTATATTTTACAATATTATTTTATTATTTATTATAAATTCACCCGTCTTCAACTACAATTCAGAGAATGTGTTAAATATTTTAAAATATCTATATTTTTAATCAAAATTTATATTTTAAAATATTTGATACATTTTCTGAACATCTATAGTTAAAGATGGGTGAATTTATCAATAAAGTAAATATATATATATATATATATATATATATATATATATATATATATATATATATATATATATGTTTATAATATTTTCATGCTAAAATTATTGTGACTTTAGCAATTATATATTTTCTAAGATAAAATTACTTATTGTTGGATTTATTATATTTGTAGTCAGGGGCGGATCGGGAATTTTCGGCCCACCGGGCAAATGCTCTCAGGGGCCAATCCCTTCCCCTCCCCCCATCACATCCACAAAAGATAACCCTGTTCACAATATGAACTTAAATTCTATTTAAATTTTATGAGGGCGTTGAAAGGTTGTAAATAATACTAAAACATACAATTTAATTCAAACAACAATTTTATTATAATTTTACCAAAATGGTGGAATGATTTTAAGAAACTTTCAATATTCTACAAGATTTGATACGAAGCAGTGTTTACTTAGACAATTCACGTTAAGAAATTTCGCTTTTTAGGGGGCCAAATAGGGCCTCAAGTCTCGATTGGAGTTTTTTTTTTATAAGGATTTAGTTTTCCTATAACCAATAAAACGTAAATATTTACTTTTTACCCTTTCTTTCCCGGCTGGACCGGCCCTTTTCCTGTCCGGCCCACCGGGCGATTTCCCGGTATCCCGGTGGCCCGATCCGCCCCTGTTTGTAGTAAGTTATGTGAATTAACTCCATTTAAACAAACAATGATTTTCTTTTTAATAACCATGTTCATCACTATTAAGATTCCAAGTATAAAATTTATTAAATCTTCCATCGAGAACGATGGAGAAATAACAATAAATTGGGGTTGTTGGTGTAAGGTGTTAGGTTATAACAGATAGAAGAACCGATCGGTTAAGGTTATTCCACCAGTTACCGTTCTTAGATCGGTTCTTAATAACTGTTGAGTAACTTCTGTCATCGAATAACTCATATGGCTGTCCTATTATTGAAGAACCGATAGGTCACGTGATCTAATAACGCAAACAAGAACTGGTCGCAGATGGGTTATGACGCTCCTAGCGGCCGTGGTTCGAACTAAAACAGAAATTCGTGATCATAGTACAATCATATCACAATAGATGGAGTTCGAAACTGTGAACAAAAATAAATGCTTTGATTTTAATTTGTAAATAAATCTTCATGATTTCCTTTTTTGTTTCATTGCGAATCGATAAAAAATCTCTTGGTTAAGAGAGGTTCTACTTTAATACAAAGTGCTGAAACTTTTAGATGAGCTTTGTAATACCAGATTTAATTTAAATTTACTTTAGACTGAAATAGTTACCCAATATTCAGGGTCTTAATGTTTTCTAATCGTAATTTTAAAAAGTTGAAATGGCTAGTTAATATCAAATGCTTTTTCTTATGTTATATTACAAATAATAATGTAATGACAAATGAATGTCATTAAAATCTTATGATTATAATGAATAGTTAAAATCTTGCAATGATTATTAAATCATAAAAATATTACCTTGTGGTAAAATCTGTTTAGACTTTTGTAATTTATAGTTATTCCATGGATATTTACACTTATATTAGATTCCATCGAGACACTACCTTTTTACCTGTTTGTAAAATATAATACTTCTTTTTGAAGTAAGTATTTAGTCCTTTGATATATAGCTTTTTTATTTTTGTGAATGGTTTCTTACATACAACTTTTTAGTTATGATTTTTATGGTTAAATCCATTGGAATATTTGTAAATAGATTTGTTAACAAATAAACTGAATATTTGTAATTCATTTTGTTTTTTTCCTTTAAAAACTCTGATGTAAATTGATTGAATCTGCATGGTTATTAGTATTGTCCAATATTTTGGTGAAGTATTTATGAGAGCAGTTCTTTTATATAAAAACTCATTGTGATTGTACAATGACAATGTGGGGTGTTGATAAATTTGTACAAACTTTATTGTAATTCGTTTTGTTTTTTTATATAGTTTTAGTCCATACATTATCTCATTTTGTGATTTTTATAATTACCCTTTCTGTTCTGGAAACTTATAAAATGAAAAATACCTTCAGGTTTGTTCAGTTATTGTATCCTAATCTTTATCAGTTATTTGTTCAAACATTTTTTGATCAACTAATCTTTCTCTTGTTATCCTTTTGCTGCCATACCTTTCTTTACATCCTCTATCCACAATTTCCTCAGACATCCTTCAACCTAATCTCTAATCTGTTCAGGAAAATATACTATGGCCTCTGTTTTGATACATCCTTTTTGAATGAGCTCCTGGTTTAAATACTCTTTAAAATATTTTTTTCCTCAATTAGGATTGATGACTTAATTCCAATAAAAGTGGCAATTAATTCATGAAACCCTAATTGTATTGGTCCTTCTGTACCATCATGTGTACCTCAAGTGATTTTTTCCTCTCATATATTGTCTTATGATATTATTAGAAACATGATCGGCTCTTATTATGAAATAACTTCCACTCTGAGTACCCATCTCTAAAGATAGTAGCGTTTAAGCTTTTTCTTCTCCACACCACAGATTTTAGCAAATTTAAAGACAATTTATAGTGATAAGGAAACATTTTTATTCCTTCGTTATAGGAACGAGTTTAGGATTCCTACAGTCTTCCTTTCTCTTAATATTTTCAATGAAATATCTTAATTAATAGAGGATTCCTTTCCAGGAAGGATTAGTAGACCTCCATATCTCTAATCTTCAATGCTAAAAAATGTGCTCGAAGAGTTGAAGGACACAAACTCTGTCTACTTTAGATTTATTTCCATGCCCTGTTCAGATTACTCCTTAGAGTTTCCACACCATGTATTCCAGACCACATTCCTCAGTCGCAATGAGTTAATAAACTCCTGCAATTTGTATTATGAATTAGATATCTTTCAAAATCTCCAAACCCATGTGTTAATATTTCTCTCCTATTTCTAGAAAGGTTGTTTAATAACCATGTTAAAGAGAGTAGGTGATTAGCAGCAACTTTGATTTAATCCTTTGGTGATGTGTAATGCTGAGGGGACATGATATCAAAACTTTTTTTTTAAAATACTTTTGTATACAATTAGTAACGCTACTATTTCAAAATTTAATTCCCAATTCTGCACCTTTATAAAGGCTATGTATGCCTTATCTCAGACTATCACTTATCTCTGACAAACAGTGCTTTCCACACCTTATTTAAAGGACCTAAGTCAAAGCTTTCTAAAGGTGGATAAAGGCTAAATGTACCTCCTGGACCAGAAGTCTTGGAAGTCCACCAAATGCTTTAAAACAAAAATTGGGATATAGAAAAAACTTGACCTAAGATGGCCCAGCCTGAATTCTGATTTTACCTCTGTTACTTTCTTCTATATTTTATCTTACAGCCTATATGTTAAGACACAATACATGCTTAGGTAACAGATTGATACAGGCTTATTGAAGAACGGGTTTAGTAAATAATTAACACCGATTAAAGGAGATAAAAACTATTTAATCAAGGAGCGAAATACATGAGACATGACCAGACACAAAAAACCGAACAAAGTGAGGAGGTTACAATCGAACAGTGTTGCCCTCAACAGAAATCTGACAAATACAAAACTTCAAATAACAGAATTAAATTATTATTACATTATTACAATTTTTAAATTGCTTTTCAACACTCCTCCTCAATTTAAAAATCAGAAGACAAAAATTAAACATGATAAAAGCATACTTCAGATATACCAGTCCACTATATAAGTCCAAGCGCATAAACAAATCTTTTAAATTTTTCACCGCTCAGAGGTTTAGTGAAAATGTCGGCGCACTGACTATCGGAGTTCACATATTTAACATTAATTGTTTTATTTTTGGCTAAGTCCCGCACAAAATTATATTTCACGTTCATATGTCTTAATCGATTGTGTTCCCACTTGTCGAGACATTTTATGCAGGACTGATTGTCTTCAAAAACTGGAACAGTGCCACACTTGAAATTTAATTCTTCTAAGAGTCCTTTTACCCACAATAAATTGGAAGTCCCTTCGGACAAAGAAACGAATTCTGCTTCTGTTGAGGAAAGAGTCACTACAGGCTGCTTCTTAGTCCTCCATTCTACCGATCCACCAAACACCTTGATGAGATATCCTGAGGTAGATTTTCTATCTGGGTCTCCTCCCCAATCAGCATCTATATAGCAACATAAAGGCGCCTCGTTGTCTTCAGGCTTAGGATAGAAGAGCTTCCTGTCGATAGTCCCTTTGACATACCTCAGGACAGTCTTTAACCCCTTCCACATTGACTCAGTAGCGTTGCTTTGGTATCTACTGAAATAATTTATCGCATAGGTTAAGTCAGGTCGAGTACATAAAACGGCAAACATAAGGCATCCAATTAATTGCCTATAAGGCTTCTCATCCACAATTGAGGAATCTTCGTTCTTAAGAACTGGAATAGTTGGCATTGGGTATTTTGTAGGATTACAGTCACTCATTCTGAATTTATCCAGGACTCGCCTCAGATACGCTGACTGATTTAGATACATTCCTTGTTTGGTTCTCTCTATTTCAATTCCTAAGAAATTATTCAATTGTCCCAAATCTTTAGTAGCGAATTCTGACATGAGTGATGATTTTATGTTTTTAATTAAATTTAAATTGTCTCCTGCCAGTATTAAATCATCAACATAAACCAAGAGATAAATTGTAGAATTATCTTGTTTTAAAACATATAAACATTTATCAAATTGACTTTGTTTGAATTTTAAGTTAATTAATTTCTCATTTAATTTAGCATTCCACGACCTTGGTGCTTGCCGCAGTCCATATAAACTTTTGTTTAATTTACAGACTAAATCTGGATTTTTAATGTAACCTTGAGGTTGCACCATATATATCTCCTCCTGCAGGTCGCCATGCAAAAATGCATTTTTAACGTCCATCTGCACGGTAAAATAATTTAACTTATTTATTATTGTAATCAGGATTCTTACTGTAGTTAGGCGGGCAACAGGTGCATACACCTCATTGAAGTCGATCCCTTTGGTTTGTGAGCATCCTTTTGCAACGAGCCTTGCTTTAAATATGTGACCTTGTTTGTTTTCTTTGATCCTGAACACCCACATACAATTAATGGCTCTTTTTCCTGGTGGTAGCTTCTGTAATGTGTAGGTTTCATTCTTAAAAATTGATTCCATTTCTGCATCGCAGGCTGCATACCATTTATCTGCGTCACCTCTTCCTTTTATGTCCTCATAGGAGGTAGGTATGTCATCGACAAACTCGATAGCAGATAATACATAGTCATATAAATATTTTGGGAGCATTTTTCTTCTATTACTTTTTCTGACATTAACATTAGGATTCGGTTCATCTACTTCTTCCACTTCCTCCTCAGAAGAAAACCCATAAAAGTCTCCTGAAAGGTTGCTGGCGACATCTTCTTGAGGTTCTTCTCCTCTTGAATGGCTGCTGGCGACATCTTCTTGAGGTATTTCTTCTGAATGGTTGCCGGTGACATCTTGAGGTCTTTCTGCTGGTTCTTCTGAAACAATTCTTCCGTTGGTGTTGCCTTCTTTTACTCCTCCAGTTACAATGTCCTCTTCTTTACTCTCAGATGTACCCGCTTCCATCTTCGTTCCCATGTCGCAAAGATTTTCCGTCTTCGATTCATGATTGAGTTTGCTAGATTTCTCTGGAAGAAACACAACATTTCTAGCACTAATCACTTCTTTCTGCCCTTTGATGTAGATTCTGTAAGATTTGGAATCCGTTTCATAGCCGACAAAAATTCCTTCCTGGCCTTTTGGGTCTAATTTCTTCCGTTTTTTTGACTAGGTATGTGTACAAACACCCTACATCCGAATTCTCTTAAATGGTCTATTTTTATTGGCTTATTGAACCATAACTCATATGGAGTTTTTTCCTTTACAGAACTGTTGCCTGTGAGGTTTATTGTATAGACCGCAGTGTTGACTGCCTCTGCCCAAAAACGTTTGTCCAACTTTGACTCTATCAACATTGTCCTAGCAGATTCTACTATTGTTCGCATTTCCCTTTCTATCTTACCATTCTGTTCAGGACAATATGGTGCAGAAAGCTGATGTCTTATTCCTAATGAAGAAAGATATTCAGTTACCTGTCGATTCAAGATTTCAGTACCGTTATCCGATCGGACAGCTTTGACTTTCTTGTTGGTGTCTCTTTCAGCCATATTAATGCATCTTTTCAACAGATCTGGAACAGCATCTTTTGATTTTATAAAGAAGCAAAATCTAAAATGAGAAAAATCATCCTTGACAAGTAAAAAATATTTTGATCCTCCTAAACTAGGTGTCTCATACGGACCACACAAGTCAAAATGCAAAATATCACAAACATCTATTGTCTTTGAATCACTTGGAGGAAATGGTAACCGTTGTTGTTTACCTTGAATGCACGAGTCACAGTTAAATGACCGTTCTTTGTCAGAGCACTCAATATTTAATTTTGATAAGACTTCTTTGACCTTTTTGTCATTTTGATGGGCCAACCTTCTGTGCCACACCTGAAGATCACTCTCAGACCGAGTAATTGCAGCCGTATCTCTAGTATCAACAACCATATTTAACACAAAAAGCTGCCCTTCTCTTTTAGCTTCAGCTTTAACGGTACCATTTTTAATTAATTTGCAAATATTATTATCTGCCATCATCTCGTGTCCCTTTGACAATGCTTGAGAGACAGAAAAAAGATTCAACTGTAGGTCTGGGACATATAAAACATCTTTCAAAGTACTTGGAATATTTTCATTTCCCACTTTACACAGAACATCAATATCACCACAACCACGGGCTTTTAATAACCTGCCATCACCTATTTTTATTAACTTTGAGCAAGGACTCAAGTGACTGAAAAATTCTTCATAAGGTGACATATGTTCACTTGCTCCAGTGTCCAAATAAAATTTATCCTTATCTGGAATTACATTGCTCAAGCAAGCAATGCTAATAAATGCATTCTTGTGGTTATTTTCTGCCTTAGGTTTAACATCTTTATTTTTCTTTTTATATAAAAAACAGTCACTCTTAAAGTGGCCCGGTTTATGACAAAAATGACATTTAAATTGATTTTTTACCTTCATTATTATTTTTATTATAGCATTTATCTGCTTTATGTCCCTTCTTGTGGCAAATACTACAAGTTTTGTTATAGGCAACAAAGGCTTGATTACCTGATTCTGTGTCCCTCGCATTTATCCTTCCTTCCTCAATCAGCAACCTGGACGTCAAGTCGTTTATGGTTTGGCTAGCAGGGACAACAGACTCCCATGATGTCACAAAATGTTTTAATTCAGAGGGAAGAGACATCAGGATCTTCGTCATGATCTGTTTGTCAGAAATGTTCTCCCCCAACTGTTTTAACTTAGAGGCTATGTCCACGATCGACGATACGTGCGTCGCAATTCCCTTATTTTCATAGCGGTAGCTAAAAAACTTTTCGTGCAATAAGTGTATAGACGCCTCAGATTTCTGTTCATAAATAGCGAGAAGCTTGGTCCACATTTCATGAGAGGTCTTGCAATGGAGAATATGGACCATTGGTTCTTCTTCCATTCGGGAGACCACCATTTCCCTGGCCTTGGCGTCAAGTGCCTTCCACAATATTTTCTCCTTCCCATCTTCCACAGGAATTTTACTTTCCCCGGTCAACACATCCAAATATCCTCTTGATTCCGCTGTCACTTCAATTTGGAATTTCCATAAGCTCCAGTTACTTTCTCCTTTTAGTTTGGTAACAACTTGATTCTCCATTTCCGACCCGTTACACAGTACCGAAAAAAAAAAAAAAATTCTTCCGACAAAACCGTCGTTTAATTAACTACACTCGCACACTGTTTCCGTAACGTCTGGGCCCGTAACCTATTGAAGAACGGGTTTAGTAAATAATTAACACCGATTAAAGGAGATAAAAACTATTTAATCAAGGAGCGAAATACATGAGACATGACCAGACACAAAAACCGAACAAAGTGAGGAGGTTACAATCGAACAGTGTTGCCCTCAACAGAAATCTGACAAATACAAAACTTCAAATAACAGAATTAAATTATTATTACATTATTACAATTTTTAAATTGCTTTTCAACAAGGCTGCTTGTAATTGTTGAGTCTTCGTAATTGTTCAAATATGTTTTACTAACACCTATGTATATATTCTTTAAAACAATAAAATCTTGGCAGTACAATTAAATATGGACAATGTTTTTTAAAGATTTATTTATTTGAATTCGTTTGTATCATAGTTGGCCTATCTATTTTTAATTTTTTATATATTTTGACACCTTTTAATTGGCTTCTAAAATTTTTCGTTAAAAAAAAAATTAACATAATTTTGGTTGATTTTGTGTTATTTATCATTTGTAAGATTACTAATATACAAATTATTAACATTATTAGCAATGACGAGGAGGATAAATTAATGAATTACCAGCCAAAATGTCTAAAAGTAAGTTTGTAATAGGTTAGAACTAGGGTTGGACCGTTGCAGGTAGAACGTTCCGAAGACCGGTCTTTCGTTTGGAACGGAACGATTTTCTCGTTCCAATTGGAACGAACGCAGTTCGTTTTATTAATTATATTTAATAATTAATAATTATATATAACATAATTTATTGTTACGATTATTAACTGTCATGGCAAAGTTTATTATTTTAAGAAAGCTTTACTACATAGTATATTATCTTAATACCTGGTGAAATTAGCGGTTGGTTTGGATAATCTTTTCCTTTTTGCCACTATTAATAATGCCTTTATTGTTAATATAAAAACAAATCGTTAAATTAGAAATAAAACAAGCATTTTAGACTATATTCAAAACAAAAAAAAAATTTATCATTAATGATATATACACAAATAACAAAGAATTAAATTAAATACAATTAAGCTGAAGTGGGGCAAGTGCGTCATATGGAGTGCAAAGTTCAACTTTAACTTAACATAAAAAATCAGCTATTAATGCTAGGATAATTTTTTTTGTTATATTGCAAACGTGGAACTGTACTCTTTTCAGCAATTCAGTTGATTTCCCTGATATCCTAAAAATTATTATCAGTGCGAAGGAAAATCAATTTTAAGTCCCATTCACGCATTTGCCCCACCTAAACGGGGTAAGGGCATAAATCTCTTGTAAACTCCTTAGCAGTGAATTGATTCTTTGATGAGGTAGGTGCAAAAATAAGCAACTCCCAGAAATCATTTTACTCCTTGAAATAAAAAAAAATAGAGAAAAATACATTCAATAAAATTTTATAATTTTAACTCATTCAACTTTACACAACACCTAGATCAACAGGTTGAACTATGAAAATTCCTAAAGAGGTTATCTTCTACAGTAGAGCACTCTAGTATGTTAGGTTTGAAGGGTATGAAGTTCTCTCTACATACAAAAAATGGCAGTTGATGTAACAAAATGACAATAGAAATTATGGCGGACTAATGAATGCACTTACCCCATAAACGCACTTACTACACCTTACCTTATTTAAAAAAAACAAAAACTGAATAGACTTATAAAAATAAATTGCAAATTCCAGCACCTATATCTAATAATAATATCCACAGCAATAATTACACCTCAATAAGTGCGGGTAACATTAAACATAAACACTATATTTATGATTTTTAGTATAAGACGTCCAATAACATGTTAAGTTATAAGTAGAGCTCGGATTCTCGTGCAATTGCATCTTTTTATTGCAAGCTCGTAATCTGCCAGGGACAAATTATTTATACGAATTAGGATCTTTAGACCAAATATACCTAGTTTAATATTGCACAAAATTGCACATTTTAGGGGTTACTGCATAAAATTGCACATTCTGCAGTTTTAATGCATAAAATTGCACATTCTGCGGTTTTAATGCATAAAATTGCATATTTTGCAGTTTGAATGCACAAAATTCCTGCATTCATTTCGTAAATGCATAACACTCTCTTGTTTTTGAAAATATAGCAACTTTAAGAAGAATTAATAATTTTATTTTTAGATAGGTAATAATTTTTTAAGAGATATAAATTATTCTTATTATAAAAATATAAAAAATCCAAGTGTGTTAAAATAAATACGCTTCTGTAGTGTTCTTAGAAATTTTTAAATTGACTTGAGCTAGGAAACTCGGACCCCCAACTTCCAAGAAATTTTGAGCCTCTCTCCTAACTTTTTTTATTGGAAGCTCTAATTTTTCAGTTTCCGACTTCCCTCAACGAAGTAACATTTTCTCCATTAAAATGCCTAAAATTTCAGCTAGTGTTAGTTCAAAGATACGAGCATGGATAGAAAAATATCCGGAACTAAAATCTGATGATACAATAATATGTTGTGGACCCTGTGACAAAGCTATCGGCAGCGAAAGAAAGACACAAGTTGATGCACACTGTAATTCGAGTAAGTTTTTAACTCGAATTTTTATCCCTATTTAATCATTTAGAGCATTGATGTACGGTTATTTTTATTTGCAAATGCAACCACAACAGCTTTTAACCACAAAAGGACATCTACAGTTAAAAGATTCGAGAAAACTTAAAACTGTCCCTGTCCAAACTTTACTGCCTGAGTGTTCCCCACATCAACATGCCCATGAAGAATTTTTAATGGATTTGTGTTACACTATGGTTGCAGCAAACATACCTTTTCACAAATTGCATTCGACACCTTTTAAATCGTTTTTAGAAAAGAACACCAATAAACAAAATTCCTGATGAGAGCACGGTCAGAAAGAACTATTTAGACAAATGTTTCAATTCAACAATGTCAAAAATTAAGAAACAAATCCAAAGTCATTTTTGTTAAATAATGGTTGGTGAAACTACTGATCCTCGGGGTAAATACATTTGTACTTTAGTAATTGGTATTCTTCATCCAGAAATTTTATCAGCACCATTTTTAGTTTCTGTAAAAGAACTTTAAAAATAAATAACTAAACTGTTTCCCGTTTCACCAATGATAGTTTAACAAATTTTTTTTTAGATCATGCGTTCCAAGACAAAATTTTGATTTTTTTTTTTTGTGACGCTGCTCCTTACATGATTAAAACAGGAGTCAATTTAAAAGTATTTTATTCCAAAATGATCCGTTTAACGTGCATGGCTCTTAATCGAGTTGCTGATGAGATCCGTGAAGTATCCCAGATGTAAATAAATTTATAAATAACGGGAAAAACATTTTCCTTAAGGCTAAATATACCCCTTTCAGTCAAGCGTTGGAAACAGAAGAATTTATTTCCGCGATTTCTCCGGAACGGAATGTCCGATTTTCAATCTGTAAAATTCTTTGGGTATTTGGTAAACACAGAATTCACGCTACGAAGCGTTTTTTTCTATAAATTCAATAATTAAGAAAATAGAACGTAAAAATAGGTGTTAAATATATATTTTTAAAAATATGAGGTTATAGTCAGTTGTAGAAACGTTTTTTTGAAACGAATGACATATTTCAACTAATCATAGCATGCATATTGCGATCGTAATGTGAAAAATACGAATTTTGTTTTACAACCGGATGGAATTGGGTCAACGGCTGAGACGGTCTCTTCCTTACCGAAATCACTCTCGCATAGGTATTCCTCGATTTGTGAAGAGCTAAGGAAATATTGTATGATTTTGTTTTCTTGTTATTATTATTTTTTATGTGCTGTTAGACTCAGTCTATTAACAATTTCTCATTTTTTGAAGTAAGAATTAAAATAAATTTTTCGAATTGGCAAAAGCTGAATTAAAGTTTTAATATATATTTTGATGAATTTATCAAATGTGTTATTTGTCTATTTATAACCAAATTATAAAAATTAAATTTTGTTTATGCAATCCTTATTTTATTGCGGTATCTATACCAAACACTGGCCCTTTTCAATGACTAATTATTAGGGACAAACAGGCCTAGTTACAGTAATTTGTAAACTTTTATTTTCACTTGAAGCGTTTGACGGTCCAACAGATTGAATGCCGACCATGATAATTACAATTTCAACAAAAAAAACTATTACTGTAATGTGTTGTACTCTAATTTGAAGATCAATCAAAAATTCGAAAAATCATGAACTGATAATAGCTGCGTAGCTGTTATAGTTGTGATAAATATGTCTTTTTATAAAGTCAACAAAGGAGTCATTGTCTATTTATTTTCAAATAGAGAAAAAGATTCGTTTACTTACTGCAGGAAATTACACTGACCCTTCTCACCTGCAAAGTATTAGGGACAAATAACATAAAATAGTCTAAATTAATTTCATATAGTTATCTAACCGATAGGTATTTAGGTAACTATAATATGTTACCTATGTATCAATATGTATAACCTATAAGTAACTATAATATGCTACCTATGTATCAATATGTATAACCTATATAGACTAAAGTAACTATAGATATAAATATAATAATTTAGTTGGCATGTCGGTATATGAAATCAAGCCCATAGTATAGAAACCAGGTAAAAGATATTCGGGAAAACCCAGTAACAATTGAAAATATTACCTGTTCAGACCAAATTGTATTTTTGTTCAATTTCTATCGTTGTAAAGATGGAGCATAACGAAGAACAATTTATTGGACGTAGAAATTTACATAGAAATAGATCTAAATCCAAAAAGAATTTCCACCTATCTTCTAGACGAAGAAGAACTGCACTAAAAAGAAGAGATAATGATAATGATATAAAGTAAGTACCCACATAATATTTATTATAATGTAATCTGAATGTATAGTGTTGTCGGTTCGCTGAGTTGTGAAAATTCGACTTTGTATGAATACTTTTGTACTAATTGTCCGTAAACATCGTAAATATAATCAAAAAACGAAAAATAAATAAAATGAACATCATTAAAATGGCTAACCTCTTGGAAATGTTTTAGAATTATCGTACTATAAAGAGTTGGGCAAAATTAATCTAAAAAATCGACTGAAATATTTAAATCCAAGAAGTTAGTTGTCAAATATTTAGTTGTTTATTTATTTTATTCCCCCAATTCTGCTATATAGTGATTTCATTGTTCCCAAGGCTCGTGTATATGGACGGTTTCTTTTCATTCGGTACATCAACAATCCTGATTCTTTGTTGTTTTTTCAATTGAAAACGGAGAAAATGATTATATTCAAATGAAAAGAGGATGATATTCCTTGGAAATAGACTGGTCAGGCTTCAAGTACTTTTGCAATAATGTGTTCTACACTACTTTGATAAATCAAAAATATGAAAAAGCGTTTGATAAATGCAAGAAATGAGAGGACAGTCCATTTATTTCCAAATAAATAAAAATAATTTCTTTAGCTACTGCTGGAACTCACATACTATCTAGCCTTTTTCACCGGCTAAGTATTTGATACAAACGGTCCAAATAAAATTCATTTAGTTTTTGCGAGAAAAAAAAAAAAAAAAAAAAAAAAAAAAAAGCAAGCAGACGCGATTAGTAAGCCAACTAACAAAGAAAAGGAAACAATCGCTCTAAATATGATCCTAAAACGATGTTCTACAATTCATGGTAATTGACAATTCCATGGAACTTCCAACTGATCTAATCCTGCAGATAACTCAATCAATTTGCCTTTTATTTAGATTTGGTTCTTCCTTTTTTGTATGTAGACACACCTTGAATGGCATTTGTTTTTTTATTATTATTATATATACCATGATTCATTTTTTCTTCAACTTTAGTTCCTTAGTTTTGTCCATTTGTTTTTTTAAGAACTATACCCAAACACACCTGGAATCCTGACACTCTAATTCTTCTCCTACTCTAATTTATAGAATATCTATACTTAAAAAAATATATATATATTATAAATTTAAAATATATAAAAAATATATATAATTATTTACAGAAAAGAATATTCTGAAGATCTTAAATTATTTATTAATTTTTTTTTTTTTTTTTTTTTTTTTTTTTTCAAAAGAGTTCAAATATACGTATTGAATGAAGATTAAATTCAAAAGAGGTTTTGCATAAAAAAGTTTTAGTTCCTGCTACAACTAACATTTGGGCTTAAAATTATTTACTGTTTTAATATTAAACTCAAAAAGCTTTAGTCCTTTTGTTGATTCCATACAAAATTGATTAGTTCAAAAATGATAAAATTTGATACAAGATCATAATATTGTACAGATTAGAAATCTGATGAATTCTAATATATAGAAAATTTTTACAATGTAATGTAATGTAGGTACATGTTTTGTCGTCAACTTAAATTATTATTATATTTGTTATTTTATTTGTATTATATTTTTTTATAAATAATTGTCATGGATCGAATAAAACAGATCTTATCGGTAAAAGTAAAATTATACTTAATTATAGACTTACGTAGACCAATAAAAACGTTTTTCTATTTTAATTCTATGGGGAAGTAGTTTGTCCAGGACTCTTATTTTTCAGATAATTTCTATTTACATTATGAAGTTTTAATGAATAATTAGGTTAATTTTAGGTTTTTAGCAATGTAAAATATAAATATTATGTTCTCCTAATATGTATGTTGTTTTTACTTTGAAATTCTTAGTAGATACGAAAGAAACTTGATAATCAAATTTTATAAATATCAGCTGTTACATTCTATACTTTAAATGTGTTTTGAAGTTGAAGGGTTCAATGAAACAGTACTTAGGAATTCATAAATTATTAATAGTTATATATTTCTTAGTTAACTGTTATCAATAAAATTAAAAATTTCACTTGTATAAATAAACAGTAATAGTTTACTTATATTTAATGATTTGTAATCTCTATTTATTTATCTTTTTATAATTATATGTTTTATTTTTTTTAATCGATCCACTTATTTGACGTAAAACTGTTGTGATAAAAGTATAGTTGACTGGTATGATGAATGGAGAAGAAGATGATCAGGGATGCAGTCAAAGAGGAACACCACGTCTAAGAAGAAATTCTAAGAATTTCCTCAAAGTTCCTCTTTGACTGTATTCCTGATCATCTTCTTCTCCATAACTGTTGTATTCAGTGAAAGGAAAATAAGTTTGATTTTGCTTTTAAAAAAATATAAGTTTACAGATCGTTGTAAACATAATTAACATGAGGATTTGAAATTTTTATTTTTTAATAGGAAACTAGTTGGTTCCTTTTGTGATTTTTAAATTTCAGTGGTCCTTCTGGTCACTGCACTCATTTTATATACAGCAAGTGGGAACTTACACCATTCGGATTCTGTTTTGCTTCATTCTATAGGGGTCTTATGTCTAAACAGGCCAACTTTTCCCTCAATTAGTGACAGGTATATAGAGTATAACAAAATATAAAAAAATGAAACTTCAAAAGGAGTGCTGTGGTGGGACTTCCCACCGGAAATATACGGAATGAATGTAATGATAGACCAAAAAAGACCACCCTGTTCTATGATATATAAATAATATATGAAATTTTAATTGAATTTGAAGTAGGCTATGTAAATATCTATTGGATAAATTGCAGTTGTTACTAGACACGATTTGATGAACGTAGTAGTAGAAAAAAACACTAGATTTTTAGTTAGTATGAATCTCAGACTTAGGAATTTTATAATACTTTTTCTTGGTGACGTATTAGATAATTTTATTTTTTATATTCAAATACAATCTTTTATTCATTTAAATATTCTTATAAAATTAAAATAAAAATTTATAACTTAAGAAATATAAAAACAATACAAAATGATATTCTGTTCGATAAATCACGAAGGAAGAAAAATGCTTTGATCCTTTGAATGTTTCATTTTTGAATTTTTCGCTTATAACTCGAAAACGGTGCGTTCTATTGAAAAAATTTTTAGCATAAAATTTTAAATTACAATAGTACAAACTTGTAGCAAATTTAATAAGCTTTAATTTTGTACTAATAAAACTTTTTTAATAAAAAAGCGCACCATTTTCGAGTTATAAGCGGAAAACTTAAAAAAAGGATGTTGGTTTATCCACTATTGGGGAGACTTTAGATCGGTAGCTGACTGGGAGCTGGGTCCTCACAGCCCTTCCCCCACTACTACAACAGCAGGTAGCTTACTAATCTAATCACCCGCTATTGTTATATCGTATTTTTTCAAATTACGATCAACCTATGCAACCAAAAATGAATCTGTTTGCATAATTGTGTTCAATTGACTTATGTCCAAGTGATTATAACCAGCTTTTTCTGCCATCTCTTGAAAAAAAATCTCTTATTACTAGAAGGGAATTGTGGTTGGAAGCCGCCTTGTTTATACGGATAATTTTACTAAATATAAGGGAGTAATTGCCGAGCTCGATGAAGATGCTAAATCTGTCACAAAAGTAAAGTGAACTCTTTAATAAAACTACTGATTACATCTGTCTATACACTGTCTATTACATCTGATTTAGCGTTTATTCGTGCTCACTATAACATACTTTCCGATTCAATAAAGAAACTCAAGAATAAAATCTTTTTATGAATACACAAATAGATATCATTGAAAAAACGGGAACCCAACTTCAAATATTTATTACTGAAAAGGGTGTAATCATTTACGATAAATTCAAGAATGTCCTTGAAAAAAATCCTGGTTACAATATTTTAAAAAACTACAACGCTGCTCTCAATGGAATTGGTGTTTTCTTAGAAGAAGACCCAAGAATCTTATTTAACAATCATTATTTAACTACTCCCTTACTATGGACTAGCTAGATCAATAAATTTTAAGATAGAAACCACTTTTGGGAAAGAAATGTAACTAGCGAATTGTTTGTTCAACCTTTTTTATTATTTGCATTTTATTTTGCACGATTTTAAGTTTTTATTGCACGATTTCAAGTTTATATTGCACATTTCAGAATTTTTGTTGCACGAAAATCCGGGCTTTAGTTATAAGAATATATAAATTATTACATAATATTAATATTTATTAGAGAGTTCATTATTATTATTTTCTCAATAATTCCTACTTTTATAAATAGTTACCAATAAAATTTTTCTAACACTTAATATCTAGCACCCCACACTTCTTTACTATAAATTCAATTATTTTATGAATAACTTAAGATTTACTTAAATTTTATGCCAAATTAATTAATCATAATTGTTAGTCTGATTTTCTATTGTCATAACACAAACTATTCACGAAATAAAAATTACTTTTTACTTTTTAGCTCGGTTTTTTTATTATATTAAAGCCTGTATTTTTTAAGTTTTTCTAAACTATAATCTGTTATCTTAATTTCTTGTCTTAGAAAAAACATTCCATTTCATAGAGGCACAGTTAATGAGAGCATATTACAAAATTGTTAAAATAAAATAACTTGGTTTCACGATTTAAAGATAAATAAATAATTTATCCACTAATTATAGTAATTCATAATAAGTAATAATACAAGTTATAACTTAAAAAAAAATATGACCTATAATCGGAAAAATACAGTAGATTCCGTTTCAATAGAGCGAAGGCCGACAGAGGCGGAACGTTCCAGGGACCGGTCTGAGAGACCGGCCTGCCTTCGTTCCAATTGGAACGTTCCAGAGACCGGTCTGCCTTCGTTCCAATTGGAACCTTCCAGAGACCGGTCTGCCTTCGTTCCAATTGGAACCTTCCAGAGACCGGTCTGCCTTCGTTCCAGGGACCGGTCTGCCTTCGTTTCAATTGGAACGTTCCAGGGACCGGTCTGCTTTCGTTCCACCACTCCTCGTCTTGCCCCTATTGGAACGAATCCGATCTCTGGATTAAGTTTAATTAATAATAAATAATTAATTAAGTTTTATTAATTACTCTATTATTATTAAGTAATAATTTATATTTTCTTATAACTTTTCTTAACATGTTATTGGACGTCTTATACTAAAAATTATAAATATAGTAATTATTGCTGTGGATATTATTATTAGATATAGGTGCTGGAATTTTCAATTTATTTTTATTGGTCTATTCAGTTTTTTTTTTTTTTTAAATAAGTGTATTTAATTAATTTTTTTTATTTCTAATTTAACGATTTGTTTTTTTATATCAACAACAAAGGCATTATTATTGGTGGCAAAAAGGAAAAGATTATCCAAACCAACCGCTAATTTCACTAGGTGTTTAGAGAAAATGTTATGTTGTAAAGGTTTCTTAAAATAATAAACTTGGCCATAACAGTTAATTATGTTAATAATAAATTATGCATATTTAGTTACAATAATATTATAAGGCAATTCATTCATCGCTCATTTTAGGCCATAATACAATATTCTTATTATTATCACCATTATATAAAAGTTGTGAACAGTTCGATAAATTATGATTATAGGATAAGATTATTGTGGTCCATGTTCATATGATATGTTAATTGATAAGGAGATTAATGATATTAGGATAATGATTGCAATATTATCTCCTGAAACATATTTATTTATAAAAACAAATTTTTTATTATAAAACTGGGTAACATTTCATGGACAATGCCACTTTCTCAAGCCCTACAACATAGAATTCAAACAACAAGAACTGTATTATGACTATTACAATACTAAATTTTATAATTTATAAATAAATATATATTAATATTATTACTACATACTACCTCAAATTATTGTTATATTTCTCAGGAGATATTATTGCAATCATAATCCTAATATCATTTATCTCCTCATCAATTAATATATCAATCTGTATTATTTTCTACTTTTTATTGTGTCTTTTTCACAATGAATATATCTATATTATTATATTGTATTTAATTGAATGAAGTTCAATGTTTGGAATTTTATTACAATCATGTGTCTTCAATTATACAATTTTGTTTTGTTTTAAGAAATAATTGTTTTGTTTTGTTTTAAGAAATAATTGTTTTGTTTTGTTTTTAATTATTGACTCAAGTGTCATGTGTATATAATTTAAGGTTTAATATTATTTAGTGTTACTATTTTTTTTTTCTAATCCCCTTTATTTTTATTGTTTGATTATACAATTACAAAAAAGTATGAATCCATTCCTTTATCTGCACTTGTTGCATTTTAAGGGATTTCTGTTTAAAGTACAAAAATCATGATACAACAATAAAATAAATCTTGATCCAGTGATGGGGCTCACTAGGTGTAGTGTTACTTTATTTTGTTTTATTATCATGAAAGTGAATTAAAAGAACGAGAATGGAACGGAACGAAAAATGGAACGGTTTTCAACTGGAACGGAACGATTAGAACCGTTCCACTAAAAAGGTGGAACGACCCATCCCTAGTTAAAACAACTAGCGCCAGGTCGGTGATCAATTACAGAACGAAGGCTGGCAACAGGAGTTATTCCAATAACTGTTGAGAATGTAAAAACTGGAGTGATTGTAATAACTGCAGTGATTCTAATAACTGGCGTTATTGTAAGAACTGCAGTGATTCTAAACAGTGAAGTGATTTAAAGCGTTATTGGATCCCGAACAGTTATTGGCAACAGCAGTGATTGACTGGCGCGCATTCTAGCGGTAGGGCAGGGGTTTATATGAATCACCTATTAATGGAATAACCTTCTATTAGAACCTATTACTGGGATTGAGCCATAACGTAGTAACCTAATACCAAAAAATAACTGTTTAGCCCACCTCTACTATGGTGAGATCCTTTCCGTATATTGTTCCCTGAGGGGCGAGACTAAAACATTAACGGGCCACACCCACTATGCCCAACTGGCGACTTGCATTCCATTGGGCTAGGGAAATTGAAAGGGTTCGTAATAAATAAAATAAGTAAATCACTAAAGTAAATTAATCACTAAAATAAAATAACAACAGTATAAAGCCTAGGAAACCAAAATTTGAACTGATAAGCGTCTCATATACTGATAATACAGTGCACTCCAAGATGGCTGCCTGCCCTGGCTGTTGAGATGTAAGCCTCCTCCACTTGTCTATAAAGACTTATTTATAATTTTGATATTTAACGTCAGTCTTCATAGTTTGTAAAAAGACCCTTTGGCCACTTGATTTCACTTCAGTGATAACTTAAAATTGATATAACAAATAGAAATCAACAGCAGAGATATTCATCTAATCTAATATTAATTGCTTTGCCAGTATCTATTCATAGCTACCACATTTTTTCATGAACCCAGTATGAGAGATGCAATATGCTTTTGAACATACAAATCCTGGCGTGAAATATAGTTAAACCAAAAGAAAGATCATCGGCATCAACATAATTTTTTTTTTTAATCAAATCATTGAATTCGTTAAAGGTTACGCCACAAATGTAGGACCTCATGGTTGATGTAAATGTGACAGCATTACACACATTTGCGTCAATCAGAGTAATTGACATGATATATTTCACAGTATAACAATTATTTTCAGTGTGAATATGGTCAAATAGCAAATCGCCAGGCTCGTGAGCGACTGGAAGACGACGCTCTGTGGCACGACCAACTGCTGCGGACTCACAACGACCACAATGAGATCTGGAGGTTGGTCCGAACCTATGTCAATAAAAGGAGAGGGGTGTTCCTGACCAATGGGGACCAGCTGCTGACACCTGCTGAACAGGCTGAACATCTAGCCCGCGCCTATGCTGCCAAGGACATTGAGATGACGGAGGATGCCCCGCCACTCCCAGGACCACTACCGAGCTCCAACGAGACGGCCATCTTCTCGACCTACAAGGAGCTCGACGGTGTCCCCACAACGTTGCTGAAGATGTTATCTAGGAAGGGGAAGGCCTTCCTGCTTAAAATCTTCAACTCATGCATCCAGACTGCCTACTTACCTGTGGCCTGGAAGAGAGCCGTAGTAGTTCCACTCCTGAAACCCAAGAAGACCGGGAAAGTTGCGGAACATTTACGTCCAATCAGTCTCCTCTTGATCATCAGCAAGGTGTTTGAGCGACTGATCCACTACTACATCCTGGACCACTGCCGCCGTGAAGATGTTATTCCATCAGAACAAACAGGCTTCCACCGAGGTGTGGCATGTGAACATCAACTGGCCAAACTCTAGGTGTACACCATCGACAGATGCACCAAAACAAGGCCACGGAGCTCATCTCTCTGGACTGCACTCAAGCCTTTGATTGCGTCTCGCACCCCCTGCTGCAACACCGTCTGGAGGAATACAGGTTGCTCACCGCATTGTGCCGACTGATCGAAGCTATCTTAGCGGAAGATCATTCGTCGTGCGGGGGGGTGAGAGCCTGTCTTCACCAGTCCCAACCACCTGCGGTGTTCCACTGTGGTCAGTGCTGGGACCAATCTTTTTTAACATCTTTACGGCGCCAGTAGTATCCCTAAAACGTAAACGACGCACATAGGGGTATTTGGCTAATCTAGGCGGCCAAAAGTCGATTTTATAAAATCTAAAGAAGGTTAATAAAACCAAGCTATTTCTAAAGATCGATAAACAGAGGACATTATGTGACCCTTGTCCCTTCCTTCCCTGCAATACCTAAGTCGCACGATTAACCGAAACTGCACCATCTAGTCAGACCAACGAATCTCTCTCTCCTTTCTAAGTGTAATCGCTTCAGTTAAAATGGGTTTTCTTATATTAGTGATATTCATCATAAATAGAGTTATTGATCATGAAACTGCAGGTGAGGACACGCTTTTGAAGTGGTCATTAATTTATCAATTAATGTATCAGTGTCATTTCGGCTGTCTGAAAACTACTGTTTGTTCGTTAATTTTCAACCACATTTAAGCATATTTTAGTGTTTTTGTTGTACTTCAGGGTGGGTCCCGGCTGTTATTTTTAATTTCTTAGAAAGATTGGACCTTTTGTAAAATAATAATGTTCAAATCAGCCGCACCTTTTCGATTTAAGTGGCACCAAACATGACGATGAGAACATTACAAAATATGAAATTAAATATTAAAATTCTTTTTACGGGATCTTCAATTTTTTTTTTGTATGTGTCCATTGGTTCAGGAGTAATAAGAGTGTCCAGGAAATCACTGAACGATAAAGTACAGGAGCAAAACCTTCCAATTTTGAACTAAAATTAAAACATATTTTACCTATTTGGAACTATTTTAGTGACCAGTTAAAGGACAAGTACCAATTTCCAGTTCAAAATCTAAATATAATCAGAGATGGAAGAAAGCTAAATAAATAGATAAAACGAAAAATAAATAAATAAATAAACAAAAATCCTTTTAAAAAAACGATTGGTTGCTAGAAACATTTGAATTACTTACTTCAATTAATTAAATTTATTAAAAAGCACCTTATTCACACTGGAAAACAATCCTTATACTGTGAAAAATATGGTGTCACTTACTCTGACTGGGAGGTGGGCTAAGCACAATTCCCTTAGCGGACGCACTCGCCGAGGGAAGGTGTTCAGACCCTACGGACTGACCCGATGACCACCATCGCCGGCAGGGTGTTCCTCCACACTTGACACATAAAAGGAGTACCTTCAGTAGACAGAGGACCCACCAGAGATGGCTGAGAAGGAAACAAATCTTAAAATGCCATAAGGCAAGAAAAGATCACCTATTCCCTAAATTCCTTGTTTCCTTGCATGAAATAACATATAATAAAGTCGGAGGTTAAAAAAAAAAAAAAAAAAAAAAAAAAAAAAAAAAAAAAAAATGCTTGTTCTTGAATTTAATTAATTGAAGTAAGTATTTCAATGTTTTTAGCAACCAATTGTATTTTTTAAGGTTTTTTTTATTTTTATTTTATCAACTTTCTTCCATCTCTGATTAAATTTGTATTTTAAACAAGAAATTGGTACTTCGTGTCCTTTAACTGGTCACTAAAATAGTTCCCAATAGTTAAAAGATGTCTTAATTTTATCTAATTTTAGTTAAAAATTGGGAGATTTTTCTTCTGTATATTATCGTTTAGTGATTTTCGGGACTCTCTTCTTACTCCTGAACCAATGTACACATACAAAAAAAAATTGAAGATTCCGTTAAAAGAATTTTAATATTTAATTTAATATTTTGTAATGTTCTCATCGTCATGTTTGGTGCCGCTTAAATCGAAAAGGGGTTGCTGATTTGAACATTATTATTTTCCAGAAGTCCAATCTTTCCAAAAAAGTTAGAAATAACAGCCGGGAAGCACCCTGAAGTACAACAAAAACACTAAAATATGCTAAAATGTAGAGAAGTAGATTGTTGGGATATGCAGTCATAAAGATACACAGCACTAAAAAAATAAGTTTTTTAAATTGTTATGCCGCTTCAACTTGCATTGCAAGCCTTCATTGAGAGAAAGATATAAACAGAAGCAGTTTCTGTTTACATCTGTTTCTGAAACCCTGATGAAGGCTTGCAATACAAGTTGAAACGTTGGCATTACAATTTAAAAAAAAAATTTTTTTATTGCTGTGTACCTTTATGACTGCATACCCCAACAATCTACTTCTCCATGGGTTTATCCTAAAGTTGGGATATGGATAGGGTTGCAATACGTCTCGCTCGTCCCGGTTGATCTATCACATATCCCTGTCCGAGAAATTACAGTTATTACCGTATATCTGGTTAACCACTTCAGCAGTGTAAAATTAAGTGGCGTACTATTATTTCTTCGGTGTAATTGTAGTGTGTTTATATTTCCTGGAGTGATCTTTGATGTTATGTGTCGGCAGTTCCATGTCACCAGATCGCAGGGAACGCTGTCTTGTTCCGTACCTTTAAGTTGGCAATCTTTATTTTCCTTACTCCATGCTCCCTTCAGTTTGCCAGTATTCAATGTTAAGTTCATATCAGACTGCGTGGAACACTTTGTACCTACTAATTTTCCTGAGTTTTGAATTATGTCCCGGTCATTACCTAGAGTGCTATGGCAACCCTAGATATGGCCCCAAAATTGATTGATTAAGTATGGTGTATCTTAATAAAATCATGTTTACCAATATTGTAGTATTGACATAAAATGTTTTATTTACCTCCATAATTCTTGAAGATGAAAGTACCAACTGTTTCAACCATAATTTTGAAAAACTTCACAATTACGAATTCAAACGTTTTCTATAATCATATTAAAATTATAATTGATAGTTAATACTATCATAAAACATAATATTAATTTTCTGTAAACTATTAATTCCGGTCCTAAACTGTATCTGTATCGCCGGGGAAAGAAGGATGTATCAGTTTGAAAATAAAAATAAAAAGTTATGAATCGTTTACTTTATTTTATTATTTCATTATTTTGTCATATGTTCCAATCGTTGATTTTTAATCTAATTTTTTTTTTTTTAGTTTTAAGCTATGACAGTTTCTTATACTGCACAAGTAACTTCTTGCCGACAGTTTGGTTGTTTCTGGAAGCTGTTGTTCAGGTAAGTGTAATTTATTTCATGAAATGCTCATCAAACAAACAGCTTAAAAATGATCGTGAAGGTTTATCTAAACTTATAAATTTTAGGAAATGAACCCTTATTGAGTTATTTAAGTGGTTTAATTATAACTGATGCTATATTGTTTATTTATTTCAGATGGAAGGGAAGTATATATAAGCTTCTTTGGCCAAATCTAATGGTTTACGTCATGCTATATTCAACATTAAGTTTTGGATATAGATTTTTACTAAATGAAAAAGAGAGAACGTATGATACTTCCATTACTTTATTTGTTAACTGTACATGAGAGATTAACTTATTCATATTAATTTATAATAAGGCATGATGATTTTTTAATCCTAGAACCAGACCTAGAACTAGGGAGGGGCATTGGGGGGGGGGGGGGGGGGGGAGCACGTGTCCAAATTTCAGGGGGCGGCAAAGTTTGGGTGTTTATAAAAAAAAATAAAATAATAATATCGGGTCACCTGTGGTGTAGTGGTTAGCATAGCAACCTACTAAACCCAAGATCGCGGGTTCGTAGACTTAGGATTTTTTAAAGGGAGTAAAAAATCCTTAGTTATGCCGTCCTTCGGAAGGGACGTAAAATGGGGGTCGCGAGCCAGTGCGATGTCAGGTACTCGTTAAAGATCTCTATCCTAATTATACCTGGATAGGCAAAATTTAGGACTCCCACCGTAACATCGTCCGATTAGCCATAGCAGCATAAAGTGACGTTAAACGAAATAAACAAACAAATAATAATATCACAATCAATATTGTTTAATTTTTTGAATAATTTATAAACCCTTTTTTACTGGATACCAAGTTAATTCTTACGTCTTATAAGAATTAACGGAGCTCATGGGTTTGAGTGATAGGCCAACTACTAGTTTAATATCAATTTGTAGCCTGAGCGCTAGGCTGAGTTTAAGGCTGTCTTGTCTATTGTCTACTACCTTTGTTCCAACAAACCGACAGTTGTTTTATTATATTTACATTTCGTTTTTAGTGTTCGGAGAGTTAGTTAGTTATTAGTCTTACCGTTTATCAGTGTTTGTAAAACGGGTTTGTTTTGTATAATTTGAGCTGCATTTTTATAAGTTTCCGAATTATGGACGGCTGAAACGACTCAGTGGAGCCCTGTATAGAAAACTTGCTAAAGAAAAAAGGATGAAAAAGAGCGACATGCTAACACAAAAATTAGAAGATTTTTATTAAAAACCCTTAATTAATGTAATTAATTAATTAATTAATTCATCTTCATGTGTTAATGAAGATGAAAGCCCAAAAGAAAAATCAGGTTAGCAAATATTTATTAATGTTTAAGCCTATTCGGTGCAAGCATATATATTTAAAAACACTGTGTTTTTTTCTTTTTTCTTGGTCTAATATTGCATAAATCAAAAAAAAAAAAATACACACACACACACACACACACACACACACACACACACACACACACACACACACACACACACACACACACACACACACACACACACACATATATATAAATAATAATAATAATTTACTTTCATTTAATAAAATTTTTAACCTCATTTAATGTTTCTAAATGTTGTGCAGTGTAGTACACTGTGCTCTGAAAAGGGTTATTAATAAATAATTACACATAAGGGAAGAGAAGGAATTAATTGAGCCTTTATAGTTTCAGACTAAGTATTAAATATTCCTGGAACTTCGAGGAACAAAAGAAGACTGATTGCAGTGACCCGTTCAGAGGAAAATTCTTGTACACAATTGAACTTACATTGCATTACAGTGTCGCACTTCAACAACATAGAGACAAATCTCGTATTTCTCACATAAAATACAAGATAAGTTTTTTGAAATTATTAAAGAAAATTAGGCAAAAGATGATATAGGACATCTTGTACGCGAAATATTTTTCCGTAATATTTGACTGCACTCTGGATATTAGCCACAGTGAACAAATGACTCTATTAGTTTTATTGATTTTTTCCCAGCTAGTGACAAAACAGGTAAAGGTCTCAGCTGCATTGTTGTTATATTGTGAAGGCATGTTTGAGTAGTGTTAATCCAAGTTTGCAACCTATTAAAAAACCGATGGGGAAACTTTTATTGGACGAAAAACATCGAAATTTTCAGTTTTTGGTTAAAAAAAACATTCCTTACTATTTTTAAATTAGATTAAATTCGCTACAATTTGAAAATTGGTCATTTTTTCCAAAAAGTTTAAATTTTAAGTTTTGGCCGACTTTCGTGAGGAACACCGGCTAATGGGGTGATCCTGCGATGAAAGTCATAAGAAATGGAGTTGTATTTAAGCACAAACCGTGTAATACTTCAAACAATACAAATTGTGTAATACTTCTATTATTAATTAAAAAAAAAGTAAATCTTTTTACCTTTACGCCTGTAGGTATAAAGGTGTGTTTTAACCCCCACCGCCACTCTTCTATATCGTACCAATTTAGTCAAAACAGTCGACGGGAAGGAGTCGTTAGCGTTGAAAAACTATCTCCAGCCTCCCGTAGAATGCGTTAAGAAAGTCGGAATATCCTTCCGCCATCTTAAAACCACTAAATATTTTAAAACAGTATCCTGGAGGACAACAATGGCGGAAGTTATCCTTCGGGTAACTTAAAAACCGTTAAAAACATCCTTAAGGACGCAAAATAATATCTAATTGTGCAAGGAGAGAGTGGCCAAGGATGTCCTTCTATAGATGGCTCCTGCTATAAGGACACTATTTTACAGATCTGTCAGGATCTGAAGATTTTTTGAGGCCGAAGGACATCCTTGGCCACTCTCTCCTTCCACAATTAGATATTAGTTTTCGTCCTTAAGGATGCTGCTTTAAGATGGCGGAATTTTATTAGTTTTTTTTCGTCCTTAAGGATGTTTTTTTTTTTTAAGTTATCCGAAGGATAACTTCCACCATTGTTGTCCTCCAGGATACCGTTTTAAAATATTTAACGATTTTAAGATGGCGGACTTCCGCCATTGATGTCCTTAAAAAAGGACACTTTTTTGAAATATTAGACTATTTAACTCAGAATCTATTTGATCTATATAGCTGCAATTGGGCTCAAATTGTAGCACATTTAATCTAATTTAAAAATGGTAAGGAATGTTTTTTTTTAACTAAAAACACACCGATTTGGAGATACAGACCAAAAACTGAAATAACTGAAAATTTCGATGTTTTTCGTCCAGAAAAAGTTTCCCCACCCGTTTTTTCGGTTGCAAACATGGATTTACACTATTCAGATATTTCCTTACAACATATTAAAAATGCAGATGTCTTCAATTTTTAGCGAGCCCTTTTTTTGGTACCAGGCTGCTGGCCTATAAGGTGTTCAGTCCAGATTCCTTCAGGAGAACGATTTAGCATACTATGACTCATGTGCTGCTCACTCCCTCAACTTAGTTGTTGCTAATGCGGCCAGTGCTAATATTCAGGCTCAGACTTTTTTTTCGGTACTTTGAATAGTATGTATTTCTTCTTAGTGGCTTCAACTTCACGCTGAGAAATTCTCCGAAAATATGTGATATGTGACATTGAAACCTGAAAGCAAAACAAGATGGTATGCAAGATTAAAAGCTGTCGAAGCTGTTTATAAACATTACAGTAAAGTTCAAAAGAGGATCCTAAAAACCTCTAACTAAGAGTGAGACCAGATCTCTTTTGAAAAATATAGGGCAACTTGAAATCATCGTTTTGACGTGTTTTTGGTATAGTTTGTTGAAAAAGATCAATCATGCCAATGAGTTTTTTTTGCAAAGAAAAGAGCTTTGGCTGCCCGGAACCTTCAAGGAATTATTATATTGTTGAAGTTTTGTAGATAGTTTGCTCTATCGGAGGCCATTACTGAGGGTAAATTCTTATCAAATAGGAATGATCTGCCCTCTGAGTTCTTAGAAAACAAACAAAGAAATAAAAAAAAAAAAATGCCTGATGAGCTGTGTGGTGATGAAGCTCCGACAAGTGCTCAGAATGTGTGTCAAGTTGCTGTTAGAGGTTTTGACCGAATGATTATCGAACTTAGTGACAATTTTAAGACTGTGGACAACATAAACAGCAAGTTTTGGATGATTAAATGGAGTTTGAATCAGAGAATTCCAAGTAAAAGGTCTAAAAATGAAAGTAGTAGAAATGGCAAACATCTACCCAGCGGATCTCAACAAGGATGAATTTAAATTTGAAATAGAATGTTTCAAGCACTACACTTTATTAGTTGACAAGAAGTTTTAAGTATCATTTATAAAAATAAACTGGAGAAAGGCAACCGGAACATCAATACCGACCGCACTAAGGTTGTTTCTCACCCTGCCAGTTACAGTGACATCCGTAGAACAAAGTTTTAACAAACTGAAAATCATCAAAAACTACATGAGAAGTAGAATGGGACAGGAGAGACGCTATAATCTAAGCATAATATCAATTGAACATCAATGAGCTTCCTTTATCAACTTTGACATCGTCAGTACATTTGCAGCTAAGAAGGCTGGAATAATTCAAGTTTAGATACAATATATAACAAAAATGGATATATTATTTTATTTTCAACTACATAAATCTAAATAATTTTTTGTTGTTTTGCTTTGTTATTCTTGGTTAATTTTAGTTAACAATACGGAGGTGTATTTTAATGGTGGTGGAGTGAGGAGGAAGGGGGGTGGAAGCTGCAAACTGATCTTTGCCCCCCCCCCCTTGACAAGCGAAGCCCTTGCCAAGTTCTAGTTCCGGCCCTACCTAAAACAGATGCATCACAAATCTAAACTGTTGTAAGAGAAATTACTAAAAATAAGAGTTTGTGTAAATTTTAAATATCCAATGTTCCATTTAATGATTTGTATTTATAAATAGTTATGATAATGTGGAGTAAAATAAAGATATTGAAATGTTATTATTCTGTGGTATATCTGGTGTAATAAAATTAATTCATATAAATTAATTTGGTTTAATATTAAACAAATACATGTATTGTTCCTATTAGTTCGCCCTTTCCTTTTCCCCACAATATTTTTTTGAGCCAAAGGATCCATATTAGTAAATACACTATCTATATATATATATATATATATATATATATATATATATATATATATATATTTCGTTTTTCCAAGGGGAGAGGGAAATATACTATATTAAAATATTTCCATATTTGGCTTATAAGCCCATCTCTTAAACTATTAAGAGTTCATATTTCCCGGACTCGGTATGTTGTTTTTAGCCACAATAATATTCTTTTTATTCATTCTTTATTTTTTTTTTTTTTTTTTATAGCATATTGCGCTATGTTTGGGCTTAACTTGCCATCTTTTGTTCAACATCAATATAAGTCGTTATCCCAAGCGAACCATTATTGTGTATATTAACTTAGTTATTTAGATTATTCATTTCTTCGTATTCGTTTTCATTTTAAAGAAAAATAAAAATTATTTTAAAAGACAAAAAAAAAAAAAACTTATTACTTACTATATTAAAGAAAAATTAGTTTTAAACAATAAACGTAATTATATGATAGCTTGTAATTATAGCTCTTGTCGTAAAAGCGAAAGAATGTGTCCGGGCTGCGGTGCTTGATTCTGTCAAGACTGATGACGCGGTCGCTTCTTATCGGGGCCTACTGCATGGTCGTTTGTCTTCCGTTGCGGGTCGTTATTAGATTTTGTAAATGATTTTCGGTTATAACTGTTCTCCAATTCCCGCGTTTAACTTGTTAATTATTTTTCATCTTTTCATTTTAAATATTTTTCAATTATTGTTTGTATAGCTACAATAGTTATTCCTCCCGTTTTTTTCTTCTTCTTTCGGGGATTAGTCCTGGGCCAATTCTTCGCGTTTGTGCTATCTGGTATATAGTGGTTTTTGCTACATGACTTCCTGAGCCGCATTTATTGGTTTCTGCCAAATTTTATATTCCTTTGATGCTTCATTGAAACAAAATATCTCATTTCTGATCTGCGGATGAGATCTATGGCAGGGCGAGTTTAGCTTAAATGTCCAGAATATTAGTATTCGATTGGCCGGGTTGATGTTGTGTGCATGGAATGAATCGTGTTGTTATGAAAACGAGGACTCAAGATTTTGGAGGTATGGTAATGTTTTTTTTAAATTGAGTCTTCTGTTGACATCGCGTCTCTATTATTTTATATACAGTAACAATGTTCTCTTAATGTGCTATGAAATCTTTCAATGGGTCCCCATGTTGATTGAGGTGATTGAGTTATATAGCTGTATAAATGTTCTAGTTGGATTCTGTGTAATTTTAATAAATCGGATAATAATGAGTTTCTAAAAATTCTAAACCGTTATTGGTTATTATTGTGTTTGGTAACCCGTGATGGAGAAAAATGAGAAATTAATTTATTAACGACTTCAGTTGCAGTTGACCATTTTTTAATTTATAAACTTGCGCAAATTTTGAAAAGGAGTCGATGGATTAGAGTTAAATATTTTTTCGTTTCTAGGTGGATTGTATCCATGTGAACTATTTCAAATGGTTTAGATGGTGTTTGAGTACAAGTTATAACATTGGAGTTTGAAAGGATTCGATCATATTTGATACCGTACAAATTTCGCAATTATTAATTTGAATTCGAATTAAGTTTTTCATATTAGGCCAATAATAATACAATCTTTTTATTCGATTAAATGTTTCCTCCGAACCGCTGGTGGTTTGTTTTTGCCAATGTGGTAATTCATTTATTAAACTATTTTGTTCATCAGGATCTTGAATATCGATTAATCTACTTGTAGTTTTTACAAAATTTAACTTCCGAATGTTTAAAATATTTTACCATGGTTTCATAAAATTGGGTATAAAAATCAGTTTCAAAGAATAAAGATAATATTTTAACTTTTGGTTCAAAACGAATTCTTTAATTAATTTTATTATATCTTGTTCGAAATTTTCCTTTGATATCTGAGCGATAATTCTGTTTTTAGTATTATTAAACAGTTTTTCGATTTGGGTTTGCTTGGTTTCGCGGGATTAATATCAACTAAATTTAAAATAATCTGATTTTTTCCTAAATTTACTGGAGGGTCTGCTATTGGTATTTCGATTATTGTATTTCCTAAAGTATTAGAGTGAACGGAATTTGTTTCAGATTCTTCTGTTATATTATCTAAATTTTCATTTTCATCAAAATTTACGATAAGAGATGCATTTTCCGATGTTTCATTTTTCGCGGTAAAATTGTTCTATTAAATCATTAATAATAGTATCAGGGTCTTCAGATTCTGTTAAATTAATTTCTACTCGCGATAGTGCGTCAGCGACTTTGTTTTTCATGACCTTTCTTATATTTTATTTCAAATATAAATTCTTTGACGAGTTTTAGTTTCCAACGATATAATTTTGGAGTTTGGATCTTTTAATGATTGTAACCACTGAAGTGGGTTTGTGATCCGTTTGAATGATAAATTTTGCCATAAAGATATGGTCGGAAATATGTGTGGTAGCCCAAACAATAGCTAGAATGTTCGCGTTCAATAGTGGACAGTTTTGATTCACTTTCGTTTAAAGTACGGCTCGCGTGTAAGCTATCGGAAGATCTCGTCCTCCGTGCGTCTGTGACAATACAGCGCCCAAGGCTACGTTTGATGCATCTGTCGTTAAACAAAATGTTTGTTGAAGTCCGGATATTGCAGGCGGGATTATTCAATCAAAATATTTTTACTGGTTTCAAAAACTATCTAAATAATTTTTATCGCCGGCGATGTTAATTTTCGATCCTTTTTTTGTGTGAAACATTGGGTCAAAGGTTTTGTGAGGGTGTGCAAAATTTGGAATAAAACGGCGATAATATCCTCGTAGTCCAGGAGGAAAGCTTTAATTTGTTTTAGTAGTCTTCGGTATGGGATAATTTTTTTTTATAGCAAGGATTTTATTAGGGTTTGGTTTTACTCCGTTTGAGCTCATAGTGACCGAGATGTCCTAAATATTCTATTTCCTTTTTTAGCAAATTCGGTTTTATCGGGGTTAAATCTGAATGAATTTTACGTTAGATTCTCTTAGTTTTTTAAAACTTGCTTTAAAATTGATAAATGCTCCTGAAGGGCGATCGTACTGTAAATTATTATCATCACTCTAATATAGGCCAACACAATGTGGGAACGCCCATGAGTATGTTGTTAATCACTCTCATAAATGTTGGTGGACTATTTTTTAATCCAAAAGGTAACCTTAGGAACTTCGTAATGACCGTTTACGGGTTGAGAATGCTGTTTTTAGGGATACTCTCTTCATCCAATAAAATTTGATGAAACGAAAAACCTTGTTAGGTCGATTGTTGAAAAGTAACTGCTTTTGCCTATTTTATCCAGCAGTTCGGTTATATGCGGAATAGGATACTTATCATCGACCGTTTTCTCATTTAATTTCCTATAATCAATTACTATTCTCCACTTTTGTGTTCCCGATTGGTCTAATTTTTTGGAACTACCCAAATTGGACTATTGTAAGGTGAAAAGAAGGGACAAGCGAAGTGATTTGTTGCTCTAGCATTTCGTCAATTTGTCTTTTCACTTCGTTTTGAAATATTTGAGGATATCGTAATTTTTTTCAGTATCGACTGGGATCTCGTTCTTTAGTTAGGATTTTATGTTTGATTTGCGTATTTGCAGTTAGTGGACGTACCTTTTAAATAAACTAGATCAGAATATTGTTTTATTAAATTTTTGAATTTAGAGCTTTTTTTTCTTCTTCGTTTAAATGGTCCGTTGCGAATAAGATTTTTTTTGACTTCATTGAAATCTGATTCTTTTTGTTTTAATAATAATTTACTATTTATGAGATTCGTATTTTTCCTAAAAATTCTGATTGGTTTCAAAAACTACAAGGCGATGGGGTTTTAATAGTTAATCGTAGTAAATGACCCGATCTATTGAGTTAATATTTTTTACCGGCATAACATATAAGCTTACGTTATTTTTAATTGAAATTTTAAATCCTTTCATGAAGTTTTAAGACAATTTATTGAAATCGTGTTGAAGGTTGGGTGAGGGGGGGGGAAAAGGGGGGGGGGGGGGGGTGATCTCCTGAGCGGAATGAGTCCTTCCATTTGAGATATTTTTGATTTGGGAATTGCCATGATTAACGGTTTCAGAATCGTTGTTTAAGATGTAAGTATATTGAATCCAGATTGAGGGGGTCTGTTGTCATAATATGAATTGGTTTAAATTTGCCAAAAGGTTGTTTTTTGCTTTGTTGATTAGTATATCATTTACTAAATCAATTTTCGCACCTAATAATTTCAAGACTGTCTGTTCCAAACAATAAATCGAATTTAGGATGGAAGTCAAAAATGCCAAAATTTCAGGGGAGTTTTTGGTGTTGGGAAATAATTTAGAGAATCTACATTAGCACATTTAAAATTTTGTATAGAAGAAACCGTTGCGCCCGCTAGTAAGTTTTAAAATGGTTCGTGACGTAGCTAAGGTTATTAAAAAAATTTTAGGTTTGCTACAAGGACCGGATACAAGCGATTTTGTGCACGCCCGTGTCTATTAGAATTTTTAAGTTATTGACTTTGGTGGAATGCTATATATGGAAGAACGCACTAAAACGGGTTAAATTAAATTAAGGTTAAAATTAAATAGGTCTATTACCGCCCAGTGGTTCTCGTGCTAGGATGGGATCTAAAAATTACTTTGATCACTATCCAGAAATTATTTTGATCAGTGTATTGTTGATTTTCTTGATGATCGTCTGGAAATGATACAGTGGGATCGTCGGGTGGTTGAGCATTTGGTAATTCAGTAATTTGGGATTCACTTACGGACTGTTCCGAGTTTAGCTTATGATCGTTCTTCATTTCTAGGTTTGGGTTTTTCCGAACTGGAGGTATTGAGAAAAGATTTAAATTTTTACACTTTGATCAGGTTGTCTCTGATATTGGGAATTACTTCTATAATTACTATTGACACTCATAGGGGTTGACTGATTAGGTTGTTGGGGTCTATATTGATGATATTGGTGTGGGTATATATTGAGAGAAACTTAGGTTGTTGGGGTCTATATTGATTAGCGTTTGTTGGGGTCTATTACTGCTTAGGTTGGGTTGGGTGGTCTATACTGATTTGAGATGACATTTTTAGGAGGCAGGTTGAATTGCTTTACTGTCTGGTTGTACTGGGAAATAGTTTACTAAAATTGTTGGCGGCTTTTTGTGTATTGGTTTTGTTATGGTTTTGGTGTCGGGCGCTAATGTCGATGACAAATTGAAATGTTCGTTAGCAGTAATCGTTTATTGCCTGATTTATGGGTCTATCGGCTTTTTGGTTCCCATGAACGGCCAAGCGGTTCTTTCATCCTTTTAACAAAACTCTTAGTGCTGGCTACTGGGTTTTCGATATGTTTCGTGAGGGACTAACGCGCCTCCGGATCGGCATTTACGCTCCTTAAATAACTAATGCAAAAACTGTAGTTTTTTTTGTATTTTTTATAAAATTCGAAAGGGGTTTCGTTGCCTTGTTCATTCCCGCCAGGTTCATATTAGAGTGTACGCGTCGCGTTATGTCGCGTACCCTTGTTTTAAAAACGCATTTTTAATATCGTGCGCCAGGTATTGATATATTTACTATTAACCATGTCGGCGGCAGCTCCTTTTAATTTTAGCACACGAATTGATCTATTACAATACACCCTCGTTTTTGGAAATCGGCAGTAAGTTTTCGTGATTATAAATTTGTTGTATTAATTTATCCGAGAAAGTTCTATATATATATATATTTCGTTTTTCAATGTTTTAAAAGAGAAAGCCGAAACTATTCGGAAAATTAATCTTTTAAAGATGTGTAATAATATTGGTAAATGCATTTTAATCATTCTCTTTATTCTTCTACGTTCAAGTTTTTAATGAATATAAAAGTATTGGGCGGATTAAGGCTTTATAGAGACGGGCTTCGTTTACCTGCTGATCAAATAGATTTGGTTTGTGAGCATACGATCTGTATACCTCATTAGTTGCATAGCTATATGAGCTAATAGACCTTATGCTCTGAGCTAATAGTTACGCATATTGTTCAAGAATACTTTAAGATATGATATCAAATTGTAACCAAATATCACGCTGTTAGAATATTAGTAACAGGACACTTAAATAGTTTTATAAAATAATATATTTTCAGGATATTCGAGAAGTTTTCACTCCACTGTCAAACTTACAGTGATCTGATACCAGTTTCTTTTGTTTTGGGGTTTTATGTATCCATAGTTATAAAACGTTGGTGGGATCAGTACTTAACAATACCATGGCCAGATCCTCTTGCTGTATTCGTCTCTGCATTTCTCAAAGGCCAGGTAACTACACTGGACAAAATACTCTACCTTTAAGAAATCTTGCATATGAGAAATATTGGACTCACAATAAAAAAGATTCATTTTTGTAGATACAATTGGCTGTCATTTAAATTATATATTTTTGGGGCGCAGTCACAAAAAGAAATGCACAAAAATTGCCACTACGTTTTGAAACGTTGGCACACTACTAACTTTTGGCACCTTTTGGATGTTTCTTTTCTTTACAGCACCTAACAATCTTCCCTATTAAGATTCTTTATGTTTAATATTTCTTTATGAATTGAGCAGTGTGTACTTTCTATGACTAACTTTATCACAACCTCACTTTATAACATTTGATATTTCATAAGGAATGTGGAAACATTATCGCGTTATCATGAATCACAAACTTATCAAGAATTCCGTAAGACCGTAATTTTAGGTATATATTTATATTATACTTACTGGAAACAAAAAATGTTCAAGAATTTGGAATTACAGCTTAGTCCTTCGTGTGATTAACTTTGTTCTTAATCTTGCTATTTTCTTGTGCGATATCTCGCAGGGCCAGTGGGTCAGTTTGTCTGGACGAATGGCTATAGGTTTCTTAGAAAATCGATGCAGAGTTGGGATTAAATGAGATTTCAAGGGATAAATTTATTCTTGATTCGTTTCTCCTTTTTTAAAATAGAAATATAAGATGATAACTTTGCAATAACCGTTGACACAAAGCCCTATACTATGAATGTTGAGAAAAGGTGTGTTACTCGTTTTGCTACCTGTCAATAAAGTGTTCATTGTTTTTTAAAATTAAAATGATATAAAAAATGATCGTTGAGAATGATTTTAATATTTTCTATATAACATTACCCCTGGTAGTACTATAAGTACAACTAAGAGTCCAGATCTCAGAACAATCATTCTACCAATTCCTTTTTAAAACGATTTCATGTACAAAAATTGTATACTTCTGCTCATATTTTTCTTATCGTTAATTCTTTACACTATATCTACAACTTTTGTTTAGATTCCTAATTGTTTTTGTCCATAATGTAGTTATGTCTATAACGTTGAAATTTTTCATAGTGAATAGTTTTAGTAAACAACCTATTTTTAGTTTAACTCTACTTTCTTCTTCTCTTCTGCGATCTTCCCTTAGATGGCCAGGTCGGGGCTCAAGATGAGGAATTCAGTGGTCCTCCTAAGGTCCTCCAGGTCACCATGGAGCTTGGTCCACACATCGGTTGGAGAGGGCCAGATCAGCTTCCTTTGCTCAGAATAGAGCCTGCAGGTCTGAAGGATGTGCTCGGTATTTTGTCAACCCTCTCCGCTCTCGCAAAGGGGGCCGGATCCAATATGTAACTTTTTGAACAGGAGAGCTCTGAGCCTGTTGTGCCCCGTTTGCAATCGGAAGATGAGGACCTGCTCTCTTCGAGTGAGTTCGTAGATTGCATACCCAGGGTCGTGGTGTGGATGTCTCCCAATCCATCGCTGGCTGACTACGGCTTTGTTGAGCTTTTTCACTTCTTCGAGACTGAGGGTGCATTCGAACTGCCCACTTGAAGCTCCTTCCTTGGCCAGCCGGTCCGCCCTCTCGTTTCCAGCGAGTCCGTAGTGTCCAGGAATCCACTTTGTGGATGAACTTTTTGTGGCTGGCCATCAGTTAAATCTTCAATTTAAGAGATTGTATCACTGACGCTGCATCAGTAAGGAATACTATTTTTGAGGTCTTTGGTCTCTTAAGTATCCGAAGTATTATCGATACCTCACATATGGCTTCCTGCTCAGCTCGATAATTTGAAGAAGCAAAGCCAGTCGGAACAGCCTTCTCGATCATGTTTCCTGCAGGAAATTGAATATGGATACCGGCGCCAACGTTTGTTGTTGCATTTGTTGTCGATCCATCAGTATATATGCGGGTCCACTGGTCTTTTGGGTACTTGTTATTTATTTGGAGAAGAGAAAGAAACCTTATTTGCTCTTCGGATGAGTTCTCCTTGCTTGGGATACCAGGGATTGTCAGAACTATTGGTGGTTTCGGAGCCTCAAACCACGGAGGGTTGTCTTCTACCGCTGTAGATCTTTCTGAGACCAACCGCTTTCCTTGTGACCTAATTGTTCTCAGGTCTGCGCCCCAATTTGATCCTTCAATCTTCTTCATAAGGGCAGTTCTTATCATTTCCCTCCGGACAGACTGCTCGATGTGAGGTCTCCACGAGAACCTTGGATATCTACTACTTTTATCATCATAGAGGTATATAAAATATAATTTGTAATATTTATCTTCATATTTCGTTATAGGACGATCGTGCACGATTGATGCGAAGAACGATAATGAGGTATGCCAACCTCTCCCTTCTCCTTACGCTCCGGATGATGTGCCCATCAGTTAAGAAAAGATTTCCGACTCCGGAACACATTGTTGAAGCTGGATTCCTATTATCGAATGAGAAGATTATATTTGATAAACTAGACTTGAAAACAATTCATCCAAAGTATTGGATGCCACTTGTATGGGCAACAGCTGTTATTTCAAGGGCGAGGAGAGAAGGAAAGGCAAGGTGACTTATTTAATAAAGCTTATAAATTTTTATAGGTGTTTGAGAATCATCTCTTTATGAGCCCAACAAAAGCATGATTCACCATCAATAAATGTTATATAAATTCAAAAAGGATATATGTATTACAGACAACAACTTTGGGAAGGCTAACGATATCTAAGGTATAATATCGATTAGCAAGCTTTACACTTAACGATAACAGGTCAAGTTGCGTAAATACCGTCTCAGATCGCGTAGGAAAACATTACAAAGGAATGTAAAAAAAAAAAAAAAAAAAAATGGAACGAAAACTGCTGTCCAGTTTAATGGTCACAAGAAAGTCTTCTGGAAGGGGGTGAAGGTGGAAAATATTAATTTGTGATGGGGCGAAAACCATTCATTGTAGTTAAGTCACTGAACATGCACTCCTTTTCTCTCCTGATTGAATAATGATCGTATGTTACACTTCATTCGTTTTTCTATTTCTGAAAAGGATCTCATATTGCTTTAGTTAGTTCATATAAGGATCAAGAATTTACCTCATTTACTAAATCATGATTGATGTAAAATTATACATGAGCTCTCAGTTTTATTGAAAATGGGATATTGTGACGAAGAACCAGTAATTCTTGCAACAGACAACAATGGTATAATAGCCTTCCGCCATCTTAAAATCGTTAAATCCTGAAAGATTTCAAAATAGTATTTTTAAGGACAATAAAGGCGGAATATCCTTCGGATAACTTAAAAATCGTTAAATCCTTGCGGGTTTCAAAAAAGTATCCTTAAGAACGAAAAATAATATATATGTGACCAAGGATGTCCTTCCTTCATCTTAAAATAGGATCCTCAAGGACGAAAACTAAAATTTAAAATCGCTAAATCCTAAAAGATTAAACAAAAACAAAAAATAGTATCGTTAAGGATGGAACCTAATTTGTTGGGAAGAAGAGTGGCCAAGGATGTCCTTCCGTTATCTTAAAAATCGTTGAATCTTGATTTTAAAAAAACAATTGTATCCTTAAGGACGAAAACTAATATATATAAGTGGACAAGGATGTCCTTCCGCCATCTTAAAACAGGATCCTTAATGACGAAAACTAATAAAATCGCTATATCCTGGAAGGTTACAAAGAAATAGTATTCTAATTAGTGTGTCTTTTTTTTTTAATCATAATTAAAAAAACCAAAACTAATTAGTGGGGAAGGAGAGTGGCCAAGGCTATCCTTCGGCCACCAAAAATCGTTCATGATCGTTTGAGTACATTCATTCAAAATATAGTATGGAACCGGTGGTCGGACGTAAAAAGCGCAAGCGCTAGGATTGAGCATAGTTTACATGCTCATGCAAAGACACCGACCTCAAGTCGAATTTCTGTCCCAACAGATTTTTCTCAAGCCAAACTTTTTGGCTTGTGCTAACTTCAAATCTGTATTTACACGCTCTAATTTAACTGTACAAACTGGCTTGTGCAAGTCAATTTGCGGAAATGGCATGAACGTTTAAACCGCTCTTAAGAGTAAAGTACATGTAACCTTCAATTTTACAAACTTGTAACTTAAAGAACAGCTTGATCTTCACCTTATTTAGGGAAGTTACAACATCACCGTTATTTTCGAAAAAACCTATCCAGAAAACTGCAAATCCCACAAAATCTTGCAAATTTAATCAGCTTTCATATGGCATGATCAAGTTAATGATTCCGTATCGATTTCACGGAGTATCGGTTTTAAATTTACTTTTAAAATCGGAAAAAAACATGATGTTTTCATTTGGCATACAAATACAAAAATATTTTTAACAGAAAATAAAGGAAAACTTTCAATAAAGCGACACCAGATCAAAAGATTTTATGTTATTACATTTATTCATATATTTATTATTATTTAGGAATCTATTTTATTAGATTTTCAAAGTAAGGTTTAAAACCCAATGATAATGAACATAGACCTCAATTTTGCCGTTGGCTTTGAAATGCAGATGATATTGAAAAATACCACTGTTTGAGGTAAATATCATGGACAGATGAGTCTGTTTTTACAGGGGATGGCATTTCTACCTATCAATGTGCGGTATTGTTGGTTTGTTCATTTTTTTACTGTTTTGGTTACATGTACTCTACTCTTAGCCCAGTCAATGAAAGCAAGAAATTAGCCTTGGTCGCAACTAATTAGGGGAAAGCTGTATTTTGCATGGTATTAGTACATAAAGTATGCACTAAAAAAAACACAAAGTCCCGAACCCCTCCCCTCTTGCTTATCCCCCACCCCTTCAGCAACATTACAATTACGGAACTCTGGTTACATGCCGATAGCTAAAAACCTAATTATGCTATCGGAGTTTTCTTTTTTTATTTTACTCCTAATAATATTACAAACAAACTATGTTATATACACTTTTTATGTAGATAGCTTAGTTTCGCCGTAATACCTAATCATATACGGAAAACTGCCACTACAAAAAACAAAAAGTAACTTCAACAAATTATAGATTTTTATTACTACGTTTTGGGAAGAAAAGTGTTGAACAAAACTTATAGATACTATAATTAGCTTTAAAATGATGTGTCTCATAACGTATAACATTAAAACTAAGGCTTCATAAAGAGCGTTGAAAGAGTAGTGGACACCGGTGCTCCGGTCCTAGCAGGGCCGCTGAGGTGCTGAGGTGCACAAACGCATATACTGCTGTTCATGATCATGATTAGTCATTCAGTTGAAATGCAGCAACAATATAATAATGTTTATGTTTAGGTTAATAGTTCCAAAGTGCATTTTTTGTGCTATAGTAGTCTATAGTTTACTTTTATCACTTATATAGTACAAAATTTAGCATCGAAGATTCAACTCCAAAAGTCAAAAGATCTGACTGCTGGATATTGTTCAACACCCTTAGCTGCAAGTGTGATAAAAAGTCTTCCTCAAAATATCTTCGGGGTTAGGGGAGAGAGGGGGTGAAAGCCGTATGTTGCTGGCTGTCTGATCTCGGTACTCGAAAAACGTTACTTTTAGCACATACATACATAAAAAAGCAAAGCAAATTTGCAAAAAATGTCATTTTATTCCTCTCTTTCCCATATCATAATTTTAGAGCTATGGAAGATGGAAAAATAGAAGATTTTTTACTCGAGGTAAGTCGCAGTTCTCCGGAATAACACGTTTGTCGGTACTCATTTGGCTATAACTCCGATACTATTTGTCCGATTCAAATTTCTCTTTTTTCACATGAAAGCCGGTTAAATTTGCTATAATAACTCAAATATTAAATTTTGATCTAGTCCCGTAAAACACCCCTGGAAAAAAAGAAAACTCCGATAGCATAATTATATTTCTAGCTATCGGCATATAACCAGAGTTCCGTACTTGTAATGTTGCTGAAGGGGTGGGGGGAAAGCAAGAGGGGTGGGGTTCGGGACTTTGTGTTTTTATAATGTTTATTTTATATACTAACACCCTGCAAAAATTCAGCTTTTCCCTAATTAGTTGCGACACGAAACCTTTATTGACTGGGCTATCTTATCGGAAGTTTAATAGTGACTCTGAAATTGTGGTCAACATTTCAAAAATGTTTTAACAAAGTGGAGATATTACACATTTTACAACTTCTTTGAATTATAATATATCTGCAACGGATTGAAATAGAAAGATTAGGTCTGCGGCATTTTTCGATCTAGTTTCACCCAATTTTTTTTTTTTTACACTAAGAGGTACTCACCTTGTATATATATATTTATATAAAATATATTTTTGAAGATTATATCTAGTTTGTACATGATATGAATATGTAGATATTTATCAATATATAAACACAATATACAAAGGACATTTTTAAATTTGTGATACTCCTTATTGTATCAAAACAGGACCAAGTTAATTATGAAAAATAATATTTTTAGTTAGTTAATATCCTAATAAAGTTGCCTGCCTACCATTTATATTCTTAGAAAAAAAAAGTATAATTTCTTAAAAAAAAGTAGGTAGAAAGTAAAGTAGAAACGTATTGTCTAGATTGGAGATGACTTCTCTCTTAAAACACTGATTGACGAAATTAACAAATTCAGAGGTGGTTGCGGAGGTTTGCTTAACTTCGATTGGATTAGTATACCCCTAGTGTATACGCAGGTATTTACAGACATTTTAAAAAGCTTTTAAAGCTTCATAATTCATTTGTATATTTCCAGCCAACCTTATATTTTAGATATTGATTAGCATTGCTATAAATTTTTCAGGTGGTGACCTTAGCTGTTTATACATATTTCACTGCGACATTAATGGGAAACCAGTATTTAGATCCAACCAAAGGATATCCTAATCATACAATTGATCTAGTGATTCCAGTTTTCACTTTACTCCAGGTATTATATAATTTTTATCATTTAATTAGTACCAAATTCATTTTTTAATAGTAAGCACCCGATAGAGGTAAAATGTTATTGAAACATATAATCTTCTAATAATATTGCTCCACAGTAAAATTGTTGTACAATTTAAAATATTTGCTCTCTAATAAAATAATTTTGTTTCCGAATCTTATAGGAATTATAATAAACATTTCCAACATTAATGGGCTATAAATGTAATGAAAATAACTAAAGTATATTCGAAAAAATATTTCTTTAAAATATACAGAAAGATACCACGATAAATCCGTTTTAGTACGGGAAAGGATTTCCTCTGGCGTGAGTCACATTATTCACACGTGCTTATGGTGTTTACTGTAATTACTTGATTTATATATTTTCACGTTTCTGCTAAAGAAGTTCATAACTAGTGTACGATATAAAGGAAATGGGTTGACCTGCCGTCTTAAACATCCGCAATGTACACTTTAAAATTCAAAGCCGGTCTAAAAACTGGCCACCTCAAACTCCGTATATCGGCATTGTTGAGGTCTTGCAATACAACTTTTACATGTTAGAGCTTCAATCTGAATACAAATCGATTTTTCACCAACAAACGGCAAATAGTAAATTATCTATTCCTGGATATGTTCTTCGTACATAGAGGTTGGTTAGTTTTTATAACAGAGTGAGAGGGGAAAGACTGAAATAATTAAAAAGTTAAATTTGGAAAACTGGATAGGGTGATGAAGAGAATCGAACGCATTACGGACATCTAGAATAAAAATTACAGTTAATTTTTATTTTTATCTATTGCGGTAAATGTGTCACTGGTGATTTTGAGGTGGGCAGGTTGTGTGGAGTAAACGGTTCGAAAACCAGATAGGATTCAAGGAAGTTGGAGACATAATGAATTTTGAAAGGAATAATTGTATATGAATTATATGTTAAATGTAAGATGGGAGATTACCAAAGAGGTTATTTGGCCCAATAGATCCACTATCCGTCAAATCTTTTCCTTGCGGCTGATGTGTGAGAAAATGAAGGAGTACCAAAACACTTTGTGGCTACTGTTCATTGATTATAAGGCAGCTTTAAAAATTATCAGACTGGTCATGTGATAATTACAAGCTTTCCAGCCCTTTTCAGGTAAACATTGGATTCAGGCAGGGTGACTCTTATTTAACATTACACTCCAAACTACAATAGCAAGATCCACTTTGGATGAGGGAGGTAATATCTTCTACAAAGGGATCCAATTGTTAGCATATGCTGATGATGTGGAGATAGCTGGAAGATCTCTCCTTAATATTAAAGATGCTTTCAGGAAACTGAAAAGGGAAGCCAGGAAATTTGGACTAGAAAAAATGAATAAAAGACCAATATTATGGTCTTAAGAAAAAAGAAACCCTTGTGTCCCCTGAGGTGTCACACAATTGGAAATTATACAGTCCAATGTGTTTCTAGTTTTAAGTATCTCGGCGCACAGTTTAACGAAGTATTAGAAGAGGCTTATGCTATTCATATAATTGTATATGAATAGCAGCTGAATAATTTCATGGAGACAAAGTCTTGTCAATTTTACAAGTATATCATATATGCCTGTAGAAGAGAGTTGGAAGAAAAGGCAGAAACGAAATATGAATTCAATTAATTAGTAGAAATAGTATAGATAGGCGAGAAACAGTAACAGAAGAATCACAAAAGGGAAGTTAAGGTAGATACCATATCGATTTGGAATCAAAAGCTGAGAAAAGAGCTTCACAGAAGTAATTAAATTTTGCTTGACGAATCGAGGCTTGTGTCAAGTGAAGAAGCATCCTAAAGGTTTGATAGCCATCAGTCAATCTCGTTCGTCTAAAATGACTATGTGCTTCTTCATAGATTTCTTTGGAACTAACTTTAAATGAAAGTTGACAGAAAATAATCCTTAGTTAGATACCAAATAAACAGAATGGGAAGAAGGAGTGAGATACAGCTTCAAGTACACATTACCAGATGGGAGCAGAAGGTAAACTCTGAAACTCGCTCTTTAGAGTCAAGTAGCACATACAGCGTTAACAATTGAAGAGGAATGAATATAATAGCTTTGCCACATGTGTCAACACATACGCATAATTATCAGATAACTGAATAATGTGATAGATTTGCTGCTACAAAATTAAAGAATATTACCTTCTACCATAATATCAAGGAAATAAGGTTTACAAATACCTTAACAATACCACCAAACGATAGCAAGATCAATGTCATATTTCTTCTATGTCAATTCCGTGTAAGAAAACTATTTGTATTTACCAGGTATGCAAGTTTAAAATGTCGTTTTAATTCCAATAGAATGCGCTCTTAGCCTATTGAAGGATTTGCTTATCTCTAAACGCTATTTTGTTTGTTTGTCATTTGTTTACAAAAGTCAGTTGTTTTTAAGTCGTTTACGTGGACGTATCATACCTTTCTTTGGTGTTAAAAATGTCTAATTTTAAGCAAATAAAGAGCATTTGCGGCATGTCATGATTTTCTTATTTAATCAAAAGAAAAAGGCATCTGAATGTCATCGAATTCTTGTTGAGACTTATGGCGATGTTGCTCCAACCGTCAGGACATGTGAACGTTGGTTTCAAAGTTTCAAACGTGGTGTTTTGATGTTACTGATCAAAAACGAGAAAATCGACCAAAAAAGTTTGAGGACTTCGAATTGCAATCTTTATTAGGCGAAGACAATACCCAAACCCAACAAATGATGGCAGAACAGTTGAATGTCACTAGGCAAGCCATTTCCGATCGCCTGAGAGCTATGGGAAAGATTCAAAAGGTTGGAAAATGGGTTCCACATGAATTGGACGAAGGACAGATGGAAAAACGAAAAACTGTGTGCGAAATGCTGCTTTTACGCCACGAAAGAAAGGGTTTTTTGCATCGAGTTGTAACTGGCAATGAAAAATGGATTTATTTTCAGAATCCCAAACGAAAAAAAATCATGGGTAACGCCAGGACAACCATCCACATCGAGTGCAAGACCGGATCGTTTTGGGAAGAAGACAATGCTGTGTGTGTGGTGGGATTAGAAGGGAGTAGTCTACTACGAGCTTCTCAAACCCGGCGAAACAGTCAATACCGAGCGCTACCGACAACAAATGATCAATTTGAGTCACGCATTGATCGAAAAACGCCCAGAATGGGCTCACAGGCACGCCAAAGTCATTCTTCAGCATGATAACGCTCCTGCACATTCAGCCAGATTGACTAAGGAAACGATTTCTTCGCTTGGTTGGGAACTCCTACCCCACCCGCCGTATTCACCTGACCTGGCGCCTTCTGATTATCACCTCTTCTTATCGATGGGACACTCATTGGCGGAGCAACACTTCAACAATTTCGAAAACGTACGAAAATGGCTCGATGAATGGATTTCAAATAAAGATGAAGCATTCTTTTGGAATGGTATCCATATATTGCCCGAGAGATGGACAAAATGTGTAGAAAGCGAGGGTCAGTACTTTAAATAAAATATATTATACTTTTTTTTAAATTACTGTGTATATATTTTAAGAAATAAACGACATTTTAAACTTGCATACCTGGTAACAACTTTTTAAAATACAAAATATTTTAGTTACCTAAGTGATTGATCTATATCCAGAGAGACGGCATTTCAGAGATTAATCAAGATACAAATATAACACGAATTATAACATAAGTTTAATTTGTTTTATCGACGTTCCCACTAGTAAGCCATTAGTAAAGTAAGAAAAAAAAAACCTATGGTGAATGCGGTTTGTAAATCATTTTTAAATATTACATGTCCTGATGTAATATAGATATAAATTTATAAATACTTTTCGAAACAATAAAATTTTAATTTAACTTTTCAAACAGTTTTTCTTTTATATGGGTTGGCTATTAGTGGCAGAAACGCTAGTGAATCCATTTGGAGAAGATGATGATGACTTTGAAGTTAATTGGCTTATTGATCGTAATCTGCAGGTAATACTGTATTATTAAAGATCTAAAAACGAATCAAAAATGGTAAATGAAGTGTAAGATTCACAATGAGGCTTCCATTAAATAGTTCATCTGATTGGATTTTAATATTCCTGATTATTAATTATTTTTTCAAATTAAAATTAAACTTAGTATATTATTTCACAACGGTTCAACCAAAAGTAAATATTTATGTTTAAATATATACAAAATCAAGATTTTTCGAAAAAAAACAAAACAAAAAACCATTGGCTATATTTACTGCTTATTCTGATAATTAAGGGTGTACCTTGACACATTAGCGTTTAAACACGTTTGGAAGAACAATTTTTTTAATGGATAATCGATCCCTCTGCTTCAGCGGCCTATTGACCCACAAATTTATATGACTTCATTTTTGCAACATTTGCTCACAAATATAACGTATGACCTAAGTTTTCAAATTTGGCTCCTACTGGGGCTAATCTACATACATACTCACATAAGCGGCGCAACCATTCATTGCTTAATCGGGGCCCTCTCCAAACGTTTTCGCCATTTATTTCTATTCTGTGCAGCAGCCATCCAGTCTGGTGTTCCGAGGATGTTCCTGGCATCTGCACGGATGCTATCCATACATCTAGGCTCGTCCGACTCTTCTAGTTTGATAAATCGCCTCCATAGTTAATTTTTTTTGGAATTTTGTCCCCTAATCTGAGCCTCCTCAAACTGATCCACCTAGCTATGTCTGTGTCCTTGAAGAGTGCGCAAACTTCTTGGTTTTTTCTTCTTCTCCCTACATCACCCTCCCGGTTTGGTCCAAAAATTCTTCTCAGGATCATTCTTTCAAAGATAAGCAGCCTATTTTCATCAGCCTTAGTCCATGCCCATGCGTCAGATCCATATGTCACGACCGGACGTACAAGGACTTTGTAGAGCCTCACTTTAGTCTTGTTGGTTAAAAATATACTTTTAAATTGCTTAGCGAGGCCAAAATAACACCTGTTAGCTGCTGCGAACCGACGTGTAACATCCTTAGTCATATCGTTTTCTGAATTAATCTCCGACCCCAAGTATACAAAATGTTGAACCCTCTCAAACTTGTATTTTTCCATCTCAATATGCTCTTCCCGGAAACGCTCCGGTCCAGTTATCGTATATTTAGTTTTCCCTTAATTGATTACCTGACCAAACTTCTTAGCTGCCTATTCTAGCTGAGGGAATGCGTTTTTCAATGCTGATTGAGATCTGGCAACGATGTCGAGATCGTCAGCGTATCCTAATATCAGCACACTTCTATCAAAAATTGTGTCCGATGTTTGTATCCCAGATTCCCTTACTGCTCTTTCTTCAGCCAGATTAAAAAGCAGGCAGGCAAGCGCATATTCTTGCCTTACTCCAGTACTGGAATCAAAATCCTCTGATACGTCTGATCCAATCTGCACCATGCATTTCGTCTTTTCCATCGTCATTTTGGCAAGCCGGATTAGTTTGGCGGGCATATTTAGGTTATATATAGAGCTTGATATGGTTTTCGTCGATCATCACTGTCATAAGCCGACTTAAAGTCAATAAACAGATGATGTGTCGTGATTCCATACTTACGTGCCTTTTCAAGGATCAATCTGGTCAGTGGTGGATCGTCCTTTCCTGAAGCCAGCCTGGTATTTCCCCAGTACTCTTTCTGCATGAGGGACACGTCTGCAAAAGATGCTATTAGAAAGGACCTTGTAAGCACAGAACAATAGCGTGATGCCCCTGTAATTATTACAATCAGCTTGGTCTCCTTTTTCGTGGATGGGGACTATTACTCCTCGTTTCCATGCTTTCGGTAGGTCCTCTTCCTCACTGGGGCTAACTAGCAGCGGTCTTTATTGCAGCCATGGTATGCTCTATTAGTATGCCATAAGTATGCTCTATTAGTATACTTACATTTATGCTCAGTTATTACTTCTCTAGAACTATTGTTATTTTAACTATAAACTATCAGCATTCTTTCCATTTGTTTAGTGAAATCACAGATGCCATTAAATAATCGATTGCCAATGGTGAGATCCTTTTGTATACTTAAAACCAGTCATTAGACATTAATATTTTGAGCGTTCAAACTACTTAAGATTCAGATTTAAGACAGTTACATATTGTATAAATTAAATGCAAAGTAAATTTATATGAAATTTTGTTAAACTAACTTCGTAAAATTTGGTCACAGATTTCTTATGTTATTGTTGATGAGATGCACCAAGAACATCCTGAACTAATAAAAGATCAATACTGGGATCAAGTCTTCCCTGCTGAGCTTCCTTACACCGAAGCAACAAAGCAATGCTACGTAGAAACATTTTTGGGATCAACTTTTAGAGTTGATGTGCCCCAGCACATGCAAAATTTTATCATGCTCTCTGAACAAGCAGCATTAAGAGAAGTATGTGGAATTAAAAATTAGGATCAAACAATTAAGTTAGAACCCATAGTAATATGTATATTTGTAATCAGTTATATACATACATAGATTGTTTGCTTCGTTTAATAGATTGTTGACATTTAAAAAAACCTAATTTTTTTTAAATGTCAGGATTTATTTATACCGGATCACTTCATAAACAGATAAGCTTATTTAAAATATTTTAATAAAATTAAATGCTGCTATGGCTTACAACAAATTTTGTTATTAAATTGAGGAGTTATCTTTCAAAACTAAACATAGTCCACTTTCAGTCGATTTCTTTTCGCACATAGCCTTGCGAGCTGCACACACTACTATACAGGGTGTATAGCAAGTAGATGACAATAAGCAAGATAAAAAGAGAAACTAGATAAAGAATGTAGTTAAACAACTCAAACCGCATGTTTCTATCTCATTCCATTCCAGACATATGCCGTCTCAAAGGTTATTTCGAGAAAATCATGGTTTTTGTAGGAAAATCTCAATTTTCTCTGCTTTCATACATTTTTTTTTCAATGTTCCATCACAGTTTTGAAATCAGCATTAGATTTTCTTTAAGTCTTATGCACTTTCAATCTTCAGAAGCATCTTTTTAAACCGCAAAAATATATCAAAAAATAAAAATTTTACAAACGTTTTGTTAGCGACTAACGTTTGAGGATCACTACTCTTCCAAAAAAAAGAGTGCTAGCTGCCGAGTCTCATAAAAGTTTTGAAATCTAATTACCTTTCTAATGGTGTACTCAGAACTGCAATTATCTCTCAATTTCGTATTGCAATTGGAATGGGAAGGGAATAATAACTGATGTCATGGTTATTTTGTGTGGTCTTATCTTCAATAAATTTTATTTATTTTTTATGTAAATTACAAAGAAAAATTAAATTAATTCTTACATTAAAGTTAAATAGTAAAGAAAATGTCGAAAATTATAAAAGTTGCTGGAACCGGCCTCCTCCTCGCAGTATACACTGACGACATCTGGTCAACACCGCTGATGTAGCTCTTCGAACCTCTACATGGTCAGCTCTCAATGCTACATATGATTCGCGAATTCTTGCGATGAGGTGGTTAATGCCCTGAATGGGTACTCTGTACACTTCCGATTTAAGCCTACCTCAAATATAAAAATCAAGTGGCGTCAAATCAGGGCTTCGGGCCGCCAATGCACAGGTCCATGTCTCACTTCCTCAACCTATCTTCCTGTGTAATGTTGATTGAGCCAATTCGTTATACCTCGTCCATTATGCGCTGGCCACCCGTCCATTTGCCACCATAGTGGTATTGCTTCCAGGAGTGCCGTACTTATATCATCCTGAAGTAGATAATAAAAAGAATTTGAATTCAACCGACTAGGTAAAAAAACGGGCTGTGTCATATGCTGCCTACATGCTCCTAACCACACGTTCACACTGATCTGATGTTGGAAGTGGTGCTCCCTAGTGCCACGTGGATTATGATGAGGCGAGAGTTGTGAGAGTTGAATATTCCCGCACGTGTGAGTGTTGCCTCATCTGTCCAAATTATGCGGTCAGGGATGTCACTGTAAAACCACTCTCGTGGCACTGTTGAACATACCAACGCCCAAACACCATCCGTAGCTCCATAACACGGGGTAGCAACTCCTGGACAATAGTCAGGTGATAAAGATATCTATTGTCTTCTTTATAGCTCCGAAGACTGTAGAATGAGTTATTCTGAGTAGATTTGAAGCGCGACGGGTACTTGTTGATGGATCATTATCAAAAATATTCAAAATGTCGAAAACCTCCCTGCGAGCTCGGCCCGCAAACATAACAGATTGTATTGGAATAGTGCCTCTTGCAGCCCCATACGCGAAAATCATATCAACGTACTCTTCAGCTGTGTATAAATTTGGCATTGTACTTCTTGAACTAAAAACGAATTTAATAGTCTGAATATTTGCACGGTTCTGACAATCATTGTTATTTACTAGGCGAAGTAGGCAAAATAAAAATGAGGGAGATAAGGTAAACAAACCGTAATGCGGACATAATCCATAAGAAATAAACAAGAACTTACCTAATGTCAGACGTTCTTTTAGGTTTCAACTCTCCCCTAGTAGGTGTTTTTGTAATTTACGTAAAAAATAAATTAAATTTATTGAAGATAAGACAACACAAAATAACCATGACATCAGTAAATACTATAGAGCCACTTGGATATAATAGAACATAAAATTTTAATTTTCATCTGTTGTATAATTTAACGGGATTTAAAAAGAACAATACCAACATTGCTTGCTACAAAGCACATTATAAAGAAGCATTTTTAAGTGAGTAAGGTAAAACTGTGAAGCATTACTGGATTATCTATTCAAGACAAGAAATACGCTGATCATTTACATTTGTTCAAACAGGAATGTTTTTATGACTTGTAGATAGAAATATGAGGGATCCATCAAATAGTTATATTTTATTTAGTTTGTTAATTTTATTTTTCAATTATGTTTTTTGCCAAATATTTTTAAGGTTATTATGCAACGATTGTTTATAAATCCAATCTGAAAATTGGAAGATCTCCACAATACAACCAATCAAGTGACATTGAAATCAGCCGAACTGATAATAATATACAGAGCCTCAAAATGAAACTAAACAAAAAATTTATTTTAAATATCGTTGATAATTTAAATATAAGATTTTTTTAGCGTGTTGAAAAAAATCTAACATAATGTTTGAGAGAAACAAGTTATAAAGCTTTTTTACAAAATGAATCAAATAAGTTTTTTTATTTTTTACTACCAAATAATGTTTTTTCAGTTTTTTAATTGTTCACCTAATTTACACTAAAATAGAAATCTTTTGGTAAAGGAACCATGGGTATATCATATTTCAAACTCGAGATATAGAATAATTTATATTTCGAGTCACAACACGTTTTAATTTTTTAATCGATGTTATAATCATCATAATACATGGGCTCAACATGAGTTCTCTGGGTCAAGGCCTCCTTAAACTAATTATCCCTGTCCTCTGCTGCCGCCCTCCAAAAAGAGGAGTAGAATGTAGATCACATTTAGACTAATATCATCGATGGATACTCCGAAAGGTCCAAAAAGCATCGTTGAATGTTAAATAATTAATAATAATTATGAAAAGTCTCAGCGAACCAGGATGCTCGATGTCGACTCCACCAACCTAAAAGAGACTTGACTAGAAGAACCCTCTGTTCTTCCCATGTCTCGGTCGTCCCCTTTGGAAGTTGATTGATTACCTTTTATACGACTTTGCCCATTTTACAAATCTTACATAGGGATATTTTGCAAATCTAGGCGGCCAAAAATTTTTAATCCCAGTTTACAGTCGAAAATATATTTACTAATGATATTAAGCTATTTTCAGGCTTTTTGTGAAAAAAAAAAGTTTATTCAATATACCTAAACATTCCTTCCTGGAAACTTTTCATGTAAAATTCTGACTGTATAGCTTGAAATGCTTGTTGAGTGCCTCAGCGGCTTCTTCGTAGAGCAACTGTTTTGGCAACTGTTTTTGTGCTTTTTCTATCAAAGATGCATCGTGAATAAGACTTTTATGCATCGTAAGTGGAAGACTTATTTATAATTTTGATATTTAACGTAAGTCTTCAAACGTTTGTAAATGGACCTTGTGCCCCTTGATTTCACTTCAATGATAACTTTAAATTGGTATAACAAATAGAAATCAACTCCTCAGAGATATGCATTTAATCTAAAATCAATTGCTTTGTCAATATCTCTTCATAGCTACCACAGTTTTTTAAGGGAGCTAGTATGAGAGATGCAATACGCTTAAGAACATACAAATCCTGGCGTAGAATATAGATAAACCAAAAGAAAGATCCTCCGTATCAACATAATTTTTATTTTTTTAATCAAATCATTGAATTCCTTTAAGGTTACGCCACAAATGTAGGACCTCATGGTTGATGTTAATGTGACGGCATTACACACATTTGCGTCAATCAGAGTAAGTGTAACGATATGTTTTACAGTATAACAATTGTTTTTCAGTGTGAATAAGGTGCTTTTTAATGAATTAAATAAATTAAAGTAAGTATTTCAAATGTTTTTAGCAACCAATCTTCTTTTTTAAAGGAATTGTTTTCCCATTTTATCAGCTTTCTTCCATCTCTGATTAAATTTAGATTTTAAACAAGAAATTAGTACTTTGTGTTTTTTAACTGGTCACTATAATAGTTCACAATAGTTAAAATATGTTAATTTTATCTAATTTTAGTTCAAAATTGGGAGGTTTTGCTCCTGTATTTTATCGTTCAGTGATTTTCGGGACAGTCTTCTTATTCCTGAACCAATTGGACATATAAAAAGAAAAATAGAAGATCCCGTTAAAACAATTTTAATATTTTGTAATTTTATCTTCGTCATGTTTAGTGCATGAAAAATATAATATATTTCAAACAGTCGAAATGGTACTGATAGATTAATTGGTGTCCTCACCTGATGAGCAACCCTATTTATGAATAATACCACTAAATTTGCTCCATTCTAACTGAAGCGATTACACTTAGAAAGCAGAGAAAGGTCCGTAGGTCTGACGAGATGGTGCAGTTTCGACTAATCGTACCACTTAGATATTGCAGGGAAGGAAGGGACAAGGGTCACATAATGTCCTCTGTTTATCTGACTTTATAAATAGCCTGGTTTTATTAACCTTCTGTGGATTTTATAAAATCGACTTTTGGCCGCCTAAATCAGGCAATGCCCCTATGTGCGTCGCACAGTGGGGCAAAACAGCCCAAAAGCGGAAAAAACTCTTTTTGTCGAGAATAGTCAGTCCTATCGAGCTACAAATAGTCTCATTCAATTCAGAATAGAAAAATACGTTAGATTTAAAAATTGAAAAATTATATCATTGTATTCTTTAATAAAACTGAGAGGTATTTTATATTATTTTATAAAATTTATTAGATATAATTTATTTATAATGAGGGAAAAACCGTTTATTAATTGCACAAGATATTAAAGTAATCAAGTAATCCGATTCCAAAGAATATTTCTCGCGGACAAAAGTTTCTAATGAACAATCACTAAAAAATACCTCACAGAGATCGGGATATTTTATTTTAAATGTATTTATAATGTGAATGTATATATTAACACTTTTTGAAAATAAAGCAAACTTAAACCGCACTGGAGTGTCGATAATCCGAACATCAATTTTTTTTTTTTTAATGCAATTTTAATTAAATTGATCATATAATCACTTATTTCTATTGCTAAAATTATCATATTAATAAAATAAAAAATAAAATGATTTTTTCCATGAACCTCTATAAGGGAAATAAGAAATAACTATTTCTCGGAAAATACAAAAAATGAACTTAGATATCTATACCTCCATATTTTTTTGATCATTTGAGAATTAGTTCACTTCATTTGCACCTCTGAATCCTTACCTTAGGTTTAGTATATAGTGTTTTTAAATAAACAAACATAGAGACCACGAACAGGCTAATATCAACTTTGTGAACAATCATTGTTTTTATGCACAGTTGTCATTAGTTGTCAATAAAATTTATAGGAATATTAAGCAATGGTATAAGCTTTATGATAATGGTAATTTTTTACCGGAGCTCATTGAAAAAAACAAACTTGAAATGTTTGCACCAACTAATAATGAATAAAATGGCCCATCAAACACGACAAAAATAATAAAGTCAAATTTAGAGTTTTTTCCGTGTTTGCCCCACTGTGCGTCGCACATTTAAATTTAAACACAAAAATGTGCTTAAAATTCAATAACTCGTGGAAAAATATATCTATAAACTTGAAATTTCATACACTCTTTAGTTCAGCAAAGAGGTTTAATATTCTCATCCCTCGAACCAATTGGATGGAATGATAAAACAAAACTAAAAAAAAATTGTAAGAAAATGTATCGGTTTAAAACAAAAATTCATTTTCGTTGTTGATATGTTTTTCTCAAAATCAAATTGGCTTCTATTAGCAGTTTTTTTCACATAGATGAGGCATCTTGAAATTAGTTAGGCTTTTGTGTTTAGTCAGTACATGATAATTTATTTTCCAAATAGGACTAGTTAATAAGATATGCTTATCTGAGTTTGTTAGTAAAACTTTACTTTTCTATTAGTTTTCTAATACTACTCGAGAAAAGTTTATTTTGCGCATTAATTATATTAATTATTCTGGGAATCATCAGCAATGACCATCTAAGATAAGTACTCGCCTACATGAAAAAGTTAAAAAGTAATTTTCTTTTAAATTTCAGTAATTCTAATTACCTCCAAATTTTTAAGATTAGGTTCTAATAAAAAAAAAATCACATCTAACATCGGGGTTTATGATGGTCGGAAAATCAAAAAGTCAAAATTTGGCTTAGTTAATTTTCAAAATAATTTCGGTTTGTACTCCAAGTTCAAAACTATATGTTAATATTGAAATTGAAATGATATAATGATTTTTAATAAAAAATCACTAAAAAAAAATTTTTATGTTTTTTGCCATATTTTATTCTGAAGGCTCCCCATCGTATAGCAATCAACAAAATTCTCAGAAACTCAAGAGCTTTATTAGCCTTAATCAAAAGTAAACATTTTTTTTTTTGTCACTAATTTAACGGAAGAAAAAACTTAAAAAAATATATATTTAAAACAGTTTTGCTCATTTGCCCCACTATGCGACGCACAGTGGGGCAAACTAAAGCAAAATGTGGCAGAATGTCCCAAAACTAAAATTTTCCTTCAACGTGATGACTTAATTATCTGTTAGTTAAGGCTATGCAGAACAAAATAGTGTAATTCCTCAAGCTAATAACGACCATGTGTTGTACTGATAATCGGTGAAAGTGGACAAAGTTCAGTGGCATCAATATCAATGTCCACATCAATTTGTTATTAACAAAGCGTTTTTTTTTTGTTTTGTTTTTTCACATACAGTTTTAATACTTGTATATTTTTATGACATGGGATCATCATCTTCAGGTATACAATTTTGAAATATAGTATTATATTTGTCTTAATAATATAATAAAATAAGATTATTGGTTTTAGTTTATATGTAGCGAAGGGTTTAGTAACCTTCCAAACCCGTCCAAGCATATTTTTTTCCACCATCTTCTAGTACATTATCTAAATATTATGGTTTCATTGAAAAAACCTTGCCCCTATCTGCCCCAGCCTCAGAAAAAATATTTCTTCTTTGTTAGTGCATAGACGAAAAAATCATATTATTTCCTGTCCTATACACTCTTCATACACCTATCCTTCCACTATAAAAATGGCATGACCGTAGCAATGAAGACAAACAAGTTGTTAAAGAAAGATTTAAGGAAAAATGTGGTTTGATTGCTGACATACCTAAACCGATATCCTTTGGGAATAGTAACGATGGAAATACGGATAGGCGATTTTTTAACGCTGAACTAATTAAAAGGCTTCATTCAATAATGATAACAATATCAAGTGGGCACGAAATTAATACTAATGCCTATCAAGTATTATGTAGAAAAGTACCCATGGTACCCGATGTCACCGACCCACCATAAGTTTCTCATTCATGGTACAGAAATAATATCTTCAGCCTTGTTGTCTATAGGGCAGTTAAGCGAGGAACAAGGATTTCGAGGAAGTGTAGTCGAGAAAAATCCAACCAGATATATTCATTAACTTTTTGTTGAGTTCAGACCCAGTTCTAACAAGCAAACGAAAACTAACTAAAAAAATTTTAGGTCACTACCGACAGAAACTTATTTCTGGTCCTTTTGAAAATAGGTATGATACAGAAGAAGAAGACAGTGAAGATGATGAGAAAATATTGTAGATAGAAAGTGTGTTACTTATTGTAATGAAAAGTGTGATTTTTTTTATTGACTGTTTTCCCGTATTATACACAAATAAAGTGAATGATTTAGGTTTTTCAATGTTTCAGTGTATTATATATAGCTATAAGAACCAATGTAGATGATTATTTAAGATGTAAGTAAGAATATTTAGGTTATGCCAACAATTAGGGCTACTTGCCCCACTGTGCGTCGGGCTGTTATTATCTGAGCTACATACATTCACCGAATGAATATTTCGCAATTCCGCAATGTGATGCCTTATAAATTCTCCCGTATGTTCATCCTTTTTTGGGCCAAATATTCTGATTATTAAAAAATTGTAAATATTAATTATCTTTTTTACTGTTGTGTTCTTCAGCAATTTTCATGTAACATATAATATATTTTAACTTTAAATAAATTTAGTTAGTTGTCCCAAACATATATTTATTATCTTCAATGCTATTTTCCCGTTGAAATGCGGTTTTGAAGCTCTAATTAACATATTCTTGGTTGGTTCAAGATTAAAATTAAAATACTAATTCCAATTTATACGTATACGAACAAAATTTTCGATATTTGAGACAATAAAGATATGCTTGAGACATCTGCATAAATAAATCTTTATTTAATATTAATGAGCTAAATTATGGCAGGATTTGAGAAAGGAGACAACTCCTGTTTCGATAAAACGATCGCTGCAGGAATCCAATGACTCTTTCCCGTACACAGCTGCTATAGATGTAGACACCTTAGGTAAGAAATCAGATTTTATTAATTACATGCCTGGCATGGACTTACATTAATAATCTGCAATACAATCAGATTAATTCACTTCCTTTCCCTAAAATCATTATAGATTAGGAATATCTAATATTTAATTATCGTTGAGCAATAGCGTATCAGGAAGAATGTACTTATTTTTATTACGATCTTTATATACAAAAATACTTTTAAACGATTGATAGGAATAGAAAAGGCATTAATAAAAACAATGATTGATGTTCAAGGAAGTTCTATGTCTTTTATGAAATCCACTTGGAAACGACGCAAAAGAAACAGAATACCCCGACATAGTAGCATGAGTTCGGTTCAAAAAAGATTTATTTCTGAAGATTATCAGGTATATCTAGAAGTTAAATAATAATTGTGTTTTTAATAAGTTTGCACTTATTTAAAATACAGAAGGAATAACTGACGATAACTTTTCTGCTTGCAGTACCATTAGAAGATCTGTTATATTTACTTTTTTTCCTGCCAACCTAGCCTCCCGGCGATTCGGGTTCTTGATATTAGGTGTTTGTTTACCCATTTTAGGTCGTTTTTCCCACTGTATGCCTAATCTAAATGAGAACATCTTGAAGCCGGGGCTCTAGTTCTTCTATTAATTTTGCTGGGGCATGAATATACACAATTATTTCCGTTACATTATGCGTAGTACATACTGTACCCTCTTCCGACATGTTTTTCTTTTTGTCGTGACTATACATAATACGGGCTACATAGTGAGTGCTTCGTTATGGTAATCCCGGCCGGTTCAGAGTTGTCTTTCCTTATTCTCTCCGTTGAAGGTTGCTTCCAGGGAGGTTTCCACAACTCCATTATTCTGAATGAAATATTACGTTAACCCTGTACGGTTTTCTGAACAGAGCACATACATACAAAAGGGTAATCATAGTCCAGTAAAATAAGGGTCTAAAAGGCTGTTTTTAAGAAAAAACTGCGGAACTTTAATTCTCAACGGATCTTTATGTTTTTTGGAGTGCTGAGTCCGAATCTGAAGTTTGCTACCACGGCAACCATCGGCTTCATATTCAAAATCGCAAAAAAAAAAACGTTATGTTTGTTATTTTATCTATAACACGATAACGAAGCTTTTTTGGCTATAACTCTGAAACTGTTTGTCCGATACAACATTACTTTTTTACATCTTAAAGCTGATTAAATTTAATATAAATTAAGTTTTAATCAAATCCCGTAAAATGTACATGCCAGCCCGCTAATAAAAACGTACTGTTGTGAAATCCAAGTGTTTTTGTTTTGGCACATTTGTCACTCTAACTCCTCAAATATTTGTTCGATCCCAAATTTTTTTTTCTATCTCAAAGCTGATTAAATTCGCTATCAGATGCTATATATGTAAATTATATTAAATCCTGTAAACCACCCAAGCTAGCACGCTAAATGTGTATGTTTAGGCAAAATATGTAAATTATGACATGTCCAGTAGACTGGTGTGGGTATTTCACGGTGTTAATCATAAGTTACATATATAGGATCTAATAGTAAATTTAACCAGCTTTTAGATACAAATATTAAATTTTAGATCGGACAAATGGTTTTGGAGTTATAGCGAATAATGTGACAAAACAACATGTATTTTACAAAAGTAAGTGATTTTCAGCGTGATAGCTTGTGTATTTCAAGAATTTTGATAAAAATTTCATATATAGGATCTAATTGTAAATTTAAACACCTTTCAGATTGAAAAAAAAACATTTTGAATCAGACAAATACTTTCGGAGTTATAATGATAAATGTGCCGAAAACCATGGATTTAACAACAGTACGGGTTTTTAGGCGTCTGGGATATTATAACTCCTTTATATACGTTCTAGGGATATTATAAGTTCTAGCTACAATTAATATTTAAAGACTTTTTTAAAAAGCTTCGTAATCGTGTTATAGATAAAAAACAAAAATACCGAGTTTTTTTGCGATTTTGAATATGAAGCCGATGGTTGCCATGGTAGCAAACTTCAGATTCGGATTCAGCACCCCAAAAAACATAAAGATCCGTTGAGAAAAAAAGTTCCGCAGTTTTTTCTTCGGCAAACCCTTATTTTACTGGACTATAACTTAAAGAGATAAATGTACATACAATAAATTATAATATTTATAATAAATAACGCCAGATTCTAGCTGGGGCCAAGTTCAAGTCAGATTGAATAATTTGCATGAATGTAGATTTTACTTTTTTATGACTTAATGGCATACCTCGTTTCTGCTAGTCATCAGTGTACATTTAAATTTTTCTTATTTCTAAACCGTTGTTGAACTATGAAGATGGTGTAGTTAAAATTTGGTACAGATAGGTTCAGTAATTTTACAATTGTAAACTCCATTGCAGAATGGTGTAATTATAATTAGGTATAACTTTCAATAATGGGGGCATGGAGTATATAACCAGTTCTATACTCGGTGGTATAAACGCATTCGGATCTCACATGGGTGGGCTAAATTTTATTTTGTGGCGACCACCCCAATCATGGGATAAACGGTCCTTCCTGCATCAGTTGCTCATAAGAGCGTTAAACACCGACAAACAACTTTAGAATTGAGGCAAATTATGGTTAATTCTCAGTACCATGGAATTAAATTGGAGATTACTTATTGATAGTAGTTATATTTGTAGATTGCGCATAAATATTTTTATTATCTAATGAGAATAAAACTTCAAACTTATTTGATATTTTTAAATCACATTATTGTAATAAACTATAAATACCTGATACATGTCCTGTTTCTTGATTAATGTCAGCAGACATCTTTATATCAACAGCACTTCCTTTGTGGTTAAAAACTAACATACAAATGAATCATCAAGAGAACCCATCCAACTACTCAAAGTTGACTTCTTTTTTTTTTTTTTAATAAACAGTGGTATGGATTTAGCTACATATAGCTACATATATAATAATTCATAAGATTATGAGTTTAGAATAATATATACATATATTTTTTAAAACAAGTATTGTTTTTGTCAACTAGAATCTTAAGTGCAATTATCTATAAGTATATTTTCTACTTTAAAATTTATTGATTGTGAGAACCTGTAATAATGAATTTATTTGAATGATTTTCACCATTTATTCAATGAAAAAAATACAACTTGAATTTTTGAAAGTTATTGGTAACCAACAAACGATTCAAGTTCTTATAATAATTTGAAATTAATGTAAGAATTTTACATAAGGTTGATTTTAGGATGAAGTTTTCAAAATGTCAGATCTTTCACTAGCCTCAAGCAGAAATCAAGGAATGAAGTTTTCATCAGTCAAATATGAAATGAATTTAGAAAACCTTAAACAATCGAATATGCATATTGCCAACCAGGCACATTTACTCAACACGGTGAGACATCTATCCTAACAAATAAACAAGATATTAATTAAACTATTTAAGATTAAATATTGTTCAGTTACAAAAATGTTTCGAGTTAACAAAATGTGATTTTAGAATTTTGGTGTACTTCCATATCAAGAAAAACAAACAAGAGAAGGGAAAACTATCAGCCACAGAAAACTAAGGCTCCCTTTCTCTGGCAAGTTAAGTTGTTTTATTAAATACAACCTTAAATACAATTGAGTAAATCTATTATAAATTCTAGGAGAGATATCATATGATTCTGTGACAGAAAAAGAACAATTGACTGAATCGTCTCAATGTCTAGTTTCAATCAGGTAATTTAACTCATAGGCAAAATTAGATTATATAATATTTAATCCATACTTTATTATGTAATTAAATGTTTAAGAACATTTAATAAATTTTCTTCCCTTTAGACATTTTATGCAGCTAATGAGGTTTATTATTCAATAATTTGTTATTGGTAATAAATCATTTCAAGGTGCACTCCACTAAATTATTGATTTATTTCAGAGAGAGAACCAATTCAGAAATTTCATATCCGATCCTTCCAAAACTAGAAAATCATGATATGAATAATGAACAGCATTCCGATATATATTCAAATGAAATCGGTTTTGATAAGCAAACAGATAAAAATAAACATCATACTTCACAGTCAAGTACTGATACAATTCAAGCAGGGAGGTCAATAGATGCTAATCAATTAAATATTTCGAAAACACAAGATTTATTTCAAATAGAAAATGAAATTATCAATGTTATTTCTCAAAGTAATGACACTAAAACAAAGATCAAAAAAGGATATACATCTAAAAATTTAATCCTTTATGAAAAACAAGGAGGTCCAATGGATGTATTCAATGAAGATAAGATTAATTTAAAACATAAATCATTAAATGAACTTTGTTTTGATTTGAATACGGACCATAATAAAAAAAATCAAAGTGATATTAATGAAATTAGAAAAAATGATTGTGTTATAGAAGAATTGATCCCTGAAATAAATGATAACAGGGTAGATGTAATAATTAATATTTCTGCTCATTCTACTCAACAAAGGAATGGTCGTGTTGAAGAGAAACCAAATACGGAACCCCATTAATAAAATTATATTCATAATGCTTATTGCATGTTGAAAAAAAAATTCCAGTTTAATAAGTATCCATGCATGGTCAATATAAAATACAGTAATTTGTGTGGCAATTAGTTTTATGTATATGTCAGCCTAATTTCATCCTGAGATCAAGCATACTTTAGTTAATAATCATAGTATACAGGCAATAAATAGTAAAAATAAAACCCAGTACACTACTGCAATGGAAAATATGTCTTGCCTCTTTGGATCAGATTTTAGAATATTTAGTGGGTTCTTCCATTTTGTTCTCAAATAGTCTGGAGGATTAACAGTTTGCCATTAGAAACCATGATTCAGTATACAAAATAATCCAGCAGTAGCACAGCTTCATTTGAAGGTTTGAAACAAAAAAAGTAGTTTTCATACAGTAATAGATATAAATAATCGAGTTAAGTTATTTTACAATTATTATATAACATTATTAATGAGTGACAAGGTTGTTATAAACATTTCTACCTCTGTCAAATCCTAACAACAGAATAAAATTATGAATCAGTCAGCAAAAGTTGTATTATTACATGCCAAGTTTCAGTACCTACTCAATACCATTGAAGAAAACCAATGTTAAAACAGTAAAATTAATAAGTTTCACCAAACTAAAAATTTATTTCTATGCTTACCTCTTTTAGTTTAGAATAATTGTGTTATTAATAAATATTTCTAAATATATTTTTTAAAATTATTTGTGACTTCTATAATGAAAATCCAATAAGTTTATGTTATGTTTGATAAAAATAAAATCTCAGGGACCAGAAAATGAGCTAGCAGTTAGCAGCATTCTAATAATAGATCTATGTTAAAACTCCTGCGGTTATTTTCAAATGATATCGAGAATTGATTAGCAAAAAAAGATCATTTATGGGTAATTGTTTGTTTGTTGTACTATTTGGGAACAACTGGGTAAATCTATTTTAACCCAAAATGAGATTAATAGTCTCCTTTTATACCACTGACCTTACGACTTGTCTACTTTAACAATGAGTTGGACACAAATATGTGTTGCCCAAAGTATTTACCTCATTTTGGATAAAAATACGCTTATCTAGTTTTTTCCCGAATGATACAGATTTATGTTCTTGACCTAAGTCAGTAATTGGGTAAGCCAATCTACAAAGCTAGAGTGAATAGGTCAAAGTTCATTCCTTGGTTAAGCAATATAATAAAAATCTATTTTCAAGGCCAGATAAGCCTAATGCTTTTGACTTAGAAGTACTGAGGTGCTTTATAAATACAATCTTCCATAAAAATAATTTTATTTGTGACATAATAAGGAGTATTGAAGATGTAATATTAAAGATTGTAAAATATTAAGGATTGGAAGTGTGACAATTTGGAAAAAAACGTATCTCTTTTCGTTAGTAATTTATTTATCTTGATTATTTTATTTATTTGATACATATTTACATATATTATAGTTTATACATAATTCACCAATTTAAGGACTCAATTTGTTGTATTATGGATTCTTCTTAATAAATAAATTCATTAAAGGGCACAGTATGCTCAACTGTTAAAAAATGTATGTGTATATATATATATATATATATATATATATATATATATATATAAGAGGAAATTATATATATATATATATATATATATATATATATATATATATATATATGTTTAGGACAAATTATTTCAGGCATCTATGTATAGTACATTTTGTGCAATACCAAAATCACACAGAATAATATACTTACCATATCAACAACTAGATGATTCTAAAGGCATTAGTAGTAATCACAAAAAATGATTAATGATCACTACAAAATAATACTGATAATTAACATTCATGTCATAATAATTCAGGCATTTTCAAGATAAAGCTTGTAATCCATCAAATACAAAGTTCTTGATAAATAACACAATAAAAAGTTGTGCAAAGGACATAATTAAGAATGCTGAACTTTTAATATTATATATATATATCACCATTGGGTTTGTAGGAAGCTCTATTTTATCCTCTTTATATAAAATAATTTTCATTAGAACTGATTGTTATGAATCACTGACACAGGAACCTAATATAAAACAAATATATTTTAAATTTTAATATTTAATAAACTAAATATTAACACTATATGAATAAAATCTTCAAAGGTGTAGGGTAAACTTAAATTATTTGAATGTTGTATAAAATATAAATTTGGTTCGTTACATATTTCAGAGGCTGGATAATTCAATTAATTTTTATCTGTAGATTTTTCTTTGAAACTTTCAATATCCAACCCTTCTAAAATATAAGAGGCTGAAAAAAGAATGAAAATTCTTTTACACCAATTTTCAACTGCTTTTTTATAACTGCCTCCTTTAAATTTATGAATATTATTTTCTATGCTAGAGTTTTTAAAGGACCCTACCTTTTCTACTTCTAATCTTGATAAAATATTTCTAAGGGAGCTAACAGTAACAATGTTAGGAGGATATAAACGTAGTGAATCTTCAAAATCATTATCTCTTAGAGTGTTTAAGTCTCTAATTTTTTTAACAAATTGTATTGAACCAAAAATAAATTCGTGTAAATGTTTTCTATATTCATTAACTCCAAAACCATTAATTTTATCAGATAATTTAAGATTTAAGTCTTTACAAACTTTAATGATTGCTTCACTGTTGTTAGTGAACGTGTTTCCAATAGATTGCCGTCTCTTGAAAACTGATTTTTTATATACAAAATGCCTAATTAATTCCAAATCTTCTTTATCTTTGATAAAATCTGTTTCAGATGAGATAATTTTTAAATTTTTGCTGTAGGGTTTTATATCCTTACTTAACCTAGGGTTTTTCTTCTTTGAATATATATTTTTGCGACGTTTTATTTTCTCAAGATCTATATTAGGGTTTTTTAGTATCATTTTTTTAAGGTTTTCATAATGTTGTCTAATTTGAGTGCGAGACCTTGACACAAAATGTTTGGCAATTGTTGCCCATTGTCCTTCACCATATTCTTTAATAAGTTTTACCAGAAGTGCATCCTCTTCAAGAGTCCAAATACCATACTTCCGGTCTTTTGCATGAAGGTAATTCATATATCTCTCCCTTATTTGGCAAATGTTTCTCGATTGAAGAAAATGATGAATACGTTGTAGTGGAATGCCTTCCTTTACAGCACTTAATATAAATTTATCTTCTTTTGGTTTAAATTTACCTTTTCTCACTTCTTCATTAGTAAAGCTTCGTGTTTTATACCACTTATTATACACAGTAATAAAATCAGAATCATCTATAAAATATTTTATTCGAGACCAATTTATGGATTCACCTTGTTTAGCCAAACGTAATACTGTCTGAAAATGCAGTAAGTCTTCTTGAGACCACTTCTTGGAAATTTTACATAAATGCTGTTGGTAATGGCTAAAACATTGATAACCAGTTCTGTTAGAACCAAGCTCAAGAGCAATGCTATCCCAATTTTGATAGTTAAATGTTTTAGCGGCTTTAAGCAGTATAGCTTCTTCTTTCCTTGTCCACTTATCTTTTCTTATTGATGGTTTTAAATATAAGTCCCACATTAACCTGCAGTCACGTCCAGAATGAGAATTATGAAAATTACAAGATATTTTATTCCAATCTAAAGCGTTTTCATCATATTTTTTAAAAACCTCCATCAAATCAGCAGTCCTTATAAATGAAACTTCATTAATAACCATTATTTTGTGATCAGAGTCTTGGTCATATTTCATTCTATTGTGATCTTCCAAACTACAAAAATATTCCTGAACAAGTGTGTCCCTGATAGATTGTTCTAAAATATTAAGTTCATCTTCTTCCCAGCTGACAGTTACATCATTATCTTCATATAACAATGGTTTAATTCTCTCTTTAGAACATTGATCTGAATTAACAGGGCATGGGAAACCTTGGTACTTAAAATATGGAGCAGAGAAGCTACTGTAAAATTCTATATTGTAAGATTTCTCAACGGTGTAGTGAAAAGATGAAGAAGTATCCACATTTCTATCAAGATCACGCTTAAGTAGAAGAAGTTCACATTCTAGTGCCTGTAACATTATTTTAAGTTGTCTATTTTGCTGTAATGCAGTTTCTACAATTTTCAATTGCCCAACATAATCTGTTTCATTCTCTTTGGGTAAGCCAATAAGATCTGTAATATCATCACGTTCATTTTTGTTCATTGTCAAACCCTTAATTTTTTCTTCAATGATGTTTTCTTCAAGAATGATGTCTAATTCATTTTCTTCTTCCTCTGATTCATCAGATATTTCTATTTCATGTATCTGTTGTTCTGTTCCCCGAGCTTCTTCCTCTTCATTAGATTTAACAAGATCCATCAGCATTGAAAAAATGCCAGGCATTCCTGACTTTTGATTCATGTTATAAAAAATATTTACTAACAAAAAAATAGATAAAAAATAATATATATCTTTTCAACAGACCATCAACCAAGTAATCAATAAATGTCAACTATTAATGACAGAGTCTGAATTGTACTTGTAACAAATTCCCGCTTTCATAACCTACACTAGTACCATAGAGAACGCACCAAAGAAGTTTCTGAATCGAAAATTTACCTTTATTTATTTTATCTTTTTTTTTTTTTTTGCTATGATAAATTATTTAATTTGTCGTCACTATGATAAATTTTGTATGAAATATGATAAATTTTGTATGAAATATGATAAATTTTGTATGAAATGTAATAAAATAAAAAACATTTTTTTTTAAGGACAATAACAGAAGTGAACCTAACTTGCACACACTTAAACGTTTACTTTAACTTGCACAAACTTAAACTTTCTGGATTGCATAAAGTGAAAACGAGCACCTGAAAAAACGAGCATAATCTATTTTTGCCACCTTGTGGTTGATGTGGAAACAGGAGCAGCTTACAGTTGGCCAAATTTTACTTTCTGGCAACCATTCGACCCATAAAGAAAGTAGTTCCAGAGATAAATGGAAAATACACGAGGGGAGGGGGGGGGCAAAATCCCCAAGGCCCGGACTAAGGAGTCCACTGATGAGAGTGGTGTAATTAGGATGCCTGGGCAATGAATTTGCCCCGAGGCCCGGTTTGGCTTTCGGCGAACCTGCTTGTTTTGTTTTTTTTGGCTTTAAGGGTTGCTAACACAAGTTCTATATTGCCAATGTAGCACTATCTAATTGTATGCCCAGTTAAATTTCCTTTTTCTTCCTCTATTATATGAGAACTTTGATTTCAGACAAAAATTTAATAAAATCTTGGGCTTATATTTTTGTCATAGTTCTTAAAAATTCAGAGATGTCTTGAACATGTCATTGTACTCAGCGTTCTTATCCTCTCATTCACAAACTTTTTGCACTTAAACACGATGTGTCTTGGATCTTCCAGACATTGGCATTTATAACACATGCCACTTTGAGCTAGTGCTATTAAATTGAGGAATTTGTTGGTTCTGCCATGGTTAATCTTCAGTCTAATACGTTTTACTGAGCTTGGGCGGTCGAGATTTAGCCTTTGAGTTACAAACGTAGTGGTCTTTTCCTTTCAGTGCACTTTCCCATTCGTAAAACCTTTGCCATTCTTCGATCGCATTATATTTGATTTTTCTTATTAGGTCTGTTATTGGGATCTTGACATTTATCCGGTGATGCTGGCGTTGGTTGGCAGTTTTATCTGCCGTTTCATAACCTGACAGCTCTACGTGTCCCGGTACCCATTGGAAGAAATAATGGTTTTTCGGCATGTACAATAATGAAAGAATTTTAAAAGAAATGTGATTATAGATAGATAGATAGAAAATAAACTTTATTCTGGGACAAAGTCCCTTAAGAATAACGACAATGGATTATAGAAAGTACATCATATCTGGCCAAGATATTTTAAATAAAATAATGAAATAATATAATATAAAGTAAAGTTAATAATAAGATAATTTAAAGAAAGAAAATCTATAAAAATATATAAACAATCAACACTTATATAAACACAAAATCATATGTACATTCGGTAAAGGAAAAGAAACAAAATATATATATTATATACAAAGTTGATTTAAACATAAAATTTCTAGATTTACTCCTATTGAAGTATGGAGAAAAATAACATTTGTTAAGAGGGATAGACAAAAATGATAAAGAAAAATGAAAAAAATATTTGAGTAACAGTGAAAACATTATCATAACAAGAATTGGAAAAGTTTTTATTTAATGTGCTGGTATGATATTCGTTTTAAGGCATCCATATGATTAAATAGCATCCGTCTGGAATCCAAGGGAAGATGCGTTGGGAATGGAGGGAGGAAAGGAATTCCAAAGAGTAGCGGAACGGGCAAGAAAGGAACGTTGGAATGCAGTCGTTCTATAGGATGGGGTGCAGAGATCGGAGAGACGGGATCTTGTATGTAGTGATTGGATTGTGGACTTGAAGTGTAGGATGTTATGGATAAAAGGAGGGCGATGTGTGTTAATAGCTTGGAAGAGGAATATACCAAGGAAGTAGTCTCTGCGGAAGGAAGGGGAAAGCCAGTTTAACTCGGTGTAAAGGTGGGACACATGAGAGCGTCTTGAGGATCCGAGGACAAACCTAATGGAGCAATTCATGATACGCTTTAATCTTTTCTCAAGAGTCGTCGAGAGCCCACCATAAATCACATATCCATAGTCAAAGTGGGGGAAGATGAGGGAGGATGTTAGGAGTTTACGAGTGGATAGAGGAAGTAAATTCACCGGGAACGGTGATGTAATTTTAGGATGCTAATTGATCGTCGGGAAATTTGGGCAACATGGGATTTCCAGGAGAGGGTTTGATCGATGGTTAAACCTAAGTTTTTAACAGAGGAGTGGAAAGATATAGGTTGACCATTTAGGTATAAAGTAGGGAAGTTGGTGTTCAATCGAAGGAGGGAATGGGATCCTATTGCAATAGCTTGAGTTTTAGCTGCATTTAACGTTAATTTATTCAGGCTTGCCCGGGCCCAGATTTCATCTAGGTCTTCCTGAATTTTGCAAAATACAGTTGGTAACTCGGATGGAGGAAAGGAAAAGTAAATTTGGGAATCATCGGCGTAGAGGTGGTAGGAACAATTGTGAATGGAGTTTGAGAGATCATTAATATAGGAATTAAAAAGGAGAGGGGAAATACTTGATCCCTGAGCTACACCAGCTTGCAAGGTAAGGAAAGAGGATGAGCCTTGGTTGGGAATGGTGACTGATTGAGAACGGTGGGAAAGGAATGAATGAAACCAGAGGAGATCACTATTGGAGAAGTATAGGGATTTCAGTTTGGAATAGAGGATAGTATGGTCTAAGGAGTCGAAAGCTTTGGAAAAGTCTAGGAGTATTAGGATGGTTAATTCTTTTTTGTTAAAAGAATTAATTAATTATGTGATTTTGTTTGGTGTAACAAATTTAGATGTTGGCATACCGAGGCTGTATCAGTTAGGATAACTATATTAGTATTTGAGTATGTTCTTTCGCAGTATATAATGGAATGTAGGATGGCTTAAAGTTCTGCGCTGAAGATACTAAGATTCAATGGCACAGAGAACGATCGAAGTGCGAGTTTGTGTTTTTGATGCATCAGAATATATTTGATGGTAACTGGGATATTGTTGAGCCATTGTTTCTAGTGCTGCTAGTTTTAGATGCAATGAGGAGTAGTGAGATTTAGTTGAGTTTTACCGATTAGATTTGGATTGCTATTTACTTTAATTAGACATTTAGGAGCTGGTGTTGTGTATTCCTGAGGAGCTTCAGATTTATGGAGTGATTTAAGCAGTGGTTGTAGTTCGTTAATAATTTCTATTAGCTTCTGACAGAATACATCGCCTTTGTGAACTGTATTCCTAACCGGGTGTTTAGAGTCCGAATAAACCTTGAGGAGGTATTTTTTTTAGCTAGCCACGTCCTTCTAATGTTTAAAGGCATTTCTCTGGCGGAGGCCTGAAGTGCATTAATGGAAGAAGTTTTGAAAGCCCCTAGGCACAACCTAATGGCACTTGACTGCAATGTGTTTAACACTTTGATGTAGGGGAAATTTGTTTCATTATAAATAACAGAGCAATAGTCTAGAACGGACCGAATAATTGTTTTGTACAATGTAATTAAATTCCGAGGGTGAGATCCCCAGGATACTCCGGCTAAGGATTTTAATATGTTCATATTATGAAATCACTTTTTTTGAATCGTTTTGATATGGTCTCTGAAGTTTAATTTTCTGCCTAATGTTACTCCCAAGAATTTTAGATTTTCCTCGCTTCTTTTAGTGAATCTATCGTTAGACAGCTCGAAGTCTTTCAGAATAAACTTCCTTTTCCTTGTAAAACTACTAACTGTATGATGCACTTGTTGGGATTTATTTATAGTTTCGTAGCTAGAAACAGTTTGTTTAATCTGTAATTTATTATCCATTGAGTTAATTTTATTGGTAGATGAAGGGTTTTTAATTTAGAGAGTAGAACTTGAATTTTCACGTTGTCGTATGCTCTGTCTATGTCTATTGTTAATGCAACAAGGATTTTTTTTTTTTGTAGGCTTTGAAAATATCGTTCGTTAGGAGCCAGATTGCGTCTGTGGTGGTTCTATTTTTTCTGAAGCCAAAACAGAAAGGACTTGGAGTATTTTTTGTTTCTATAAACCATTCAAGCCTGTTTTTTTACAATGACGTTGAATACTTTTGTTAAGCACGAGATGCGAGCGATATGGCGGTATGAAGTTATTGTGGATGGGTCTTTACCGGGTTTTAGTATTGGGGATAAGATAATGTTGCGCCAATCAGGTGGGATCATTGCTTCGTTCCAGAGTTGGTTATATGCTGTGAGCAGGTGTTGTTTCATCGTGTCCGGTAAGAGTTTGATCATTTCGTGATTGATTTCATCCATACCTGGGGCGGTTCCAGTTTTTCCTCTCAATGCTGCTTCAAGTTCTGTTAGTTGGAAGGGTGAGTCCAAGAGGTGGTCACCACTTGATGCGCGGAGTAATGGTTGCCTAGGGTCAAATACATTGGACAAATTTATAAGAAAAGGAATCGCGGATGCTTGGCTTGTCAGTACTATGTTCTGCACGTTGTTCCTCTTTCCACGTAGAGTTTTGATTTTATTCCACATGGAACCTATTTGATTTGGATTGATGCTCTCAATACATTTCATCCATGCTTCCTTTTTTGCTTTTTCTATAAGGGATTTGGTTTTGTTAATTTTTGGTCTCATCATTTTGTAGTTATATGTCGTCATGTTTCTTAGGTATTATATATTGAGAAAAATATATACATGTTTGTGTGTGTATATCGCCCATGGGCTCCAAAAGTGGCACACCTCAAAAAATCATTTTTAGAGATAAGTGGGTTATATTAAAAAATAAATAAATAACAAAGAAAATACAGTTCCGTTAATGGAACGTTCGAACAACTGGCGTCTGGATAATCGGCGCTCCGTTGTATTTACCTCTTTAAAAACCTAGCTACTCAGAAACAAACTAACTTTCATATTAGACATGGCTGCAAGTGTACATATATCTTCACAAGAAAACGAAAAATTCCAGAATTAAACTCAATTAAACGCAAAAAATTAAAAAGACACCCAACTTGACGTTTTTTGGACACCCTAGGTTTGCATTTTGAAAAAAAAAGATGAACTGGAAGACTTATGTTTAAGAAGTAAGCAATAAATGCACTGTAGCAAGATACTTAAAAACTATACACGCACTGACAAATGAAACACGAATGGTCTGAGGTTTCGGCTAAAGCCTTGAGGGTAATTCACTATGGAGCCTTATTCCCCAGACTTCGAAGTCGGATTCCAGTAAGGGGAGCAGCTGTCTTATAATAAAAAGGAAATTGCAAAGCGTTCAAAAGTTAATTGCGTTGAGGATCTTCAAAGCTTTCGATAAAGCATCAATGATGGTTAATACAACATAAAACATAAGGATACTTATACAATAGCTGTTAAAATATAAATAAAAAAAATAAATAAAAAAATAAGAGTGATGCGTTTTTGTCTGAACCTACCTATAAGTGAGCCGTGTTTGTAATTAAGTACTTTATTTCGAAAGGAAAATACTGCGATATATTTTCGGCCCGATAAAGGGTAACGGAATGTGGCGACGAAGGAAGAATCGAGAACTTTACGATATGTATGGTGAATAATCATTAATGACCTTCGTAATAATGCAACGACTCAGATGGATTAGGCACATCTAAAGCCGAGTTCTCACGGGGCAAAAAAGAAGAAAGCGTGGCACGCCTTCGTTTTCTCGTTCGTGGTGCTTGCCTGGAGTGGGGGAGAAAAGTGAACTAGCCGAGAGTCGTGGACAGTTCACACAACCACGTTTCAGATTGCCCCTTGAAACCTACCATGGAGGAGCTTCTCGTGGAAAGTTGTGCAGTTTTGAGTTAAGTGTTTATTGATATGTTGGCAAAAAGATTGAAAGTCACCTGGACATATAAAAAAACGGAAGAAGAAGCGTTGTTGGGTCAGGAACTGGATACTCGCAAAAAAAATCATCGAATATTAATGAAACAGTATCCTTAAGGACAGCAATGGCGGAATATCCTTCCACTATAAAAATATTTTAAAACAGTATCGGATCCTGGAATACTTCAACATATTATCCATTTTCGTTCCAAATAAACCACTTGTTAACTCTCTCGACTGGCGTGGTCCACGCCTGAAAATCAAACATGTTTGATACCAAGCGTGAGCGGTGGTGGACTCCCCTCTCTCTAGATTACGCCAGAGGCAAACTCAAGCCACCTCATTCAGACGGAGGAAATTCCACGAATGCGTGGATCACGCTAGCGTGCCACGCCCCGTGAGAACATTGCTTAACGGATGGGTGAGGTCAGAACATGCCGAAAATAGTTTAAGATTGACGGATGGAGATTAAAATTCTATATCTACATAACCTTCCTCATTTTATCAACACATCAATATAATGCCTACAAAAATAAGGATACTTATACAATAGCTGTTATAACACAAAATAAAAAAATATTAACAAAATAAGAGTGATACGTTTTTGTCTGAACCTACCTGTTAAATAGGTCTTGTTTGTCAGTAAGTACCCAACTTTATTTCTAATATTCGTATCGATCTCTATATCTGTTGAATAGATAATTTAATACATTTGTTTTCATGGTTTCCGCGTCTTTAGGGGACCACACACTATCAACCTGGTTGTCAACCTTGTCGACAACTTCCAATGTTGAAGACGGTGTTGAGCGTCTGTGGGCTGGTTGGCGGTTGAAATTTCAAGTTGACAATAAGGTTGGGAAAATCAAACAGGGTAGGATTTTTAGTGGGCGTGGCCATAGGGTTGGTGACAATGTTGTTGAGTGCATGGTTAGGTTGACAACCAATTCTTCAACATCAGTTGAGGATATCTACCTGTAGCGGTAACTTGGGCCCGAGTTTCGTGATTTTTTTTTGTTCTATTTTCTGTGTTTCATTACTTTTATTAGTTATTCTGTTGTTGTTTTTTTTAGTTAGTTTAATTAATTATTTAATCATCAATGTTTCATTATTTCAGTTGTATTACTTTCGTTTGTTATTCTGTTTTGTTTTTTTAAGTTAGTTTATTTAATTATTAGTCTTTCATTATTTTTGTTCTATTACTTTTGTTCATCATTACGTTTTTTTATATATATATTATAAATATCTCAACAAATTTTCACTCATTTTTTTGTCTTCCCGCCACGACTTACAAACTGTAAAAGTTCTATATAAAAATTAGAACAAATAGGGGGAAAAATAAGAAAAGAAAAAAAAATCAAGGACAAAAAAAGAGCAATAGGCATAATTAATATATATATATATATATATTTATATATATATATATATATATATATATATATATATATATATATTTAAATAATTATTATTAAGATAATAATCGATATATATATTAGATCGATAATGACAATAGATTGATGTTGACGAAGCTGGTTGTCTAGTGTGTGGGCAACAATCTCAACACTGTTGACAACAAGGTTGTCGACCAGGTTGATGGTGTGTGTGCCCCTTTTAGTTGAGTATTCTATCGTTCCCAGTTTATACATCCATTTTATTTTTCCGTTCTTAATTTATTTCATATATTAATACTTCTAATATCATATGTAGTATTTTTCTTTTTATCGTGCTAAACTTTGTTCTTTTATATTCATACATGTAGTATGCCTATAAGGCATGAAACATGTAAATATATAAATAAACAGTCCTAATATGGGGGTACCATAGAAGGAAAATAATTTTTAAAAAAAATGTATTTTTTCTATAAAAATAAAATCGAAACAGTTTTAAGTGATAGTGATAACAGCTTTTTAAAGTTTGTTGACGATTTATGGAGGATTGTCTATTATTTATTCAGTTGTCGGTTTACTCCTAGGTGGTTGTAATCTCTCAGGTTATAAACCTTTAATGATCTCTCTGGTTATAACCTTTTAGCAATCTTTCATTTCTTCATTGCTGGTTGGATTTGAGGTAGTGGTTATTAGAAATTACATATATTTTATAAAATGCATTGGACTTGTTTTCTACGAATTCTTAGTATACAACCCAAAAATGTTTTAAACAATGGACTCAATAATTTTTTATCCAAAAGGTATTGTGAACTTATTCAGGATTTTTACTTATTACTTAAAACACATTGTATTTTTAATATTATTACTTGCAATCAGGAATTGTACTTCTTTAATGAAAGCTGTTTTACTAAAGGAATATGGATCACCAGATGTATTAAAGCTTGATCGTGTACCAGTACCTAACATAGGAAATTCTGAAGTATGATATAAGTGGTAATTTGAAACTGTATTAATTATTAAAAATAATAACATCAAGCATATATTCATAATACTATATTAGTGACCTGCATCAGGTATTAGTGAAAGTACGAGCTGCTGGTATAAATCCTGTGGACTTGTATATGAGGGAAGGAGCATTTATGTCACTTCCTCCACTGCCTACGATTCTTGGCAAAGAAGTGTCCGGTATAATTGAAGAAGTTGGTCAAGATGTCAAGCTTTTTAAGGTTTTTAACTTTCTATTGATAATAACTAGTTAGTTATTATTACAAGTGTCTGACTATATTTTACTTCAGATCGGTGATAGAGTTGCGTGTTGCCTACCTAGGAATGGAGGATATGCTGAATATGTTACTTGTAGTGAGAAATATCTGATTCCACTGTCTGATAAATTAAATTTTTCTCAAGGTGCAACTTTATATGTTGCTTACTTTGTAGCTTACAGAGCTTTACTAACAACGTAAGTATTCAGTATATGTTTTGTAATGATAAAAGTAGGTATGATTATGAAGATAATTAATATTAGTTTAATTTTTTATTCTGTTATATTTAAAGTGTAATAATTATTGGTTAGTCTTTTCTTTTCTCTTAAATGACTAAACACCTGTATCAGACATGAACAATTATGTATGCACCAAGGAATTAGTGTTCAATAGCTACTAATGTATTTAGATAATTAACATATTAATATTAATATATAATATGTGCAATTGTAAACTGTTAAATCATAATAATCATAATTGAATAAAATTTTTATTATTATTATATTAACATACTAAAATTGTGCAGTAAATAGATTCATACAATACTGGCATAGAGATAATTGGCATCCCTTGATTGCGTTGTGTAAAAGTCAATTTTTTTACCATCTAATATTTACCAAATCAATCTGGATTATGATTTAATACACACTTTAGTCTGAAACATTTTATGAATTATAGCTTATTTTATCGACAAATATTTATAATTCAGTATGTTATGAATGGATATTATTTATTTTGTTAGTTTAAAGCCCTATGGTTGAGTCATGGCTTATACACTTTTCTCTTTATTATTCCAGCTGTCAATCATTATCATTTCCATCCCTTATTTTATTGCTTTGGCGAAACTATTCATTGCATATCACAATTAAAACTTTATGATTGAATTATCCATTTTACTAACAAGGGGAGGACACACTCAGTCTTTCACGGATCTTGTAGGCAATTTTTTTGGAGGTTCTAGGTCAAAAAATATTAGACACATATTTTGCCGTTCCAACCAATGGGCCCTAGAAGCCGAGAAAAAAAAATAAAAAAAATAGCATTAAACTAATTTATTTTTATCTCGAGTTTAAAAAATGATATCAATATGATTCTTGCACCAAGATTTTTAGTTTTGATTGTGGATTTAAAGAAAAATACAGTCGCTCCATAGATTTTGGTTTAGGTTAATTAAATTCTAAAAAAATGATTAGTTTTTCAAGCAAACTACCTCTATAGATTTTTTTACACAAAAATTGACATCAGATTCTAATTCAGCACCCTCAAAAACATTAAAAAACTCTTATTCAACAAAATCAAAAAATATCATTTTTTTCTCCCTCTTCGAGGAAAACGAAATTTTTTAACTGAATTTTGGTTACGTTCCTTTAAATAGCCATTACTTTGTCACGCAATTCACTGGTTGGTATCACTGGAAAGAGGAGAGTCTCAGATTTCTTTTGACTTATATAAATGTAAAATTCGATGAACAAAAACCTATTAAAAAAATTGGAAAATCCGAAAATCATTTTGATTTTTAACTTGAGTTTGAATCCAGATAGGATGATGAAACTGAATACATTTCATGCGTATTACCACCCTATATTTTGTGTAAAAAAAAAGAAGTTGATATGTTGAACCGTCTAAGCGTAATTAATGTTTTAATTAATTGACTCTCCTCTTTCCAGCGATACCAACCATTGAATTGGATGACAAAGTAATGGCGATTTAAAGGTATGTAACCAATAATCGGTTTAAAAATTTCATTTTCCTCGAAGAGTGTGAAAAAAATGATATTTTTTGATTTTGTTAAATAAGCGTTTTTTAATGTTTTTGAGGGTGCTGATTAGAATCTGATGTCAATTTTTGTGTAAAAAAATCTATAGAGGTAGTTTGCTTGAAAAACTATTCATTTTTTTTAGAATTTAGCTAACCTAAACCAAATCTATGGAGCGACTTTATTTTTCCTTAAATTGGCAATCAAAACTAAAAATCTTGGTGCAAGAATCATGTCGATATCATTTTTTAAACTCAAGATAAAAAATAAATTACTTTAATGCTATTTTATTGTTTTTCTCGGCTCCTTTGGCCCATTGGTCGGAACGGCAAAATACGTGTCTAATATTTTTTGACCAGGAATCTCCAAAAAATTGTCAACAAGATCCGTGAGAGACTGAGTGTGCCCTCCCCTTGTAAGTTGAAATTTATACACATTAGCTAATACACAACTTAATGATGAAGGGCTCTTAGGCGTTAAAATTTGGGAAATAACTGCAAGATAAGCACTGAAAGAAATTTTTCTTGGATATAGCTGAATCTTTTAGAAATGAAATAAACTTTTAACTGACTTAACACATTACCTACAACCTGAAAAATCAAATGTTAATATCATTTTGGAAATAAACATGACATTTTTTCTTGATTCCCTTATTCTTATAATCCCTAACATATTTGCCCAATACTTCAATGTATTTTTTTGTACTTTCACTATACTTCAAAGAATTAAAATACCAACAGTAAACTATAATGTAAAATAATATTTAATAATTTAATTAGACATCGGTGGAATGAATTTGAGAATGGTTTATATTTTATTTTGTGTTTCCTGAAATGATAAGAAGTAAGAAATTATGGCTCAATCATTAGATCATTGAAACATAATTGTAGGCTTTATATTGAAGTAGTTTTGAATATAATATAATGTATAAAATTCCAGGTGCAGAATAAAAATAGGTGAACATTTATTAGTTCATGGAGGTAGTGGTGGTGTTGGTATTGCAGCAATACAGATAGCTAAGTCAAAAGGTATGTAGTCATAATTTGTTGAATAATATATTTAATTTTTTAGTAATTTTTCTGTTTTTGGTTTCTCATTAAACTGCATAAGGTGCTAGAAATTAAGCAGTCAATCATAATAAATTATTATCAAGGAAAGAAGTTATTATTATATTCAAAATAAATTATTATTTTTATTAAGTTAATAAAATATACTGATTGATTTTTATGAAGTTGTACTAATAATATCCTTAAAGACAACAATGGTGGAATATCCTTTGGATAACTTAAAAACCCGTTAAATCCTGAAATATTTCAAAACAGTATCCTTAAGGATAACAGTGGCGGAATAGCCTTCCCCCATCTTAAAATCGTTAAATATTCTAATTTTTCAAAATAGTATCTTTGAGAACAAAAATTAAAAGGCCAACAATGGCTGAATATCCTTCGGATAACTTAAAAACCGTTTAATCCTGGAATATTTTAACATATTATCCTTAAGGACAAAAACTAACATATATGCGGCCCAAAGTTGTCCTTCCGCCATCTTAAAATAGTATCCTAAAGGATGAAAACTAATAAAATCATTAAATTTTGAAATATTTCAAAACAGTATTCTTAAGGACGAAAACTAATTCTAAGTGGGGAAGGAGAGTTACCAAGAATGTCCTTAGGCCTCTAAAAATCATCAGATCCTGACAGATCTGAAAATGGTATCCTTATAGCTATAGTTAGTTTAGATTAGAGAAAAAATTAAGGACTTAAGGACTATAATCTTTATCATAGAGATTTTGGTGCTGAACTCATCGCTCATCAAATGCAATAATGAATTAACTGCGGAAAAGACAAAAAAAAAATAATAATAAAATTAAAAAAATATATCATAAATTCAAATACATAGGTTGAATTGTAGTTACTAGTCCAGGCAACGAAGGATTTACTGAGGAGTTAATTCATGTAGAAGCCAATTTTGGCACAGTTGTAGGGGGAGGTGTCCTCAACAACATACTAAAAGTACTGGGGGTTGGGGGTGGAGCTAAGGGTGAGGGGGGGGGGGCTGTAAAGGTCGGTTTTTTCAGTTTTTCATTAATAACTCAAAAACTCTTGCCTCTAGCAAAAATATGTTTATATACTAAATTAATTTACATAAAATTGTTTACAAACAAGATTCTATACATTTTTCTTCTAGGATCAATGCTTAAGAAGATATAGTGGGGGGAATACGGAAAATGTAAAAAAAAAACACGTTTTTATTGTTAAAATTTATATATTTATTGTTAAAATTCCTATGTGTATTGTTACAAATGAATAGTTTATTATTATTAATTGAATGCTTATTGCCAAAAATAAAATTATTGTCGTTAAGCCTAATATGCTTATTATAGTACTTGCGGTAAGTCGCACTTTTCCTCAAAAACACGTTTGTCGGTACTCTTTTGGCTTTAACTCTGAAACTATTTGTCTAATCTCTAATTTCTTTTTTTCATCTTAAAGCTGGTTAAATTTATTATCAGATACCATATGTTTAATTTTAATTAAGTTCCATGAAAAATCCATTCCACCTCGCTGAATTCCGCGTACTATTGTGAAATCCTTATTTTTTCAGAACATTTCTCATTATAACTCTAAAAATATTTGTTCGATTCCGAATTTCTTTTTTTCATCTCATAGCTGGTTAAATTTTCCATTAAATCGTATATATATCAAATTTTGATAAAATTCTGTGTAATACCCTTACCAGCACGCTAACAACTGTGAACTGTTATAAAAGTTTGTTTTTTTTTGGCATATTTTCTCTATAACTCCTAAACAATTTGTCCGATCCCAAATTGCTTTATTTCATTTTAAAGCTACTTAAATTATCTATCAGGTCCTATCTACGACTTTTAATTATATTCCATGTAACACCCATGCTAGCACACTAAATCTGTATGTTTTGGCAAAACATGAAATTTTTTATATGTTAAGTGGGCTGGCTTGGGTGTTTCACGGACTTTAATTGAAATTTTATAAATAGGATCTAATAGAAAATTTAACTAGGTATGAGATGGAAAAAAGAAATTCGGAATCGAACAAATATTTTTAAAGTTATAATGAGAAATGTTGTGAAAAAATAAGGATTTCACAACAGTACGCGGAATCCAGCGAGGTGGAATGGATTTTTCATGGAACTTAATTAAAATTAAACATATGGTATTTGATAATAAATTTAACCAGCTTTAAGATGAAAAAAAGAAATTAGAGATTAGACAAATAGTTTCAAAAGAGTACCGACAAACATGTTTTTGAGGAAAAGTGCGACTTACTGCAATTACTATAAAAAGCATATTAGGCTTAGCGACAATAATTTTATTTTTAGCAATAAGCATTCAATTAATAATAATAAACTATTCATTTGTAACAATAAACATTGGAATTTTAACAATAAATATATAAATTTTTTATCAATAAAAACTTGTGTGATATACAAGGTTTATCCAGAAACCAATGGCTGAGGCTTAACCACAGTGTTGTTTTTGGCCAAAAAATCACTGGCAAACCTGGGGTGTAAACAGGTGCATATTATAGTGATACAGAAGTTATGAATGGTTTTTCCACATATATGGACGGGTGTTTTCTCCTTACTATACAAAGTCAAAGTAATATTCCTAATGACTGTACAATTTTCAAGCAAGAATCTCATGATGTGATAACGACATGCTGGAGCTTCATTAACATCTTCCCACCCATCTGTAAAGCTTGTACCACTTGAAAAAAATTGTTTGCTTACAGTAGACTTGCCCTACAAAAATTAATTATTTAAATCGTTTTGGTTTTAAGGAAAAGTTTACTAGTTTCTGCTATACCATTTAGAGAAGTAATAGGGACTGGACAAATTTTGCCCTGAAGTGCTGTTGTCTTTCTGAGACAAATCTGAAATGGAGTTGGATTTCATCTATGTTTATCATCATTTAAGTGGTAAATTGCTTTTGATAGCTATCAAAAACCATATTGAAATGGATCTATATTACAAAACTACCCATATTTTTATTATTTCTAGTACAAACATCTCTTACTAAATTTTTAGTGTGTTTATTTAAGTACAAGATTTCTTTATTTTATGGGTATGCACATTTCTGATTCTTTGATAACAGGTTACTTGTGTAGTTCCTAGAGTTTTTGAGTTTCCTTCCTTTGCACAATCATGGGTCCACAAAGTCATCTAATATGTATATGTAATGTGGAGTGTAAAATTATTAGAGAAAAATAATTCTAATGATGGGTATGAAAATAATGACATTTTCTGAGAGTTTTTGTTCCTATTCTTTCTAACGATGATGAATAACTTTAAATATGGCACTTACTACTTCCTGTTTTCCTATCTTCTGGTACATAAATACAGACTGGAGCAGACATGACATTCGCAAACTTCTAACTCTGTCCTACTCTGTTAATGTCATCTTGTTGCAGTGCAGATCTGTACAGTGCGTTTTGTGTGGGACCAAGAGAGGGTATTTATGGGGGATCAAAGTATTGTTACTTTTCATTTAATGAAGCGTTTCGTATTCACAATTATAACATTTTTTTTTTCTTTCAGGCTTAAAAGTTAGTGCAACTGCTGGTTCAACAAAGGGCTTAGAGATGATGAAGGCAGTTGGAGCCGATCAAGTATTTAATCATAAGTAATTAAATTAAATTTTAGGTACTATTATAAGTTAATCTATTAAAAATGATTATGGATGATGCAACTAATTTATTTAACTGCATTCTATTTATTATCTTATATTCTTTTATTATCATATATTCTATTGATTATCTAGATCAGAAATTTAGGCTACAGTTACCTTTTGAACAGCTATTAGCATTTAACTGTAAATTACTATCAGTAGACCATCAAGTATTTTAATTTTGTAGCAATTAGTATTTTAGATGCTAATTCATTGAATAAAATCCTGAATTCAACAATGTTTTGCAAGATTCATTTTATGTTAGCTGGAAAAAATAAATCAATTGTCAGCTTTATGTGCAATATTGACTGTTCTTTTAATATGTATTTTAAAACTGTTTATTCAATAAAATTGCTGACATTGTTTCATTATAATAAAAAATTAATCTTAAAAAGATTTAAATTATACTCATATTTTAAATTTTTAGTTGCTTGTTACTTTAATATTTTTTAAAATTTTTCACCCTCTTGACTTATTATTGTTATCAATTATGTTGTAAATATGGGTGAAAAAGGAAAACAAAGGTTTTAAAGTTTTTATCTAGATACCCACCTTTGTATATGCAATACAATATTTTAGGTGACAATGTGAGATATCTTATAATTTATATTTTAGATACTATACATATAATCATAATATCAGATCTGGAATACCAATCCAAATCTTAATTCTCTACAAAGGTGATACTTATAAAATTTAAGTTGTTCATCATTTATTTGTTTTATGACAAGCCGATAATTTTTAGATAGATATGGATAATGAAATGAAACAACTTCTCTGTGCTTCATTATCATATACCACCTTTAAAAAATACCTTGTTCCAGTTTTTTTTAATATATATTATATTCTAGAATTTATTCCGTAAAAAAGTTTCCTTCAATTTTCAGTTCAAAACTGTACTTTTACTAATCAAAACAAAATTATTTCACAAATTACTAAACTACTAAAAAAATTTTTTTACTAAATTACTAAACAAAATTACTAACTAATCAAAACAAAATAAACCTGTTCCAATAAGAACCATAAAGAGTCTTGGGTTCAGTACTTTGGTATGGATGTACTGTTTCTTGAGCAACAGTTTTGAAAGGAGGATATTTTGGTCTAAATCACGCTAAACTGCTAGGTTTTTTCCCAATCAAGGGTAGCCACTTCATTGAAGCTGAGTGCTTCAGGAGGGTTTCCTGACCTCAGTGTCAACACTGGGTAAAATAACAATATAAGTTTTCTGTCTTTAGCCAGACTTACAACTTGGGTCTGTGAGCTTGGTGGTCTTCTACCTTATCCACTAAGTTACTACACCCTCTTAAAACTTTTAAAATCATGAAAAATTAAAATTCATCTATCTAATAAAAATAATTTCTAGGTTTTATTAATACCTAATTATTAAAATATACATCCAAAAACATGATTCACAAAAGTTATTTACTTTAGCTTTAAAGGCAAGAAGAATGTTAAGGTCTTCCATTTAATTTAACTAATGCAGTCACTTTTTTTTAAAGGATTATCCCAATTTGATAAGAAAATATTTTAGTTTATATATGATAACCATACAATTTTCATTTCATCTTTTTTATTCTTAGTTTTTCTGTTATTAGAGATATTGTCTGGCAGTGTAGCTAAATGACATTTTCTCTGAGGAAATAAAGCCACTTCTTGATCAGGGACTTTCATGTTAAAACCGGTACACATAAATATTTTCATATCAAATGATTTAATATTAATTAAAGAAAACATTTCTATAAGTTAATATTCTAGATTCTCAATGTATTGCTATTGAAGTGTTTCTGAATGTTAATTGAGAATTTGTGATAAACACCTCAGAAAGCTATTCACAATTGAAATAGTTTATTATTTAGGTTATTGTATATGTTTTTGCCATTAATTAAACTAATTTTTTATTTTATTAGGGAGAAAGGTTATTTACTTAAAATGTATGCCAGTACTGAAGGGAAAGGATTTGATATCATCTTAGAAAACTGTGCTGACATCAATTTAGCAAAAGACTTTGATGTTCTGAGTATAAATGGTCGAATAGCTGTAAGTCATTTTTCATTTATTATATATAGTGGTTTGAAGTAATGAAAAAGTGTTTTGATAACTATTTTCTAGTTACCCATATGTATGTATTATTGATGAAGTTATATTTTATTGTATTTAAAGATAGCTATTCTGTTTTTATTCGTTGTTTTCTAATTTGCTTATTTTCCTTATTATAGGAGGAAATGATCTTAAAGCCTTTTGTATTAACTTTAATAATATAATGTCCTTAACATTATTTTCCTAAAAATCCTTGATACAGAAGATATTCTACCTCTCGTGTTTTTTCTATCTTATTTACTTTTTACTATCTTACTATTTAAAGACAATAGAAATTACAGATGCACTGAGGCTACAACTAATCTGATCATGCAATTTTTTAATTTCAAATGTTTTAATTTTTAAAAAAAACAACACAATTTTTATTATTACCTCATATATGTATATGTATGATTTCAGATAGTTGGTACTAAAGGTCCAATACGCCAGGCCCCCGACAAACCAAAATTAATATCTGTTAATCCTAGAAGTCTTATTTATACAGAAGGAAAAATTCAAGGGGTTAATTTAGTGAGAATGACTGAGGTATAAATAAAAAGTATATTTATATACATATTAATATATTTGTTTGTTAGTATGTGGATTGGCAGCCGAAATCTTTAAGTATGGGGGGGAGATCAGCTGTACCAGGTACTATATGACCTAATTTTGTCAGTTTGGACAAAAGAGAGAGTGCCGCAGCAATCGACTAATTCCATAACATATCCTCTTCATAAGAAGGAGATAGATTGGACTGCATGAACTACCACGGTATATCTCTATTATCATTGTGCCTACAATATCCTCTTCAGCATGCTCACTCCATTCGCAGATTGGATATAAGGAAATACCAAGGCAGGTCAACTATTGTAAAAATATTCACCCTTAGGACCATCTTGGAATGCGGCCACAAATAAAAACTAACAACTCATAACCTCTTCATTGATTTTAAAATTAAAAGCACCTATGATTGCATCAGGTGACTCAAACTGTACGAGGATTTGATGGGCATGGTCATCCCAGGTAAGGTAATCCGCCTTATGAAGTTGGTAATGAAGGAGCGAGGTGTCATATGTGAATCCAAGCTGACCTCCCTGCTGAGTTTTCTTCTGACAGGGGGCTGAGGCTAGGTGATGGCTTGGCCTGTCTTCCTTTCAATCTTTCACTTGAGAAATCTGTTTGGAAGTCTGGCATCCAAACAAGCCACACAGGCTCAGTGTATATTTTTGGTTTAGCAGATGACCTGGATATTGTGGCAAGGTTCCGACCAGCATTAGTAAAAGCTGCGATTAATCTCATGGATACTGCCTCATCTATGGGATTGACTATTAATGAAGAAAAGACAAAGTATATGTACATTGGGATTGGCGGTGAGGAGGCACTGATTGTGGGTTTGTACAGGTTTGAAAGAGTATATGAGTTTACATATCTTGGATCTCAGGTCACGTCAGTCATTGATGTATCTGTGGAAATAGGGAAGAGGCTAGTGGCAGCTAATAGGGCATATTTTGCTCTACTAAGGGTATCCCGCAGCATGCTTATGACAAGTTGGACGAAACACCTTCAATAAGACCCTGGTCTGCTCTATTCTTACCTATCCTTCTCAAACACTGACAATCTCCGGAAGAAATGCAAATGATCTCTTAGCATTCAAAAGGAAGATTCTCCATCGAATAATAGGTCCAGTGGTAGATGGAGGATTAGGAGGAACGGGGAGTTCTATGACCTGTATAAAGATATAGATACGGTCAGATTTATAAAGCTGGGGAGACTCAGTTGAGCTGAATATTTGGTAAGAACGAGGGAGGATTAGATCCCCAAGAGAACTATAGAAACTGTCTTGAAAAACCGTTGATAGGTGTTCAGAATACTGATACTGAACCCACCCTCAACCTCCTGCTCTTGCCCGAAATTCTTTTTCCTTGATTGTGGCCTTCTCTTGATTTATTTTGATGTTTTATTCACTTCTTTAATAGAATTAAGGTTAGTTATTCCAATGAGCATTGTGTAGTTAGCCATTTTATTAACATTAACTACATTTACTGTTTTTGATAAAATAAAGATGATATTAATTTCTTATCTGTTATCACTTCATCATCATTTCAAGATATAAAATAAAGAAGAAGCCTTCTTCACTACCTTATACTAGTACGTTCTTTATTCATTCTCCTCTTAACACTGTTGCCTTTTGGTTTTGGTTATTATTATAATGATAGTACTAATAATTTGTAACTCTTTCTCATTTCTGAACATAAAAAAATCATCATAATATTATGTAGTACTCTGATGTCTTATTATATATTTTTTATTATTTTATAAAAAAAACAGCTGTTGCCATCAAAAGTGATAGCCATGTATATTTTGAGCTCCGAGATACTTGAGTATTTTTAAGCGGGTTAATGACAAAATCGTTTATGAAAACAAAGATGAAACCACCCCCACCCCAGCGGAGAACAGTTTCGACCATCACACCTGAGTTATTGAAGCTGGAACAACAATCCCGTCAGCAACAACCACCTGACCAAGGTGAGCCTTCTTTCAGTAAATCTACAATATCAAATTTCCCTTCGCCCCCAGTCGACAGTGACCATGATGACGGTTGGGAGTCAACCACACAGCCCTCCAAAAGAGCCAAGAAATCGCGTACAATGACCCTCCCCCAAGTACCGACTCACAATAGTTTTGATGCCTTACAGACAGATATGGACGAGGACCCAAATAATGACGAAACAGAAACCAAACCAAAAATACCACCAATATTTCTCCTTAGCGACGAACCATACAAACTTATTGTAAGAGAAATAAAAGAAAATGTTATCAATGAATTTCTAACCAAACAGTGTAACCGAAAACTCAAAATAACCTTGACAACAACACATGACTTTAGGTCATTGACAAAATATTATGACACACACCACAAAAAATACTACTCGTACGTGAACCCGGAGGAAAGAAATCTTTCCGTTATTATCCGAGGTGTGCCTTACTCGCTTACAAACGAAGAAATTCAAGAATTACTGACCCCCACTTACCCCGTTATTAAAGTCCTTAGGCTTAATAACAGGTACAGACAGCCAACCCCTCTTTGTGCCGTAGAACTGGTGAATAATGAGGCGGGTATGAATATCTTATCTCTCAAGTCACTGTTCCACACCATAGTAACGGTGGAACCCCATAAAATCTCTACCCAGGTAGCTCAATGTGGAAGGTGCCTTAGGGTAGGCCACACTAAAAATTACTGCAGGCTGGACCTGCGATGTGGGAAGTGTTCTGAGGGCCACCTCACATCTAGCTGCACTAACAACCCTCAGGTTATAACCTGCGTGAACTGTGGTGAAAATCACAGCCCGAGGTACAGGGGCTGTATTGCCTTCACACAATACAGAGCCAGGAATATAAAAAAACCTCTGGGGATGAAACCTTCACACACACACAAACCACCCACTTCCAACACAAACGTACAATACCATACCACTCAACCTCCACAAAATACACAACATAAATTCCCCAGTTCCTCTACTAGATCCATACCACAAATACAAACTATTCCAGTCAATAATAATAATGCTCGATCCGAAACTAGCACATGTGCCCAGGATGAACCTATTACTGCTCCACGTTCCCCTGTGCCCCCAAGACTCTCCAACATATTTCAGCGCAGATCATCTCATAATCAACAGACCACTCAGCCAACCAATCACGAAAATACTAGCGATCTTGACAATCTAAACTTAGCTAACATTCTGACTAACCTCTTAAAACTGGTACTACCACAAATTAAACAATTTTTTATGCAGTTAATTTCCCAGATGTTTATAAATGAAAATGGAGAATTTTAATAACCAACTGACTCACACATTAACACTACTCAACTGGAATGCTAACGGTGTTAAAAAACGCCAAAACACACTGATAGACTTTTTGGCACGCTACAAAATAGACATAGCATTTATCACAGATACCCACCTCAAAGCCGGTTACAGTTTTCGAATTAGAAATTACACAATATACAGAACTGACACTGAGAATATATTTGGAGGAGTAGCACTTCTTATTAGGAAAGACCTGGAACAATCTGAGAAAATTCTACCCCGACTTCAAAATTTAGACGCAGTAGCAGCTAGACTGAAACTAACAGATAATACATTATTGAATATTGTTTCGGCCTATCAAAGACCTAGCAAACGACTGACAGACACAGATTTCAAACTGATATTTACTGGACAGCCAACGTTATTACTCGGAGACCTCAACAGCAAACATACAGACTTTGGTTGCTGGACCCGAAACTCAAATGGGACATAACTTCTAAAAATCACTGATAAACTTGGTCTCCAAATAAGTTCTCCAGAAGAGCCCACGTTTTATCCAACCCAGTACGGCTACCGCCCAGACATATTAGACATAGGTCTCGTCAGTAACTTTGCCACCCCTATTCATCAAACTCCCGTAACAGACTTGGACTCGGACCACCTCCCTGTGATCTGTTATCTTGGTGCCCGAGCTCAACCACCACCCTCTCTTCCTCGGCTCATCACGGGAAAGGTGGACTGGGGGATCTTCGCCGAGGAAATGTGTTCCCTTCCCATCCCCACACACTACTACACGACTGACGACATAGACGCAACCATATATCTACTCACACAACACATATACAACTCCATAAACACAGCGACTTCATGTACGTACTCGCACTCACACAAACAATATAAGACCCCACAATACATACTCGAACTTATACACCACAAAAACCACATTCGACGTCAATGGCAACGCTACAGACTACCGGATCACAAACGTGAGATGAACCGACTCTCTAGGCAAATTAGACTAGAACTAGACAAAGAGCGGTTCCAAGAATACAACAGCTACCTGGAGAGTTTCGTGCCAGGAGACCAACGGCTTTGGAGAGAAATCAAACGGTTGACTGGTCAAACCACACAGATCCCTCCTCTAACACTTGGAACAGACACTGCAACGACTGATGACGAAAAGTGTGCAACCTTTGCTGAACATCTTTCTCATAAGTTCAGAGACTTTGACAGTGCCAATAAGTCTCCTCAACACACTGGGGAAATTACTGGAGAAGATTATTGAGAAGCGTCTCCGCTCACATTTAGAAGACAACGATGTAATCCCACATCAGTTTGGCTTCAAGCCCCACCACTCGGCAACACACCAAGTCCAACGAGTCGTCGAAGCAATCTACCGTGGCTTTGAGGAAAAACAATAAAACACGGGAGTATTCCTAGATGTGACAGCAGTGTTCGACACGGTGTGGCACCGTGGTTTACTGCACAAGCTGAAGAAGGCTTGGCCTCCGCTCTACCTTTTCAGCATCATAAAATCATTTTTGACCAACAGGACGTTCCAGGTAAGAATAAAAAATTCTATCAGCGAGAGAAAAGTTATCCTTGCCGGAGTACCCCAAGGGGCCATACTTAGTCCTATTTTATCCAATCTGTATTGCTCAGATATTCCCCAATTTGATGAGGACACAATTATGGCACAATTCGATGATGACACAACACTCCTGTCCCAAGATAACGACCTTCACGAAGCCATCAGGAAACTTCAGAGTGGTCTCAACGGTGTCTCGATATGGTTCCGGAAGTGGAAACTTCAGCTAAACCCATCGAAGACAGAAGCGAAAATCTTCACCTTACGTCGTTTCAACATCACTGACCTGATTACACTTCGACTCGATAACCTCCCAGTCCCCTGGAATCCTAAAGACCAGGCAGTGCGTTACCTAGGAGTACACCTTGACACCAGACTGACTTGGAGATTACACACTAACTACATCTTACTCCATATCAAGAAGACTAAAGCCTAGGGCTCACCAAGATTTACTTGGATTATAACATTTTCCTTTCTTCAAACAATTCGTGAATAACATTTATTGTTGAACCGAAATTAAAATAAAGTTTTAGTAGTATTATTTTATATTATAATTTATTATTAGTATTTTATTTTATTTTGTTCAACAACCCCAAGCAAGCGAGTTGGCTTCCTCCAACAGCAATCACCTTGCGTATATCCTGGGATGCTGCCATCCAATCCCTTACTCCGATGGACCTACATTCCCCTGCCAAACAGTCCTACCATCTTAACCTGGGTCTCCCAACTCTGCACCCTGAAGTATTATATGCGGGAAAGTATATAAAAAGCATTGAAGTATTGAACAGATATGTGAATTGGGCTCTATAAAAATTGTGAATTCAAAAAAACATTAACATTTCATATTTCTTATTGTGTATAACAGGTTAAATTGATTAATGGTTTAAAGAGTTGTGTTGTGTTGGAAAATGAAATAAAAATTTTGTAAAACAAGTAATGATTTTCAACTGGAAGACTATGGAAAACATGTATCGATGAATCTGAAACTTGAATTGTAGGGGTGAGGTTGATCTTTCTAAGCCTGTTGTGTCGAGTGAGTATAATTTTAGTGGAGTCGAGCCTGAATATTGCTGCTGTTATCAGATTTACCTTTATCTGACATTAGTCAAGAGCTCTATAAATCATAAATATGTAAACATTGTGTGTGTGTGTATGTGTGTGTGTACCGGTCAGCTGGGGTAAGATTGGCCCAAATCTAAAGCTTTGTTATAGTTTTATCAGCTCCATATCTTTTGACATAGAATATATTAATTTTCAATGTATCTTACTGTGTAAGCAAACTTTATATCATTAAATTAAAACCATTTTGAGACCTCTCAATCATTTTGCAACATTATACTGAATATTTTTAATGTTTGGGCCAAAGTTGCCTTGATTTGGGGAAACTTTGTCCCATACTTTTAAACCATATAAAACCTATGTTTAGTATTGGTTGGATTAAAGTTAGACAAGGTAAAATTACCAACATACATATTAGTTTGTTGTTTTGCCTGCTTTTACTTCAAAAACATCCATGAAATGATGAGAATTGGGAATAAATGAAACGAACTTCATTTTAGTGAAAAAAAAAATTGTATTGTTTAAAAAAAGAAGTCATTTTACATCATACATACTAGTTCTCTAGTTCTGGCACATGGTACTGATTCCTCTTTAAAGCTGTTTTTGGAGGATTGATATTCTGACAAACATCCACCCAGTCGTAGTTCAGGCAATCTTGTTTTTCTGGCCAGCACCAAAACTTGAGTCTTTTTTCCATGCATTCAACTGTAGGTCCTTCTTCAGATAAGCCAACAATTTTGCCAGGGTATTTCTGTCCATTATACTTAACAATTACAAAGTTGCCAACAGCAAAGTCTTCAGGTTTCAACTCAACTGGTGTTTCTTCATGATTAGGCCTGTGAACGGATATGCCTGCTACTTCCTGTAATATTTCTTCCAGATCGAAAAATGTTTCGCTTTGCCTATCAGCTCTAATACCATCTCAATATCATCTTCATCTGAAGAAGAGTTCACATTTGGCATATCCAGCCGTCAAATTCTCTCTTTGCTTTTCTTCTACATCTTGGGGTAACTTTGGCACAGTAACCATTTTGGGCCAAAGTTGTCATGAAATAGTAAAATCGAATTATTTTGTAAATAGTAAAGGTAACAGCATTATTACACCAAAAATACTTGATACAATTGAATATATAATATTATTATACACTTACATGCTAGTAGCTCTTCAAGAATTAGCGTTCACAAGTAAAAGTTAGGAGACAACAAAATTCACCACTTTTTCATAGTGAAGATGGAGCAGCACTGGAGTGGTGGTGAAATATGGAACTAAACTTCCACTTCATCAACAGGTGGGCCAGTGGTACTACCTATCCAGTGATGCATAAACTAGGTCGATAACTCATCATATGATTACAATACAGCACAACAAAACTTTTCCTAATGTTGGGTCAATGTTACCCTTAAAGGGCCAATCTTACCCCAACAGATGTGTGAATTTATTATGTGAATTTATGCTGAAGTTTAACTTTTTTTATGATTTTAAACAATGTACTGTTCAAACAATAATAATTGACTCTCAAGAACTCTTCTTAAATAATCTCTCATTTTAAACTAATATTTATTTTAATTTTAGGAGGAATTTAATGAAGCACGTACTGCTGTGGTCAATGGAGTGGAAGAAGGGTGGTTAAAACCAGTAATAGGGAAGGAGTACACTCTCAGTCAAGCACCCCTCGCACATAAACAACTTTTATCTGAAAATATTGGTTCTCGGGGAAAAATTGTTTTCAATCTGTATATGTGACAGTCCTCTGTAGTTTAATCTTTTAGTATTCGATGAGTTTTATCAGCGAAACTTGATTGGTTAGGTATGATTTCTGTTCCTAAGTTTTGTACAGTGCTGAATTTTAAATTGAATCTGTGTTAACTAGCGACTATCAGATGTAAATATTACATCAAGTAAGTTCTAACGATATTAAACAATGGAAAATTACAAGTATATTCATTATTTTGAATAAATTTTAATGTCTCATAGTTTTTTTTTATGTTTCTAATTTACTTATCATGTTAGTGATTTCAGATTATGAAAACTTTATAATAAAAGTTGTATTCCTCGTATCTAAATCAATTTTTTAATTCTTATCTGTATAGGGAGTATTTTGTCATTGTTTTTTTTTTTTGTTTTTTTTAAATTAAATTTTTTTTTAAAATTTCATTTATTTATGAATTAAATTTTCTTTGTTGATTTATTAAAATGGTTTAAAGAAGAATGTGTTGGATTCACAAGCCCTATCTGTTTTTTGTTTGAAATGTATTAGTATTACTAAATACTTTTTTCTCAAAGATCATTTTTACTGATTAGTAAATTTGGAAGATCTGAATTTTAACTTCTTTTTGTTATTGATTTAATTATTTAAAAAAAAAATAATATGTGTTCTAATCGGTCTGTTGATAATTTATATTAAATGTTAGAAAGCCTCTATAAAATCAGATTGCTTTTTCAAACAATAATTATAGATATTTAGCCTTATAATCCTTGATGAATTTAATTAGTTTTCAATTTTTAAGGTCTATCTAACTTCATTGAATTTTAACTTTTAATTATTGTAGATGATTTGGTTCTGTTTTATTAGAGGAGGTAATGTATATCTGTTAATCTTGGTTAAAATTTTAATAACCATCATGAGTTTATTGAAAATACTTTTCAATCTGATGTTTCCCTACCTCATTAATTATCATTGGAAATAAATTCTTGATTATCTTATCTAATTCTATTAATATAATCATTCGTTATGCATAGTTTAAGGATGCCCGTCTGGTAAATGGTATGTTGCATCAGTAAGTACTATCTTTATTGTATAAGTGGATAGTCGATAGTTCCACCCAAAGTAAGGAACTGCAGTGTAACTCATTTATTAATTTCTCTGTTAGAAATCTGCTCTGTCCTATTCCATATGCTCCAATTGTTTTTTCTAATCTATGTGTTTTCAAATGCTCGTGGCTTTCAAATGCTGATTTTGGATTCACAGCACTTATATGAAGAGATGAAGCCTTGTCCTTGTTTCAATTAGACAAAATTAGCTTAAGGAACAAGTGAAATTGAATTAATTGTAAATATCAGAAAAGGTTATTAAAATTTTGTCTCGACATTTTTCGAAAAAATTATGATTGCTATTCTTCATTAAAACTATGATTCCTTAGTTAATTGGTTATGATCCTAGAAAAATCATTTCCCACTACATTTTTAAATAAGCTCTTGTATTAATTATAGATTTTGTTATATATTTATGCTATTTCTATGTTATTTTGTTTATTTTCTATGTTATTTTAAGTTATTTTGATAATTTGAGTTATTTTGAACCATTGCTACAGATCACATCTTGATTTCTTTCTATTGCATTAGTATGCTGCTTATATTGATTGATTGTGTCCTGTGCAGCTTGGTCTAAATTAATCATTTCATATAAACAGTTTTTCGGATGTTGCTTTTATTCATCATTTGGGTTAATTTTTCAAGTGCACTACTGATAGTATATCATTTATACTTATAATAAATTTTATAAATTTATTTTATATACTTATTATAAATTTTATTGTAATTATTGGAAGCATAGTTTTATTATTTCTGGTTACTCTCAGAGCGCTGGATCGCTCAGAGGTGTGAACAAAAAACAACAACAGTGAACTGAAGCTAAATATACAGCGCTGGATTGCTGAGAGTTATGAACTAAAAAAAAAATACAACAGCAAACGAATGAACAAATGTAATGAACGGATCATAAATACCTTATTTGACACACTCTAGCTCAGTTTGTGTTGCTCCTACCAAAAATTTGATGACATCCTACACGTCATAAATTTAATGGAAAATATTTTTTGTTATATAACATTGGTTTTAGGACATACCATTTAGGAGCTATATTGGCTTGAATAAAAATAAGTGACAGTGCATGAATGTAATGAATAGAGAATATATACTACATTGTTTTGACTCTCTCTAGCTCTGTTGGTGTTGCTCAGATAAAACATTTGCTGAACGTTGACTTATCAGAAATTAAATTGATAATATTTTTTGTTATATTGGTTGAATGAAAAAAGTCATGTTTTAAACCTCTGTTTCTTCTCAACATTGTTTATTTCAAATAATAATCATTAATTGTCAATTTAATTTAAGTAATTTAAAATTATACAGACAAGCAGAAAAAAATAAAGAACATGAGAACTTAGAGGTCGGCAGGATTAAAACTAAGATGATGTTACTTATTGTTTACTTTTCCTTAATACTAAAAAATTTACGTAATGTGAATGTTTTTAAAGAAAATCAATTTAATAAACAAAAGCAAAAATTTTGTTATTATTAAGAAATAATTTAAATAATGTTACCTATGGTCATTTGTTTTAACAATTTTCAGCATTAATAACATTTTATTACATAATGTTTGTTCTGCCAAATCATACTTCAGAGCTTTAAGAAAGCTGTGATTCCTCCGTTGGTCATTCCTGTAGTGTTGCACAGCTGTTTTTAAAAATATTTTTTCATCTATCAAAGCTCTTATATTCCTAATAGTATCCTAATATATTATACAATCAGATAAATTTATAAATAATTAATTCTTAATATTTAAAGTTGTTTTATTCTTTTGATAAAATTTATAATTAACTAAAAGTAACAACAGTAATAAAATAGATGTTTTCATTGTGGTTCTTTCTTGAATGATATACTTAATTTATGATATAATAATAATAAATTTCTCCATCAAACTTAATTAAATTAAAGGAAAAAAGGTATGGGTGAAAAAACCGAAGAAAAGAAAAAAATTAGCAGTTTCTTCCCTTGTTTCACCAATTTTCCCTAAAGCTCTCAAGTTTAATAACTTGGATTTTTCGTTGCTGTTTGTTTGATTACAGTAACTAATGACTGTAACAAATGTGTTAATGTAACCAAAGTGTTCAAATAGATTACAAAATGAATGTCATCTTGTATCAAAATTTGAAAAAGGTAAGTGAAAAGCTGCCATGTATAAAGTTATACTCGAAAGATTAATCTATGATTAATGTTCAGCAGATAATGAAGGGGAAAGTAATGTTAAATGAAACTTTCGTTTAACTTAATTAAATGGGGATAACAATAATCTGGATACAATGATAACACTATGGTTATGAAAAAAATGGGATTATAATAGACTTTATTAGAAGGTATATCACTGGTGTTTGGGCAAAAGGGCTTAAGTCATCATTTTTATCAAAATTATTTTATGAAAACAGAAATAAATTAATAAATAATATTTTGTTGAAGTTTGTATTATACTATAATAGAATAGTCCCTTATGATATAATTTAGTGATTTATTAATAAATAAATACTTAAGTAGAATTTAAAATGAGTATTCAAACCTTGGAAAATTGTCTTGTAAACTTCACATTCCAAGACTTAAGACCTTTTGACCAAACATCAGTGATATAATCTCAGGCATGACGTTAAACATTTTCATAGTTAGTAGCAAAAAAATATACTGAACACATCCTTCAGTGTTTAAGTGCCTTAGTTCATTGCTTCCAAATTCATCAGAACCTTTTCCTATCTCCTGGGATCACATTTGCCCTCCATACTCCATCAATAAAACTGGTTTCAGTACTGAATGATGGATATGACTTCATCAATTTTTAAAATGCTCATTATTGGTAACCTAAATAATTAATTTGTTGCTCATCTTAATGCTGTTATTTTGGTTAAATAATCTGTAAACAATTATTTGTCAGTACTTACTCAAACAAATATCGGAAAAACTTTGTAATTACTCCTATTTTCATTTCAGAAAATTAGCAATTTTCAAGATTTAGGCTGAAACTTAAATGAGACAGCAGAGCCCAAAAGCTGTGTGATTGATGTTATGTAAATGTAATGAATCGAGTCCGATTGTAGGCAGAAAATTTATTTTCTGTTATTTCGGCCGTGGATTGAATTCGAGGTCGGGAGACCCTCCTGGGGCACACCAAGCCTCTTAAAAGTGGGTACCCTTAATTGGGGGGAAAAACCTGGCAGTTGAGCGTGAATTCTGGCCAAATCACCTCCTTTCACAAGCGTTGGCTCAGAAACAGTTCAGGCTACCTAAGTACTGAACCCGAGACCCTTCATGGGTTGTAAGTGGTACAGGGTTTTTATTTATTTATTTTTTTATTTTATTTTTTTTATTTATTTTTTTTTTATTTATTTATTTTTTTTTATGACGTCTAAGTTCAGTCACAAATACTGGAATGATTATCTATTCCTCCACAACTGGTTTTAATTATTTTTATGTTATGAAAATAGAAATCAGGTGCTTTTTGAGATTATAGAAAGGTTGAAATGCTTACTTATTTCTAGGAAATCACAGGACGTTTTAAAGAAAAATTATTAAAAGAAACATTTCAAAAAATAATAAACGAAATGAAAAAAAATGGCACTGAAATGAAAAAGTAAAAATGAATCTTCAAATAAAAAAGATACGTCAACTCCTACCTCCCTACCTAAATTGAAAAGAAAATAACTGTAACTGGAGGTGGTTTGGTACTGCAGGAAACAGTTTCTAGTTGGATCAAAGCATGGTTCTTTATCAGTTGTTTTGTTGATGTGACCTAGACGATATTTACGTCGGGAAGTATTCACTTAAATATTGATCTTTTTTCACAAAGATTTTTATTCAGCCAAAATGTTATCTCAATCACCTTTTACCGGTATCCAAGCAAGGGGAACTGAGGAATCTTAAGTTGGTATTATGGTAACCTGGCATGGGGAACTGACGTCTCTATTCAATTTCTTCTATAATAAAAGTGCAAATGAAAATTTCTACTATTTTTTAACTGTTTCCTTTCAAAAGCTACTCAGTCTATACGAATCGAAAGGTTACTGTGCTTGGTGTAGTGGACAATGGAGTCATGCCGTATTTGATCAAAAATTGCTTCATGGAGAGGGGTTGTGGTCTGCAACCTTTCTTATCTGCAATTTTTCGGATAAAATCCTCTGAACTGAACTCCATGACATTCCAGATATCCCACAGAGTTGATGGTTTGGCGACGGTCTTTACGAATGAAGGCACTGATTATGTTGACGTTTTCTTCAGTTCTAGACATTGAAATGATATGAAAATAAATTTTATTCTGGGGCCATTGTCCCTTAATTATAATTATAATGAACAATTAATGGCGGCCTAGCTGCCGTATGTATAATTTAGAAATATAATAAAAGCAAGAAAAATACAATTAAAATTAAATTAAGGAATTAAAAAAATTTAAATTGCAATATAAAGTAATAAAAGTAATATTACATGTTTTAAAATATCACACGAAAAACAAATTTTATTTTAAGGTTAGAATTTAAAATAAGCTACGAAAACTAAAATAAGGAAAAAAAAAAATCAATGAAAAAAATACAGTAAACAAAGCTAAGAAATATAAATTATCCAGAAAAATAATGCATCTTGTCTGATAAAATAATATAAATTATGCCGAAACCAATTATACAAATTTAGTGCAACAGTACAAAATCAATATTATATTCCGAATATTCATATTTCATTTAAAAATATATTTTCTTCATCGATATAACTATTAGATTGAATATCTAACAAATAAACGAAAAGTCGGGATTGAGGGGCGTTCTAAAGGGGGTTGATCTTCAATTGACATTTTTCCATTTATAAAAAGTGAAAACCACTCGTAGACTCTGGTTTGGCTCAGAATTCCCTTAAGAAGTCTTAAGCATTACAATAGTTTCCGCGTCCGATTTTCCCAACAGGAAAAAAAATTTCACAGTCGCTCGTTGCTCTCGACAATCTACGATCACGTTTTCGACTCAGGAGGCGTGGCCCTATTCGGCGCAGAAGTCATTTTCCGTTAATTTTTACGTTTTATTCCACTTTCATTTTTATGAGAATATAGAATATTAGAGAAAATCGAAGAACGCGTTATAAAGGTTTTTATAACAATACATTTACGAGCTGTAGAACATGGAAATCGGTGTTTTTGCAGAAAAGCTAAAATATTGCTGTTTTCTTCTCTCGCTCGTGCCAATAAGACTTATTTCGAAACCAAAGGTATCTAATTAATAATTTAGAAAAAATTGTTTTCTTAAACATTGTTAAGAACCTCTATCTTAAAAAATTCATAGGTTTCGAGATATAAGCTAAAAACCGATGAATGAGAGAGTCTGTTGTACAGGGCAATTGAATGAATAACCATACCAAGTTTCAATCGTTCGAGATTTTTTTTCTCCTCTTCGGTACTTTTGAGGTTAATTTGACTAGAGATATAATGTTACTAATAATCCACAGTAAGAATCCGGTTGGTGAAGGGTAAAATTAATTCTAATCGTACAATTCACTGCTCCCTCCCTTCCACTCGTTGAAGAAAACCCCGTATTATCTTTCCTATATAATTCAAATAAAATAGTTAGATTGGAACATTTGATACTGTTAATTATTTTATTCTTTATGTTACCGTGATGGGATATAAGTAATTTTTTAAATTCTTACTGCTATAGGTAGGTTACAGCTGTTGAATACGTTAGCTATAAGGAAAATCAAACTCTCAAACGGTTCTGTTTAGCTAAAGGGAATTTTCTGTTCAAAGATGAAATCACTATTTTCAGGTGAAAACAATGGTATTTAATATTGCTGTATAAGAACATTACAGGAATAGTGGTTATATATACTGGAGAGATTTGTACCTTCTAAAAAAAGGATAGATCTGAATATTTATTAGAATAATTTCTTGGAGAATTCAGGAATTCTTATGTAATAGTGGTTGGCGAGAATGTAAAAAACAAACAAACAAACAAACGTCCACCCATTAGCGAGAACGTGGAGTAGAATAAGATCTTCGGCTACTGAGGGTATCTATTGCCCAAGATAGAGACAGAGAAAGATGGTTGGCAACTGTTGAACAGTTTCATTCATCTGTTGTGCTAGTAAAAAAAGTCAAAACAAGACCTTTCACTCTTCCACCCTTTTCACCCTAATCCATTACTCTAGACTCTTTTATACTCTTGTAACATACAGAAATATTTAAATAGCAAAGACGAATGTACCCCATAACTTACTTTTCAACTTTTCTGGATACGTAATTCACATTCGCTAATAAAGAATGGTAAAATACAATTTTTTAAAAAGAAAAACTGCTTCTATTGTACAAATATTACTATCTGTCTCGCTCAAGGGTAATAAGTAAGAAAGATGGATACCTTAATGTTCCTTCTATACTTATCATCATTGCTTTAATTGGTAGGAGGGGAGTGGTGGTGATGGTAAAAATTTATTTTAGAACGACTCAATCTGTTTTAATGAAATTCGATAATCAAGTTTCTTACATTCTTACCAATATTTCAAAGCGTGCTAACGGTTAGAATATAATCTTTTAATTGGAGGAGTAAATGTTTGTTTTAGAACGAGTCAGCCGGTGAATCAAGTTTCTTCCATATTTATATGTATAATAATCAGGGGTCACCTGTGGTGTAGTGGTTAGCATAGCAACCTACTAAACCCAAGATCGCGGGTTCGCAACCCGGCAGATGACCTTAGGATTTTTTAAAGGGAGTAAAAAATCCTTAGCTATGCCGTCCTTCGGAAGGGACGTAAAATGGGGGTCCCGAGCCTGTGCGATGTCAGGTACTCGTTAAAGATCCCTATCCTAATTATATCTGGATAGGCAAAATTTAGGACTCCTACCGTAGAATCGTCCGATTATCCATAGCAGCATAAAGTGACGTTAAACGAAATAAACAAACTGTATAATAATCATGGATGACAGTGAATCCATTCATACAATAAAATAGATAAATAACTTCTAACTTTTCAAGATATAAAATAAAATAAAAATGTGTAAGGAACAATAATATTATTTACAGTATATATAATATATAATATAAAATACATATACAATCTAAGGAACCCCTAACCAGCCCTCTCCCTCTACTTATATGGCGCTAGGTAAGATCCATAAAGAACCTAACGCTGCGACAGTGATGTCAAAAATCAAACAGGGGCTGAGTAAGTGCGAAGTCGCTCAGGGCTTTATAGAGTAGAGAAGTATACCGTTGCAGTGTACCGTTGTAAGAATACCAACATAAATGTATATTTACAAATGATCCCTGGATACTACCGTTTTAATCTGCTAAAGTGGATTATTCGTATGTTTGGAAATGGATAGTGATTGAGCGAGAATGTAAAAAACAAACAAACAAAAAAAAAACAACAAAAAAACAATGTCTTATATCATCTCTCACTCGGATTACAGAAGGCTGTATATAAATGTTCTTTTTGGCGTCCACCCATTAGCGAGAACGTGGAGTAGAATAAGATCTTCCATTTCCATGTTTGGAAATGGATAGTGATTGAGCCGGAAAATTGGGATGGGTGGAAAGGTTTTGGCACAATTTAGGAAATTTTAGGAGCATGAGGTCGAGACCAAAGATCATATTTAAATCATTATGTTTTATTGAAGACATTATAAAAATAATGAGGAGAATATTTCGGAATGGAATGATTGAATGCGTTTGATTCGAGAATTCAATTGTATAGCTTTCACCACAGTTCAAGTAGGAATAGGCTTAGTGATAGTTTTGTATGTAAGAAGTTTGGTTATAAATGGAAATGTGAGATTTCCTATTCAGTATTATTATATTATATAGGCTTTAGCATCTGTTAGTTTCTTGCCATTGAGTCTTTCATGTAAGGCTTTTGTTAAGTTAGAAACCAAGGTACTGTACTGTATATCCGCTATTGATAGTGGAATATCATTGAAATATAAGGAGGGCAGGATTGGCGGTGGTCCACTATAGCTAAAAATTAATCAATTTCCAGGATTGAATCACCTAATTTAATAATGATTAAATCTTTTAGTCAAATAATCATTAGTTCATTGATCAACTAATCATTTGAATTAAAAAAAATTACTTAAAGATTTAATCATTATTAAATTAGGCGATTCGTTCCAGGAAATTAGTTGTCAAATAGATATGATTAAATTTTGATTTTTTTTTAGCTATGATTGAATTTTGCCCATCATTGGCGGTTGATGATAAAGGTTACGTGGCTTCATTTAAATTGGTCTTCTTTGATCCGTCATTTGTTGCTCAAGACCTCCATTTGGGGGCTCGATGGCCGAGTGGGTTGAGGTGAGGGTCTCAGTCTCAGAGTCTGAAGGTCGTGGGTTCGAATCCCACTTGGGTGGGTTAAAATTTTTTTCGTGGCGAACCCACGAATAAATCTTGACCTTCCCACCCTGGCTAGAATAGGTTGGTTACCTGTAGGATAACCCGTCCTTCCTGCCCTAGTTGAAGTACATAAATAAACAACAATGACCTCCATTTTATGTTAGTGTGTTTGAGGATGCAAGAAAGCCCTTATAGGATCTGTCTTGAGTGATAAGATAACTGTGTCATCTAAAAACGTTACTGAGAAAGTATCAGTAGTAGTGAACTCGAAAGTAGGATTCAAGAACTTGGTATAGGGATTGAAGTAAATTGGCTTTGATCTTGAAGAGCGAACCGGCATGCTATACCCGGTGATATGCTAAAATAAATATAGTTAATATTCATGAGATGGTGAGTCGATATATCTGTACTTCGGAACTAGACTAACGTAAGTCACACTAAACTAACTTTTCAGAATACAAAAACCATAAAAAATGAACTTTAGGTCTGGCTGCAGAGCTAACAATTGAATTAGCCATTAAACTAAATATTGAAATTATTAAAATTGTGTATACTTAACTCATTTATAGCTATTTCATTTAGAATCATAGCCTTATTTTGTCAGCATTGGACTTAAAAATAAAGTTGGATTGGACTTTTATAAACAGGCTCAACTTATAAAATTGTCTTAAAACTTAAGACCAGAGTTGCCTTATATTGGCTGTACTTATAAAATCAGGTTTAGGACTTAATGTTAATAAACACTAAAAAGCAATCATTGTTACAATGTTTTTAATATTGAAAGAAACTTTTTCTTGAGTTAAAGCTATGGGATTCTTCAAATCTGGAGTTGATAGACACTTTTGGAGATCGGGTATGGCAACTCTGAATCCTTGAGTAGCACTACCTTCTATCTTGTTTTCTCTCTTTAGTTCATATCTAAGTGAAGCTTCTTTCAGGTGATATCCTTTTTGTAGTTTGAGTTCGCTATGTTTTGCATAATTTATCTCATTTTTAATTTGGCAGTCTACTTCGTCACAAACATTACAGCTGTAATTGTCGGGTAAGTCTTTAAATCTTGAAATCGTTAAATCTTGTGAAAAACAAAAAATAGAATCCTTAAGGACGTAAACTAATATATATGTGACCCAAGGATGTCCTTCCGCCATCTTAAAACAGCATCATTCAGGATGAGTGGCCAAGGACGTCTTTCGGCCTCAAAAATCGTCAGATCCTAGCAGATCTGAAAAACAGTATCCTTAAGGACAACAATGGAAAATTTTTCTTCGGATAACTTAAAAACCGTTAAATTCTGGAATATTTCAACATATCCTTAAGGACGAAGAACTATATTAGACGAAAACTAATATATATATGTATGGCCCAAGGATGTCCTTCCAACATTTTAAAAAGCATCCTTAAGGACGATAATAAATTCTAATTGTGGAAGGAAGAGTGACCAAGGATGTCAAAAAATCATATCCAGTTGAAGATTTAACGACGAGTCTTCATTAAAAACTTTTCAATTGACCCGTTTTTTTTTTAATGTTTAAAACTTACTTTCCCAAACTCATCTATTTATATTGAGTGCATTATATAATTATTCAAACGATTAACTAAATATTTACGTTCCGTTCTTCCGCTGTAGTAGTGGCTTTTATGTATTTGGTTATACAGCTGTAGACTCGCGTTTAATGTATTGCTAAAGCTTCAGAGCCACAATAACGTAAGTAGATTTATGTTTGTCTCAATCATAGGTTAGGACACCCCTAGGATAAAAAAGGCGATTTTTAAACGGACTTAAGTATTTATAGCTTAATGTGAACTATGCTACATGCAATGATGTAACAAGCTGAAAAATGTAATATTTGGACTTAGGTTTGTCTCGTTCCTAGGTACATATATACTGATAACAAGAACAGTGAAAAGAAAACAACACAATGTTGTTGTTTTTTTTTTTAAACATAACTGTTTGGACTAGGGACTCTAAACGTCTGTATTCACTGATATCCTTAAAAAAAACTCGACTATTATCAAAATTATCTGTACTTCAGTTTGATAGATAATTAACCATAGCATCATTAAGTTTAAATCGCATCAGTTTATTGTAAAACTCTAATAACTTCGATTAAAAGTACCGAAATTTAAAGGAGACGAGTAAATGAACCCATGTTTATTTAGTAGGAAATATAGGAGGCTGTGAAGAGGAAGAGGGGCAAGATAGGGAGGCTCAATGGGCGGCCAGTCTGTGCCCGGCCGGCCTACCATGTGGGTCTTGCGTGTAGTCCTACTCTCTTTGGCGTCCTGCTTCGTCGCTGCCCGAAACGACACCACCTCCTCCTGCTATGATCATCTAAACAGGCCAACGGTAACTGTCAATATTTTACAACAGTCTGTAAAAGAGAACTAGTGATTACTAACAAACATTAGTACATTCAAACATGTATACTTACGTACACAGGTATAAATAAATACGTACGCATCATATATACATGTATATATATATATATATATATATATATATATATATATATATATATATATATATATATATATATATATATATATATATATATATAATCATATATACACTTCAGGTTTGAAACCACTGAGCCAAAATAGGTATATTTAAAAGTTTAATATCTTTATTACTCCTCCTCTTTCTTTTTCTCTCTGTGTGTTTTTTGTTTATTTACAAGTAAAAACACTCCTTCTCTTTTGAGTTTTTCTTCACTATCCATATATTCCGTGATATTCCATGTTGGAAAAGAATGGATACATTTAATAAAAACCTAATTAAATTTGAAATGGCTGAATCAAAAATCTTGTTGCCTTCATTTAACTCTAGATTTACTTTCTCCTTTTTTGCTATTTATCCCGAATTTTAAATTTTTCAATCAACGATTTTTTTTGTTGAAAAACAAAAATTCATGGTATAAATTGAATATTTAATTTTAATTTTTTTTCCCACAAAGGCAGATAAACTTGGACTAAAATATATATCTGTGTGGAACATTATTTAAATAAATTTATTTTTCACTGAATATCAAACTTTTAAATTTACTGATATCGTTTCGGGGTGGTCTCAAATTTTTTACCTACAGTGTAGGTATATACATATATATATTTATACACACACACACATATACACGTAAATATGGTGTAAATAGTGTTTATAATTCTAGTATACATAAGATTATGCTATAAAATAAACCCCATCTATAGCTATTGTATGAGGATATAAAATGAATTTTATAATTTGTATAGAATGTAATTAAACCGTGTTTAATTTTCTCAACAATGTATTGATAAAATAATATAAAATCTAAAATAATAAAATCTAAAATAATATAAAATCTATTCACAAATAGTTCAAATAACATAGCGTGGCTTGGAGGTTACTAGAGATATATTGTATTAGTTTACTAACTTAGAGAATTAAGCTTTATGTATTTATATGTAGTATTCAGTAAACTACAGTATTTAAATCAAATAAATATTGTATCCTTGAGAAATAATTTGAATCTCTCAAAAAATTAGTTCGAAAATACGTTCTATCGTCATTTTCATATTTAAAGGTCTTCTTGGACTGTTGAAAAAATTGTCTTCAGGACTGAAGAAATTGACAACCATCCTCATTTCTATTTGATACCGAATGATCCAAACTTCAGAAGATGAACAGTGAATCTAAGTTTTTATTTTTTTAATTTCTTTCCTAATAAAGGCGAACGGAGGGTATAATGTTTGTTCATTCTCAGCCCAGATTTTATTGAATTATTTTTTTACGTCGTATAGTCTATAACCTTTACCTCTGAAGCCCTTGCAAAAAACATTTATCATCGTTTATTTCCCGTAAAACTAACCCTTTAACCCTATTAACATTATTGAAAATTACCGTAAATGGGTCTAAAATATATATATATATATATATAACCTAAATACTTCAATGGTCGGTTGAGTAGCACGTAAGCTATAGTAACCAAATTTTTTCAAGTTGTTCCCATCAATATAGAATTTAATACTAAAACTACCGACATTCCATGTATACTTTTTCCTACTACAATTTTTGGTAATCAAAAGTAATAAGGGAGGAGTGAATATTGAAAAAATATTTCTGATATATGTTTAATAAAAGCAGTAAAGTTAAAAAGAAAAGTAATGAATGATGTTTCCAATAGCATCTGCCAAAAATCCGAAAAGGGTCATTTGACCGGTCATGTTAGTTAGTTTTAAGTCATAAGTGTTCCTGTATTACATTTAATAATGAAATAATGTAACCCAAGAAAATAATTTTTAACCACATCCTGTGGTTTGTCAAAGTATGGATTGAGGGTAGTTTAACCCAGAAACGTTTATTGTTAGTGTTATTTACAAAAAAATGTTCGATATTTGATATTCAAAAATGTTTAACACAGAAGTTTCATTAATGTCTTCAATTCAGGCATAACTTATTGTGTTTACAAAGCTTAAATATAATATTATAGGAATGGATGGTTATATTGCCATAACAATAGTAATATGGTACAATTGATAAGTACAATGATCACAACAAACGTCCACGCTAGGGTATTCTGATAACTGATCCGGATGGATATAACTGAACTGTAAATATTCGTAGTAGAATTATGTGTATAACTATATTAGAACTTTTTTTTTTTTTTTTGTGTGTGTTTTGGTTTGTATATATATTTTTTTCTTCTGTTGGCTGTAGCCGACTTCTAAGTTCCTCCTATGGGAGAGGCTTTTGTCTAATCAGATGCCAATAAAGCTTATTATTATTATTATATTATTATAATTAGAATATATAAAAGGGCTTTAATCGTATTGTACATGTTTCCCTGGCTAGATTAGATGTCATGTAGTGTAATAAACACTAATAGTCTAGGTAGATCGGTTTTTATAGTTTATAAAGATATATATAGATATCTCTTATAATTCCTGCCCTTACATCTTGTACCTTAAACATCTCCATACCCAGTCAAGAATATGAATATCGTAAGATAAATATCGATATATCGCGATATATATATATAAATTTTTTTTTCTTTCATAAAATGCCATTTGAAATATTCCAATCACGTTACAGTGATATTTCTGTTTATATTATCGTTTTAGCTCATTTAGGTAACGACATGGATACCACTCCCCTACCAAATTTGTATAATATGAATTTAATGTTTTATATATTAATATTTTGTTATTTCTACTCGACTAATGTTAGAAATTTTTGTACATAATGTTGGAATGGATCAGAAGTTAACAACATTACTTTCAACCATATAAAGGCATTTATAGGCAGCAGCGGGGAATAGTGGTTGGTTCAATGTCATTACCTTAATTTATTTTACAATATAAACAGGAAAACAATTATTTCAAATGTTTAAATTTTAAAAGTTGTTAATTATAAATTAAACAATAGGCAGCAGGTACATACACTGTGGATTGTAGGAAGTAGTAACTTTCTCATATTTTGTACTTAATTTATTACTTGTTGGACATGATTGGCGCTGCTCTAGAAAATAATTGCTCTGTTGGCACTGATGTGAAAACAGTAGCAACATATTGTCTGGACAACTTACATTAAAACTTGGAAAAGTTGCATTGAAAAAATTGAGCATTAAAAACTTTCTCCCATTTAAACCACTTTTATAAGCTTTTTATTACTTGATTTTTTTAATATATGTAGTTGTATTTTGTATTTTTATAGAGAAAACGAAATATTCTAAGGTTCGTATCGTAAAAAAAATATCAATATGAAACTATTTGATTATCAGAAGAAAAATATCGATATATCGTGTATCGATACCCATCCCTAATCACAACTAACGTCCACGCTTGGGTATTCTAATAACTGAACCGGAAGGATATAACTGAACTAACTAACTGAAAGGGCTTTAACTATCTACACGTTCCCCCGATCACTTTAGACGTCATGTAGTGCAATAAAAAGTATTAGTCTAGGTGGTTTTTATAGTTGCTTATTTAATAATGCATTGCTTCAAAAAATGCATATATCTCATATAATTGCTGCTCGTTCATCTTGTACCTTATACATCTCCATACCCAGTCAAAACCCAAATCTAGGAGGTCATCTGTGACACGATCTTCCCATCCACATTTGCTATTCCTTAGAGACGTTTATCCGTCGGATGGTGTAGCCTTTTGAATTCTGTAATGCTTTCGACTTTCTTTGAGCGAAGTATTATATATAATATACCGTGTATTACAATGGGAAGTATCTAGACTTGTAAACTATATTAGGGTAAACCAGACAGCTATTGGCACCCTTAAGAAATATTCATAATATAATCATAGAAATGGTTCAATAAAGTTAAAATTGACAGTTATTTTTCCTTAATTACTAAACTTTAAGCTAAACAAGAAAGTTCACACCATACATTATTACTGGAATTTATTTTACAAGATAGTGACAATAACTAATGTAAAATCACTTATTGACACCCTTAGGATATCTTTTAAAGTACGGACTAAATTGAAAGTATTTAACGCTGTTGAGTTGTAGGATTCAAAAGGAGTTTTATCTAATTTCTTCTTTCTTTTTTTTTCACCACTTGTCTCCCAAACACTCCAATCCCATATCCTAAACATCCAAGAATGGTGTAAAAAATGGAGAATCAAAATAAACCCAAACAAATCTGACCAAATAACCTTTACCCTTCGTCGTAAACCTACGACTTCCTATCCTACAGTATCCTTCAATGATATTCCACTAATTCCTGTTGAGCAGATCCGCTACCTAGGACTCCACTTGGACTCCATCTCCATCTTACTTGGAATCCATATACAAGACTAAAGCGACAAGAAACTGCTTGTCGTTACAGGCTACTTCAACATTTACTAAAGAAACGATCAAATCTCCCAATTCATTACAAAAGACTTATTTACATGACTGTGATTAGACCTATTTGGACTTACGGAGTTTAGCTTTGGTGCTCCACTAAACCATCCTATTTCATCTCGTATCCAATCCTTACAATCCAAAATCCTTCAAAAAATCCTCAATGCTCCTTACTTTGTCACCAATAAACTAATCCATAAAGATCTTAATGTTCCATATGTTGCTAATTTAGCCCAGACCTGATACCTACCTTCCATAGTAAGCTCCATAACCACTCCAATCCACTAGTCTCCCAACTTGCTTCCCACGTCATTCCCGATAATCCTCTGCGGCGTCTGAAAAGAATATGGCCTAGAGACCTTTTAGTGTAGATTTTTATTGAGTGCAGTTACTGGACATTTAGAGCGTAATTTTCGAAGGAAATAACTTATTTCTCACCTTCAAATTTGTACTTATTTCCATTTGATTGAACATATTAAATTTTCAATGTTTTTCAAATTTAAACTTTGACCCTTTTATAAACGTACCGCCAAAATTGTTTCCGTTACTATTATTATTTGTTGTATCCATTATTTATTTACTATATTATTCATTGTTGTATACTATTATTTATTTACTATATTATTCATTGTTGTATACTATTATTTATTAGTATAAATACCTAGTGATTTTTTTTTTTACCGCACACCTCAACCATCTACTATCTTGTATATTACTAAGATCAAAATTATTATATCAATAAGAAAACAAATTATATTCTTAATTGGAAAAAAAAAAAAAAATAGCGATAATGTTGAAAATGAAAGTTTAAAATTAGGATTCAGATCTACAAAAAAAATTTAAGAAATCATAATTTCTGCAATTTTATTCCGTTTGACGACCAAGTTACTGGATTATTAAAGTTCTCTAGCTCCTAAATATTCTGGTTAGAAAACAAAATAAAAAAACAAAAAATTAACGAAAAAACTAAATTTAAATTTATTTAATTTCAATACACGGTATTATTTCTTTGATTTTGTTAGAATAAGCATTATTATTAACCACTTTTTTGAGATAGCAAGGTTGAAAGTCGGATTCAAGATAAAAAAAAAATGTCATAAAAATCAAATTATGTTTATTTCCTGAATTTCCTCCTTATGTTAAAGAATGGTATTGAATTGTTGATAGATCATAATAATGGCCTGTAATATAATAATACTTGCAACATTATAGTAAAAGAACTCAATGCATTATGAAGTATAAATATCTGTTCAATCGAATTTATATTTTGTACGAGAAAATAGGAATCCATTATACAATGTATGAGTAAAAAAAAATAGTCCCCGTAACTAAAGGTGTATGAATACAATCATGAAGATATTCAGATCAGCTATACAAACCTGGCAAGTCTTAGCTTGTGAAAGGTAAACTGATTAAATAGAAATACCGAAGAAACTGTAAAGTCAGCTGGGAACATAAACTGATGCCTTTCATAGAATAATCTTCATCTTGACTCAGCGCCACTGGCGACAGAGCTGTCTAGGCAAGATAGCTAGCTACCTATATATTCAACGCTGAAGATTAGTGCTAAAAGATGAATGTCATCTGGTAAAAAACCTTTTGTATTTATTTTTCCTCATCGAGCGACCCAATACCGGACTATGTTGGGTATCAATTAATACTGTAGTAGGGTTATTCACAATATTTGTTTTTTTTCTGAAAAAATATAATAATAAATACTTTAGAATTTTTTTTTAACCAGGGTGGTTTAATTTTGAATGTTTAATATTTGAATTAAATAAAGCTAATTTTTAGAAAGAAAAAAAAACGACTTCAAGATAAACCTAAATTTAAAAACGTGAACTAAAAATAAAAAAATAAATTTATTTAATATTTAGTTCATAGATAATAAAATATTATCGAAACTTATATACCTATTCACAATTTATGATCAGTTATTTTTGGAGTTCAGAAGGGCAGTTTAATCCTACCTTTGCTACAAACTTTCGATTGGCACGAGACAGTGGTTTGGCGGTGATGAAATAACGGGGAGACATTTACAATTACCTACTTTTATTCGAATTGCTTAGCACCGACTCCAAAAATAAATGATGATAAATTGTGAATAGGTATATAAGTATCGATAATATTGTTGTTTGTTCTTTAATAATCTTATTTTCGAAGAAATTAAAATATTATTTTTTACCTTTAAGTTCGAGTTTGCATATACAGGTTTACTCTTAAAATTGGATTTTGTTCTAGTTTTTTTCTATAATTTAACTTTATTTTTCAATTATGATATTCCACTAATCCCTGATGAACCGCTACATGAAGTCTTAGCCATTTGGATAAACGTCTTACTTGGAATCTACATACAAGGCTAAAACGACAAGAAACTGCTTGTCGTTACAGACTACTTCAACATTTACTAGACAAACAATACAAAAGACTCATTTACATGGCTGTGGTTAGACCTATTTGGATGAACAGAGTTGAACCATCCATTTCATCTCGTATCCAATCCTTCCAATCCAAAATCCTTCGAAAAATCCTCAATACTCCTTACTTTGTGACCAATGAACTTATCCATAAAGACCTTAATGTTCCTTATGTTGCTGATTTAGCCCAGACCAGATACCTATCCTTCCATAGTTAGCTCCATAACCACTCCAATCCACTGGTCTCCCAACTTGCTTCCCACTCCATTCCCGATAATCCTCCGAGGCGTCTGAAAAGAAGATGGCCTAGAGACCTTTTAGTGTAGATTTTGATTGAAGTGCAACTATTGAGTAGTTCTTCACAAGTTATTTACATGCCATTGTATTCACTATCAACACATTTACTTGATGTATATGTTTTTGTACAGTAAATATCAATAAATAAAAAAAAATTTCAATTTTTAGTGGTGGATGTATTTTTGTTTATATATGTAAATCATTTGTATAAATAATTTAGATTTAATGACCATGGAGTAATATGTTTATATTGGAAGGTTATATAATAGCGGTATGTGCTTTCTGACTGATTTGTATTTCGTATAATTTAATTATAATTTTTTGTATAATAGTTTTTGTTGATTTTATCGTTGAAAGCGCAGAGTTTATTTCAATAAAATTTGTATGGGACTCTGAAGTATGACCTCATCAAAATCGATTGATAATTGATGAAATAATCGCGTATTCGTAATAATCGAGTAATCGAATTGAGAACCTCCTTCTTTTTGAAGTCATTTAAAAAATAAAGATCTACTGGATATTTTATTAATATTTGATTTATCCTAGTTAATCTAAAAACAACTTACACTCTTAGGTAGAATAACTTGAATACGATCATGCATAGCTGTGAACCTGTTTTAATTTCTTAAAGAAAAAGTTACATTTTTCCCGCGTTTTACACTATTCATGTTTAAACATCGATATTTAGTCAGCATTGGTATATGTTTGTCTCACTGTGAGCTGGTGAATGGGTGTGATATAAGACTTCCTCCGATATGAGGTCAGATACTAGAAAGAGAGACCCCAGTATGGGTTATCAGTAGGCAAGTTCAATGATTCCTCTTTCAGCCTCATCTCTACAGCTTCAGAACTCCCTATAATATTTCTGTAATATTCGCTCTAAGATAAGATAGCTTGACTAGTTTTATTACCGGAACAAACCAGAAAATCTTTATCTAAAAATATTAGTAGGTCTATTGGGAATCGTTTTAATATTGTTAGCTATATGTACTAGTACTGTATAAGCAGATGACCGTACGCAAGTTCTTGCATTAGTAGTTTTGTAATATGGTTCTACTCTGGTTTCCATTAGTGAAGGATACTGATTGTAAAAATATAAATCATATTAAACATATACTAGAGCACTTGCGGTGGTAAAAATAAATTAATGCTTTTAATACACAAATGTTTGGCCTAAATAAATCATTTTTAGTGCAATGTTAACCATAATTGTTTTGATATAAATCTGAATGGTAGTTGAAAATAGTGGGAAGAAAAATACAGTGAAACGGTATCTCATGAAAACTAACAAATTGATGGAAAACAACTAATAGGAAATTAATACAAAATCTTATCAGTACTCTTCTTCCAATAACACACATTTATATTTCTCAGAATTTCTAAAACTGTCAAAGTTTTAGTGGCCAACAGTGTGTGGGAAGCACTATCGAGTCAAAATTACTTCTATTTCATGGCTGATCCTCACTATGAATCTCAGATCTGTCGGAGGTCTGATAAAAGGGAGTTAAACACTTCACTAAAAATTAAAAATAATTATATTTTGAATCCATTGAGAATATATGACCCAGGACCCACAAAATGAATCTTGACCTTCTCGCCCTTGTTGAAATAGGTTGGTAACCTGTAGGATAACCCGTCGTTCCTGCTCTAGTTGATGTACATAAGGGTGTTAAGCCCCAACAAACAACAAACAAATAAAAAAATGTCCAGAGATAAAACTTCTTACTTCTTTAAAAAATCGAATTATTTGATTTTTTAATGATGTAGGTAGTTGGAGTGTTCAGACATGGAAACATAATTAAAATTTTAAACTTAATTTATTGTGCCGACGTTTCGGCCTGCAATGTTTATTGGGGCTAAACGTCCTTATATACTCCAACTAAATGATCTATATTAATCATTCCATTATTGCAATGTACCATCTAATTGTATTACTATATGTATTAATTTTTCAACTGCGTTGTTCAACTGCCTACTGTTATACTTTATTTTTGTATTCACTCATCAACTATATCCGAGTGTCTTTTGTAGTTATATCTTTTTCATATCTGTAAAAACAAAATATTGAATTCATTTTTTTATTTTTTTCAACTTGTTATTTTGTTTTATATAATGTTTTTATTTTCTTATCTTTTCGAAATTCACTCCTTTTTTTTTTTTGTCATATCTTTTTGTTTGTTTTTCTCCCAGCCCTGGTGAAGGCTTACATTGTAGGTCGAAACGTCGGCGCAATAAATTAAAATTTATATTTTAATTGTGTTTCTATGATTGCACACCCCAACAAAGTTCCACAGCCAACTAATGTATTTTTTTTTTTTCTATACGACGTATTATACATATTTAAAGGATACTACGGGTGCCCATTGGGCTTCTTATTATCTGTAAACAACAAATAAGCAACAAACTGAAAGCTGTTTTAGAAAATTGTTGAGAATTACCTTTTTTGTTTTGTTCGCCGGATAGCAATCTCGAAGGACGAAAAGTTGAAATTTTTAGGATGATTACATTCTATAAAATTTTAAAATTAAAAAGTTTTATTAACATTTTGAAAGGGATTTTCAAACAATTTTCTGTAGTATTCAATTCATTAGGACGAATTAATTGCCATTTATTTTGGGATTATTTTATTAGAATTCTATTTTCGAATGCTAAACATTCATCTTCAGTTCTGAAACATACAAAGTTTTCAGCACATCAGTACTATGTTACATGGATTAAATATACTAAAGTTTTCAAAAATGTAAGACAAGAAATCAAACATTGATACTCACCTGAGGAAATATAAGAGATATCTGAAATATACCCATCGTGGAAAGAGGGAAGGGGGCTGGTAGGTTAATTTATTTTTTTGGGGGGTTACTATGGGATTTCCCTTATGACTCATTGGATTTTTCCGTTCCTAATGGAATCAAATTTAAAATGGGGCTATTGGAAATGTTTATCTGGTCATTTAAACAAAAATCTAGATCAGTTTAAAACGATTTTATTGTTTCTAAGTATTCATAAATATTTAATGTTAGCCTATTTACTACTTGATGTAGTCTTTCTTTAAGTCTTTATTAAATTTATGGCTATTAAAAAAAAAAAAAAAAAAAAAAAAAAAAAAAAAAATAACCTACCCGCCCTGTAAACACTGTAAATTCTTACTCGAGTTTTTGCAGGTACATACATTAATATAAATATATATTTTGGAGAAGAAGATAGTCAGGGATGTAGTCAAAGTAACACCACGTCAAAGAAGAATTCTTTAATACGTGCCAACGTTTAGACCTGCGTTGCAGGTCTTCTTCAAGGCTATAATGAACAAAATACCAGAAGTGACAAAAAAAAAAAACAGATGTGACAAAAATAACAGACCGATAAACAGATGACAAATGGAATACAGAATGGCATAGATAAAAAAACAATATACAAAAACCGCATAGAAAAGATCAGATACATAAATAACAAAGAATACAAAGCAGCAAGGTAAGAATAAGGACAAGACAGGAATGAAAAAAAAAAAAAAAAAAAAAAAAAAAAAATAAATAAAATAAATAAAAAAAAATAAATATATATATATATATATATATATATATATATATATATATATATATATATATATATATATATATATATAAAATAAAAAAAAAAAAATAAATAAAAAAATAAATAAAAATAATAATAAATAAAAATAAATAAATAAAATAAATAAATAAAATAATAAAATAAAAATATGGAAATATAGGAAAGAACGAGGGAAATAATGTAGAAGGTGATAAAAAAAAAGAAACGGACAAAAGAATCTGATCTTTTCTATGGCGTTTTTGTATATTGTTTTTTTATCTATGCCATTCTGTATTCCATTTGTCATCTGTTTATCGGTCTGTTATTTTTGTCACATCTGTTTTTTTGTCACTTCTGGTATTTTGTTCATTATAGCCCTGAAGAAGACTTGCAACGCAGGTCGAAACGTTGGCACGTATTAAAGAATTCTTCTTCGACGTGGTGTTACTTTGACTGTATCCCTGACTATCTTCTTCTCCATTCATCATCCAGTCAACCAAAATATATATTTTTTTCGTTCAATTTTTTTTTCCATATTATATTATCAAATCATATATGTCTATCGTGTCATTACTTTTTTGTTACGAAAATAATTCATTATTAATTTTTTTTTAGTGCGTGATAAGTGTTTAGTATGTTCCTCAAAGAACTTACTATACGATATTGATATATTTAATCGAAATTCAGTTCATTAGGAAAATCTATTTAGAAAAAAATATTTATTGAAATACAATAAGTAAACGCGTTTATTTATTAATGGAATCATGTAGAATCTAATAAGGAAACTAAAATTTGTGATAGCACTCCAATGTCGTTGTCAATACTCGAATATCATCTCTTTTAGAGAGCTTGGAGGATTATATGGTACAAAATTAAAACTTGGAATCAAATTATACTATTCTATAATACATTTAAACTTAAACTAAGTTATGGATGTTATAATAAATGATAAATTTCATAGGACCATAATAATGGAAATAGAAGGTTTTGGTAATTTTTTATTTATTTTTATTGTTTTCCATTTCATAGTACTCCTGCATATAGTAAAATAATACATCGCGCTCCATACATTTTGCATAATACGTGAATTGCTAGTTCTAGCGTAATATTACATTGTTCATGGAATCGTAGTTTTAAAATAATAACATATTTTAAGGAAAATGTATAAAAAATAAATTTGCATGAAAAATAATTATAACGCAAAATATAATTCGTCCAAGGAATAGAATATCTTTTCAGAATAACTATCATGTTGATATCAGAATAATTATATCATGACTTCTATATCATAACTATCAGAATAACTATATCATGACTTCTATATCATAACTATCAGAATAACTATATCATGACTTCTACATCATAACTATCAGAATAACTATATCATGACTTCTATATCATAACTATCAGAATAACTATATCATGACTTCTATATCATAACTATCAGAACAACTATATAATGTTGAGTGAGAGGAAATCGTTTGAAGTAATGTTTACTCTTTCCATATTAAGTAAAGAATTTGAGGTGTTGATTTGTAATGTGTGCTTTTGAGTTTGTAGTGGTTAGTTAATGTAATGTCTGGGACAAATTTATATATTGGTCAACCCTTTGTTTGCCAAGATCCGTACTAAACGTTAATTATGTCGGTTTTAAAAGGTTTTGGCCATGTAGAAGAGCCTCTAGTAATTAATTAGTTTTGAGTGATTCTTAATTAAATGTTGACTGTAATAACTAGCATTTTTTTTGTCATACAGTGTAAATTGAGGAGTCTATGTATGACTTTTGTCCAGATGAAGTCCTTTGTTCTTTGTTTTATTCAAGAGGAATAAGTTTCATATTATTGAATGATACTCCAGCACAGGATGCGATGGGTTATAATGGGTAGAAAAGAGAAGAAATATAAGAAGAAAATAAACTTTATTCTGAAACATCTTTTCCCGCAAGAATGACATTAACGTACAATTAATTAATCGAATCACGCTTTAATTTTATTTTTGTTGAGTTCACATAATTGATCGTTCCAATATTTTATGCAATTCGAGAACCGATAATACTGATACGGTTTTCTAAAGCCTAAACTAATGTTTACGTTCGAATGGAGTAATTTTCTAATTTGTTTCTGCCATTCTTATTTCCATATTACAATTTATTTATTCATCTTATCTACATCTTGTCGTTTAAGATCAAAATATCTAAACGTCAACTGATCGAATATTCATAGCTAGAAAACTTGAGATTGAGTGTGCTCTAGTGGAATCTTAACAAGTCAACACAATCAGCCTGATCTTTTTTGCTCACCGTAGCGCTGTGACTGAATAGCGAATCTTGCTATGTCATTAGATGTAAAGATCAACCGAATTCGAAGGATTGTACTCAACATATCTCATGACAGGACATTTTTCGATTACGAATCTCGAAAGGTCAGCGGAACACAACTATAATTCCTTTCTTGACAAGGAGAGTTAGGTTTAGTAACAAAGCTTATTATTATTATATATATGCTTAACAATGCTCTAATTTTTTTCCAGATTTATTTATTGAAATTTACAACAGTTTTAATAAAAAAAAAATCAATTAAATGTGGTTACAACGTTCATAATAACATGTCAGTGCCTGTGAAGCAACTACCCCCTGGTTTTATTTCCATAAAAGTCCTGCATTAGAAGGTCCCAATGCCATCTTCTTTTCTGACGCCTCGGAGGGTTGTCAAATATATAATGAGAAGCAAGCGAATCTGATTGGTTATGCAATTCACTATGAAAATATAGGTTTCAAGTTTTGACTAAATCAGCATCATATGGAACATTAAGAATTTTTCGAAGGATTTTGGATTGCAAGGATTGGATACGAGATAAATTGGATGGTTTAGTGGGGCCCGAAGCCCAACTCCATATGACCAAATAGATTTGATAATTGTCATGTAAAAGAGTGTTTTGTTGTAAATCGGAAGCCTTGAACGTTTGTCTAGTAAATGTTGAAGAAGTCGAAAACGACATGTAGTTTCCTGCCGTTTTAGTCTTGTATCAGGATTCCAAGTTTAACGTTTTTCCAGTTGGAGTCCTTGGTAGAGGATCTCTTCAATAGGGATCAGTGGAATATTAATAAAGGGTACTGTAGGACAGGAAGTCGTAGGTTTACGACGAAGGGTAAAGGTTATTTGATGAGATTTGTTTGAATTTAATTTTCCAATTTAGGCACAATTCTTGAAGGTTTGTGATATGAGATTAGAATGTTTGGGAGGCTATGAAAGGATCATGATTTACTGATAACAAACATGTGTCATCCCTAAATTTTCTTATAAGAAACGTTATTCAGGTACACATGCTTTTAAAATTCATAAATTATTTATTACACTTATTATTAATAAATCAATCTTTATATCGCACATGTATTTCTAAAGTGACACAATTCAAAAATCTGTATTTTTCGTTTATAATTATGTTTAAGTTAAATAATCTTCTATGAAATGTCAAAAATGTATTGAATTAACTTCAAATCACATCTCAGTAGCTGTTGTGATTAATAGATAATTCAGGTACACTTTCAATAATTAATACAAGACTGTGAAAATTGTACATTTTTTTAAATTTAGGTTTTCGAGGTAGTCACTTTCGAAATAAATACATATGCGGTATGTTGGACTTTTCTGTTATTTGTTTTGCTGTTATATAAATTATTAAAAAAAAGATGATACATTAATTTTTTTACAAAGACATGTTAAAATTGATTAAGAGTGCCGTTTTTAGACTTCTTTTTAGAGATGATCTGGTCTTGGAAAACATGGGTTTTTTTTTTTTTTTCCTATAAAAGGATCTAGTAGATAGTTCACAAAACTTTTTTTTTTAAAAGCATTGATTTAAAGAAAGTATTACAATCTGCCTCGATGTGGGCAATAAGTAATATGGATGGCTTAATGGATCCATTCACACAATATGTACAATAAGATATAAATACAAAGAAGAGATACAAAAAAAAAAAAAAAAAAAAAATTAAATAAGTAAAGAATCTCCTTATAATATAGTTCACAAAACTATAAATAAATCTGTTAGTTGATTCATGGGAAAAAAAAAAAAAATTAAATAAGTAAAGAATCTCCTTATAATATAGTTCACAAAACTATAAATAAATCTGTTAGTTGATTCATGGGAAAAAAAAAAAAAAAAAAAAAAAAATCTCACAACTAAGCTGAACTTCAGTTTGATAATGTTGCAATGCCTCAACCTTTCAGCTACTTTCCTCTACAACCACCCCTCTGCCACCCATTCAATTGGCATTGAAAGGTATTCTTTTTCTTATTTTTTCCAGTTCTCAAAGCCGATTCAAATAGAAGTATAAATACAAGTATAAACTGTATTTAAATAGAAACATATCGATTCAGGCTCTTTCTGAAGACAAACTTCGGAAGAGTTTATCTTATCTCGGAGAGGATGCTGCTTATCGCTTCCTTTCCTTCTTCTTTACATTATATACCAGAATTTCATGTGTTATTCATATTTTTTTATTGCTTTGGATTCAGTATTGGCTTCAATGAATGTACAGTATTTTAGTAGTATCAATTACGTATTATTTCCATAGTGTTGAGATTAATATGAATAGATCTTATATCATTTAAGTTTCACTAACAACATGATCTATTTAATGAACACAAAACCTAAACCAAATGTTGTATATAGTTTTATTTCTTTAAAGATATCCTTATATTATGGTTTTAGGCTTGCGTATTTCATTTTTGAAGATAAAATTGATAATAAAATTTAAATGTTCACCAAATAGTGCATTTTTTTTCTTCCCCTAATTTCATCAAAGCGTACTGAAATTAATTGAAAATAATTGGTTTAAACGTTTTACATTCTGATCCTTGATTTTAATTAGGAATTTTTAAAATTAAATAATGAATTATTTCACATTTATATCTCAAAAGTAAATACACATTTGGTATGTGACTCCTGATTTCGCATGAACTTTTCAGATCTATAAATAGTTATATTAAGTTACATTATTACAGGTATATTTTAATTAAGATAAAATCAATAGGTAAAGTATTTTCAAGTTTAAGTATCACTATTAGTTTACATGATTTATTTGATTCTGTTGTAGCAGACTTAAGGTTATAACGTGTGTAAAGGTTGAATTTTTTAGGCAGTAAAAGGAGAATCGAGAATGTCTTCATACTTGCTTTAGGTATAATAGCAGTATATAATGATGTTTGATGAAGCAGTACTTGGGGTTTACATATAGCGGTAATCATTAAGTTTGAGGCTAAGGAGCCCTAAGTCTATTGCTTCTGCTAAAGCTTCTAGTGAAATCGCGAACAATATTTTATCTTATCAGTCAAAACTAACTAATACATCGGAAACATCAGGATGTATGAACACACCTATTAATTCTTACACGAAAATTTTGTTTATATACGATAACACATAACTGCAGAAATCAGGACACTCAGAAAAATGGCTTGAATCTAGAAGGATGTTTCTTACTTTTACATGTTTATTTTTTTTTATCTGGCTCTGTTTTCACATATCCTGTTCAGCTACATCTGCGCAGATAATTGAACACGCATTCAGGGTAAAGGAATCAAGATTTGTAGGAAAGCAAAGAATGGTGTGGATGGGGAGTATTAGTAACACAGCGGAGAAAGTTTGGGATGTTTTTCTGTGGCCCGTGAGCGGGAATTAAGCAAATTAAGGTGATGACCATTAGCGGAGTATACGGTGAAGAATGAATGAAGATTGGCTTCAGCCCCAAGTCCCGCCTCACAGGTCGAGCTAAATTGGAAGATTGGAGGGTCTTACGCTCTGCCATCAAATGCAAATGGCGGACCACCCTCACAGTTCTCCCATTTGCCGGGTATTAAGTCATTTAGTACCCGCCTCTATCGATATCCTACCGTTTAATTTGTTATAGACAAATATTTACATACTCTCAACTACTAATTTAAATTTCAATATTTGAATAAATTGAAGGTCCATTCATCCGTTCGAGTTTAGTCCTCACAAGAGCGGTATTGATGCGTCAATACGATATATTTATTTGTTATTTATATTAAATATCTAATGTCGATACCATCAAATATGTAAGCTGCTGACTTATCTCTACCCTTTCACCCAAATGAAATATATTCTGACTGGATTGGACGAAATTATGATTATCGGATTTCCTTCGGACAGTAATAACATTCATCGCTGCGCTTCTTCACAAACCGCCGAAAACGCCTGATAAGAATATCAAAGGCAAGGGAATTATCTTAGAAAATAACGTGGAGGAGTATAATCTTCTCAGCGTGAAAGGTGGTGTTATCATCCTGTATGGAAAAGTTTCTTCACATAAATTAAAATCAATTTAAAGAAACTAATCAAATCCAAACACGGTCTCTTTTGACCGAGAATAATCCCATTTGCACAAGTTCAGAATTAATCACTAACATCTAGACTACGCAAACGGTCACAAGATAATCTTAAAACAACGTTAATCGATTTTATTTCCAGTAGATCAACTTTCTTCAGATTAAAGTACTTTCGATAAAAGAACCAAAATTTGGAGGGGGCGTCGCACTGTCAGACAAAATTCAAAATCCGCGTTTTTTCAGTCAAAAAGTTGACAATTTGAAGACGATTTATTTGAAGCACTCAAGAAACTGCATACTTCCTAGATGTCAAAAAACGTTGTCTGCCAAAATTTGGAGTGGGCTAAGCACCGGCAGACAAAATTCAAAATCCGCGTTTTTTTTCAGTCCAAAAGTGGACAATTTGAAGACGATTTATTCGAAGCACACAAGAAACTGCATACTTCCTAGATGACAAAAAACGTTGTCTGCCAAAATTAGGAGGGGGCTAAGCACCGGCAGACAAAATTTAAAATCCGCGTTTTTTCAGTCCAAAAGTAGACAATTTTAAGACGATTTATTTGAAGCACACAAGAAACTGCATACTCCATAGATGACAAAAAACGTTGTCTGCCAAAATTTGGAGGGGGCTAAGCACCGGCAGACAAAATTCAAAACCCTTGTGAAGGCGTCACACCGGCTGACATAGGTAGTTCAAAACTCACATCCTTTTCGTCCAACAGTGAACTTTTTGAACATGATTTCCTTTTTTATTTGATTTATAAGTAGTTCTTCTCTAGAATAATTTAAGGAAATTATATTATGTTGCTTCCTACGTATGGTACAATATAATTATTTTAATATAAAATAATCTTGTTTAAAAATTTTAATGTTAAAAATACCAATTAATACAGATAAACAGTAATAATATAAATACCGGCGATATAATTAAAGAATGAATAATATTTCAACTTATAAAAGTAATGAAATATGTACTATCCTGGAACAAAATACGTGGAAAACATGTAGTTCTTCGTAAACGTATGTTCTTGGAAAATCGAATGTTCTTAGTCGTTTTGATCGAATAACTCGGAAACCGTTCCTGTTAGTATATTTTGAGCTATGTACATTATGAAGCAAATCAAATTTGCAAGAAAGTTGGCACTATTCATTTCTTTTTCTCTCATCTATAGTTTTCAAACGGTTCGGCCACCAATGATTGGCTAACTTGTAGTAACCATATAAAGTATATGCAATGTAAGTGGCTAAATTTCCTACCATACTACATATATGAAATTTATATAATGTCATGTAAAATACCCACGCCAGAATTTTTTGGTATATTTTTCGTTAAACCCTTAAAAATGATTTGGCTATTCGTTCGATCCAAAATTTATTTTCTCAACTGATAGACGACTGAATTTTCAATCAGGCAATATTAAATTGATATAAAGTCACGTAAAATACCATTGCCAGCACACCAAAACCTCGTGCTGTTGTGAAATCCAAGTTTTTTGGCACCTTTTCGTTATTACCCGAAAACTATTCTTCCAATCCAATATTTATTTTCTCAAACTAATAGCTGACTAAATTTCCAATCAGACCCATAAGATAATCTTAAAACAATCTTTGGTGGCCAAACCGCTCTAAAACTATTGATCTGAGAACACAAATGACTATTACAAATTTGTTGCAAAGTTGATTTGCTTGAATACAACATATATAGAAAACGTATGCAGTTTCAGAAATACTATTACAACTCCTTCCCCCACTGTCATTTTTGCGGCACAACGTTAATGAAATAGTTTGTAACGCTCACGTAACGTAGGAAACGGAATGCTCTAATAAATTCTTCAAAGAATTCTGGAAAATATACTTGAAATAAACAATTTCATAGCAAAAAACAATAGTATATTACATTACTAGTACCGAAAGTGGCATTTTACGTTGCGAGACCGTGTTTGACTGGCGAGGCGAAGCCGAGCCCGTTAATTCGATCGAGCATCGTAAAATCACTTTCGGTACGAGTAATGTACGACACTTTTCATCACGAGGCAAAAACGCTTAACGCAGTTTTTAACTCGTGAATCTACATATTAAGATTTTAATAATTCATATTATTACACTAAATGATTGTTTTCCATTTTAATGATTATTTGTAACAGCTGATTTAGAGAAATAACCGTAGACAAGTTTAATTTAATATAATTACGTTTAATAACTGAAATGTAATAATTCAAAATACATTTATAAAAAGGAGTAAGTTTATATATTAATAAAAAACACTTCATTTTTATAGGGTCAGGTTAGTTAATATTAATTGTACAGTTTTGGTTGTTGGTAATGTTTAACCCATCATTTAATGTTTTTTTATTTAGGTTCTTCATTTGCGTGTTTTTAATGGACACTTTATTCAAGCGTTGGTCCTCTTTACTGTCCTCATCTTCACTCTCGGTATTCCGAAATAGATCATCAACTGTAACAAAATCAATTTGTTGGTCTGCAACATTTGGGATTTCCATTGATGATGTAACTCCCTTATTGAACAGTTTCCTTGCTACCTTTACTTTCCTAGCTACTGAGTCTTCTATGTAGCCCTCCTCAGCGGTCGACGATCTCCAACCTCCATGTCTCTTTAGTGTGAGTAAATTAGCCCCACCTTCAACTAACATTGAAGCAGAAGATCGCCTAAGAGCGTGGCCCGTGTAGCTCTCGGGGTCTTCCAACTTCAAAAATTCTGCTACTTTTCTTGGCACAGCGTATATTGTATGCTGACCGACATTTTGAGCAGTACACTTTCCATTCCTATAGGCAACTAAAAATCGTTTAGTTTTTATGTGCGGCGGCCGCAGAAACAAATATTTTCGAATAATATCGCATATCTGAAATGAGGAATCTGCGTCAGTAATAATGGACGTGCGTTCACTATTTGTTTTACCACCTTTAAGAAACACTGTAAAGAAAGTTCCATTATCCTTAAAATCTTCTACATTTAAATTTATAAGGTCGTCACATCGACATGCTCCATAAATACCTACAACTAAAATAACCTTTGTTAACAACCACTCCGAATTAGGTGCAGTGTCCATGAACTTTCTTATTTCATGTTGTCTAAAGACTTTAGATTTTTTGGGGTGATAACCTACGCTGTGGTGTTTTAATAATGCTATCGATTTCGAAAATTTAGAAACATCCAAATTTTTCTTTATTTTTAAACACGATTTTAACATGGAAAATTTACTCCATAAAGAAGAGGCTTTAAATTTTTTCGATAAAGTTGATAGGTATACTAACATCACTTCATCATTAACATGGTTAGGGTTAACACTTTCACTATAGCACCACTCACAAAACTTATTAAATTCTTCTTCGTATCTATTACGAGATTTCCCGGGCAATAACGAATCAGTTATTCCTTCAGCTTCTTTAATTAATTTTTGAGGGATGTTAAAGGCCATTTTCGCACACTAACGATGTAAAATTAAATTATAATCTAAAAGAAACGCTAGCGAACCTCGTGTTGGTAACAGTAAACACTGCTAGCTGCGAAAACTTTCCCGGCTAGACGTGTAAAATCATATGTTCGTTGTTTTACCTTGCTCTAAATTTTGAGATGTGTAAAGGCCTACTTTCCTTGCTCCCAGCTGTTATGGAAAGTATCTATTTTCCAATCCGAGTGATGTAAATTATGTTTTTAGCTTGACACTGTTTTACTCACTTCTGGCAAATTTTAAATTATATTGTATTTATAAATAAATTTTAATTTACAATGCCGACGTTTCGACGTATCAGGGTTTCGGCAAGAGTGGCTATGGGAAACTGATATGTTGTGTTTATTATATACTTTAGGAATTACATTAATATGAATGGAGATAAGTATATAAATGAAATTTTAAGTATGTAATTATATTATGTGTATCTAGAAAACAACAGTTCGGTTTTGGTATTTCTTAGAAAAATACTGTTTATCTTGTCCCAACTGTCAAAAGGTTGGCGCAGGATCTCCAGGTATAACGCCTCTGACCCAAAGCCTCAAATTCTATTCAAAGATCTATCCCCTATTTCCAGAAGGCAAGTGTTTCAGATATTTTTACTCGATAGTAAACTATACATTTTGATTAAAATAGGATTTAGTACCGATAGAATAATTTCACTATGAATCAAAATTCGTTGATGGAAATAACCGTTCTTTGAATACAGAATGTATACCACTTCAAGGATAATAATATTGAAGCATTCAGGAATGATTTGTCGAAACAAGATACAAATGTGATAGGGCTGGGACGGTTATGACGGAAAAGTTATCATTGCTCATATATTAAAACGTAATTTTGTTGTGTAACAATCTCGATATAATTAAAATAACATGTCTATGCATAGGATAAAATAGAATCACAAAATGTCACTTTTTAGTCTTATGTTTGCCATTAGATATTGAGGTAAAAACAATTATCTATTATAATAATGTTGATTTAACTCATTATAGGATCTTCTAAACTGTCCGTTGCCGATTTTGATCAAAGGTTTTTGGTGATTCTACATCGAAATTTATTTTAATCTCATTCAGATTAAACAATAATTGCTCCCTGACTGACAAAAACAATTGATCGTGGATATGTCTATCTATAATCTACTGCTTTTACCAATTCACGTTTTAGAACTAAAAGCCACCCAAGCTCAGAATATCGGCACGTAACATGTGACCGCCAGGGGATCCTGAAGAGGAATCTAATAAAATAGTTCATCAGTCTTTTTATCATTTCTCATCTTGAGACCACCAGACAGCTCCTATAAACCAAGTACCCGTAATAAATGCAAATGAATATAAGAAAGGGCACTAGAAGCTGACGGGTACTTTTGGGGAAAAGAATCTCGAAATATATGTTTCTCGAAATATCTGTTTAAGAATTAAGACAGATTGTTTTTGAGATTTGGGCGATAGGGTTGTTCCACAATAGTTATTGATCAATGGTAACTCCGAGGTTATAAATATAATATAATAGAGTTTTGGAAGTGAATGGGAAGGTTATCGAGATAAGCAATGGATAGTAGGGAAGGGATCAAGGCATCAAGGATGCTTTTTAAACCAATGAGGATTGCCTTAGTGTTCTTTGGACTCTGACTGACTTATTCTTCATTTATTCAATACCCCCCTGAAGCTCTTAAGAGATATCTTTAGCATATCTGAAGGAAGGTATAACGTGCTGGTATAAAACAGTTATATTTTGCTTGAACTGTTAGACACATAGACGTACTGTATTTCAGCTCATACCTATAAAACTAATGTCCCTTATGACAGTCATCGTGTCAAAGAAACCAAGTAGGTACATCTAAAATTAGAAGGATGATAAACAATATCCTTTTCTAATATAGTTTTTTCCACCCATGGCTAAGATGTTTTAAATGCCATTATTATCCCTTGTATTGTGAATTTGCTAGTTTAAAAATAGTAAACAATACATAACTATGTTGTAGAATTATGGACATTATAAATATTTAAAAAAAGTGACTTCACAGCATACGTAGATTTTCTTAGAATGATTAGAAGAAATACTTTTCTGAAGAATGTGATATAATTTAGTGTAGGTTACAGGAATACTTTAAAACGATACCGTCTGCATTTCAAGGGCAGTGACCTATGTATAAATTCTTATTAAAACGTTAAATATATATTTAATTTCAAACCCGAACCTCATGGAATTCTCACGGCGTTTCAAAACCTGGTAATAAAATATCTGGTGGAATTTAAAGTCAGGAATTCTTTCCATTTAATTAGTTCAGTAGCTTTGCTAGGAGAGTGCTAAGGTTGAAGAATTCAACCTTTATATTCTTTTCTGTTTGAGAGAGACCGATAAATTTTATATTTGTTTAGTTTTGATCTTATATTAGCCATAATAAATAGGAATAAGCATCCTCTATATTTTATGTTTTGTTCTAAAAATTAATGAAAAGAAAATTGAAATTAATCTTATGGAAGTGTTGGTCGCATCAATTTTGTACCTTCCGCTTTCGTTAAGCTGCCTCTATACAGTTGCACCAACATCAATTGAGTGCCAAGCCTTAAAGGAACTAAGGGAAATGAGGTGGTGGATAGAAGCTAAAGAAGCTCTAGTACTGTACCTGGCAGAGAAAGAGCTATAGTAAATAAAACTGAAATAAGCCGTCCTCTCAAAGAACAAATAAAACAAGAGTGGCAGACAATGCACGATAAAAGTCTTCCTAACGAGCTGAAGAAAGTAAAGAATACCGTTGAAAGAGTATCTCAACTCGTCATAGTCCAAGAGCCAGGACCCAAAAAATGCTCTGAATTTATTAAGGCTGGCTTTTTGATAGTTGATTAGACTCGTGTACGCAAACATACTCTGGCCAGTCAAGTGAACGTTAGAAAGGTGCGTCAGGTGCGCTATAAAAGACGTCGAATTTACAGAGATAATGCCATGAATTAAAGCTGAAAATTACTCTACAACTTCTTTCTGTCAGTCAGCTGAATATCGGAACAGAGCTGGTCAGTCTTCATACGAATATGTGTATTAAAAATGAATAATGTGCAAATCGTTTATCAAGCTTGAAATAGTTTTTGTTGTTATCCTCTTGTGGATGTAATCCTCGAGTTCTAAAATTGGCTAATTAATGTTCATTCTTTTTATCATTTAAAAATAAATAATTGAATGTCTAGCTGAAAGAAAGGTGAATGTAATAGGTAATTGAACATTGCACAATGTTAAACACTTTATCTATTAATTTTTTTTCAGGTAATACCTTGGCTTGGATATGTAAAGTTTTCAGGTTTTAATGAATAAAATAAAGAAAAGAAACATTACACTACTAGTCGGCTGGCGAACAGCTAGATTAGTTAGCCAAACCGATCATTGTTCGTGGTGCTTTGTATATATCTTTACAGCCGTCTTTGCATATAGCTGTAGATTTTTCTTCGTCAGCATAGATAATTAAGAGTGAAATTGGGAATTCAATAATGTCGAAAAAGATATCGTGATTATGGACTTTCTGGACTGACGGATCAGTAATATATATATTTATTAAACAGTGACGCATGTAAAAGACAAAATAACAGTTTCCTTTTCTTATTCCTGCCTTTACACCATGTTTTAATTTAGAATTACTATTTTTGTATGACACAAAAAAAAAATATTAGTTTACCATGACCTAACGTAGGTATCTTTATTCAGTATTGTAAAAGTTATCGAATTTATTCTTAGTTAATATCATAATATTTTTAAAGTTCGATAATTGATTACAAAAAAAGAAAAAAAAGTCTTCCTGTTCCTGGATTAAATATCAAACTGTAGACGAATCTAAAATAAAAAATAATAATCAATAAAGGCCACTTTTCCATTCTAATAAACCTATTTTTAAGCGTTGAAATATAAATGTATAAAATGGCCCATTTCTAATCATCATACGAGAAGTAGATGGGAAGATTCTGGGAATGTTGAACTGGTAAATTCGGGTGTCCATTTGTGGGGAGTGGCGGAGGAAGCGTACGACCAGCGATTGTTGGGCTGTATGAATGTTGTGAACTTTATGGATGAAAGAAATACATGCAAGAAGTTCATAGTTTCGAAGAGAAATGTTTATCCCTCAAAGTGACTATCTATAAAACATTTAAAAACTGGATTAGTGGCTAGTTAATAGAATTAATTATACTGATTTATTACGAGGCAGTGACTTAACAAAGAGTTGGATGAAAGATTTACAGCTCCTCGTTGGTAATTTAGTGCAGAGATCAAGTTAGATGTTGGATGAATATTCAACATCCTCCTAGGAGCAGTGCAAATCCTTCCTACACCAAGTGGGTCAGGCCTAGTGACGTCCTGCCTCTATGGCCGCCCTTCTCCTTCCTTATTTATTTATTGGTGTCTCCTCGGGCTATCCGCGGCTCTCTGCATCACGAACTTCGGCCGCATGGAACAAAGACTGATGAATGTGTACGTACTCTGTATTTAGAAAGTGATTAAAAAACTTGGCCCGTGTTACATATCTGTTTCCTCAACTCCATATCAGCCCAGGGGAGGATCATTCGATTTATCTGATTAAAAGAATAATGTAGCTTCAATCAAATTCTTATATTAAAATACCAATAAATTTCACTAGAAAGGTTCATGAAGTTCTTGTTATTTTAGAATCGTGTTTCATTTTTAGCAGTATGGGGTTTTGTTATTAATATTCGTGAAAGTTAAAAAAATAAGTTTATTTTAAAGTCTTTACTACATTTACTTATTTCAAGGTATTTCAATCAACGCATCATTTTCACCTCAGATAAAGCTTACTTTAAATTACATTTTACATTTTGATGGTTGTTGGGAAGATGGGAATAACTCAAATTACCTTTAAAACAAATTAACTATTAATCTTCAAAGCAGGATTTTTAATATCTGCGTTGTAAATTACATTAAAACCAAATAGTATTTTTAGCATAATTACAGGATTTCGAAAACTATCAAAAATGCCCTACTCAAAATTGAAAAATGCTGACTTATCGACGTGTTCACGACAGTCAAGAATTCAGTATACGATCTTTAAAAGATGGATCAAATGACAATTCCTTTTATTTTTGGAATTTCGCGAACGGTTTGATCTATGTCTATGGTGAATCTGTGTAATGCATGAATGTTCACTGAATCGGTTTGTTATGTCTTAAGGCTTAGCCGTTTTCGCATATACTACATATGGAGACAATACCGCACAAACATTTTTAACTGAAATGACAAGTGTCTGTGTATAGTGAGTGTAAACAACTTCATGAACACCCTACTAGCAGAACTAACGAAAAAAAAAACAACTCAAATTTCAGAATCTATTAATACTTTCCCTAGTTTCAGATTTTGACAATTTTCTTTTTCTATCACTATTTCGTCAGCTGTCAACAAATTCACAATGTAGTAACCCATGTTTTTCTAATTTTTATTTGAAATATTTTATTTTTTCATGAAAAGTCAGACAATTTTTGTGTATATATTTTAAAATATAAAACTGTGAAATCCACAGTTTATTAAGATCCATTTTCACCCACGTTTTTCGGAAGAAAATAGTCTTTTAAGCAATAACTGATTATACAATCAATGGTCCATTCCTTTTTTTTCCAACTTGTTGGAACCTGTGTTTCGTTTGGATGGTCGCCAACATGTCTTTCTTGGAAGTCTGTTAGTGTACAGTGGTCACTTGCATTGAAAAAGCCTCATATAACGTTAGCTTTACAGTAAATGTATTGTAAACAGTATCTTCCAAATGTAACTGAAAAACCTAGCTATGTTTACGTAAAGCATAGGCTTTCTTGGGCGACTTAGTTAGTTTCAGGGATTCAGTCAAGCCTCACCGAAACAAAAGTGGTAGTATACTACCACTTTTGTTTTGTTGACGTTTTTCACTCTCACATCAGCCAGAATCGCAGAATATTGAAATAGAAAACAACAAATTTTTATTTTGTATGAAAACCTATCTGGGTTTCTTGCCATATGTAATAGACAAATAATATACAAATAAAAATAAAATTGAATTATTAGATTAATAGGACTAGTATATTAATAGGAGTACATTTTGATGGAATTTTAAAGGATTGAAATTGAGAACAGTCTGTTGTTGGCTAAATCTTATATAGGTTTTTGGTTTTTGAGTATTGTGTTAGTACTCCATGTCAATCTTTTGTCAAGGAGGAAGGCATGGTATTTTACTGCATCATATATAGGTAGATAAACAATAAATAATATTATTTTGTTATTATATATGTTTCAATTGAGCGCACCCTAACCATCATCTTCTTTATTGGACCATTTTCATAAATTTCTCCATAGTTATAACTATTATAACTAATTAGATAATTAGAATTTGAAAAATTTCGGATTTTTGTATCAAATAAGTCAATTCAGTGATCCAGCTTGAAGGCACGATTGAATTAGAACAAAAAAAAATGTATACAGTCAAAACTCGATAAGTCGAAGTTGATTGGTGAACAAATTTACTTCGAGCTATCAATTTTTTGAGATTACAAATTTTCACGATATCGGGTACACAAAGTATATTTTTTCGAGTTTTTCCCATAATATACATATAAAGGTAATTAATTTTAAACAACTTAATGTTTCAAATAATTTATTATGAAAAGTTAAAAAAAACGAAAATACTAATGCACAAAAGCATTATATAATTACATAATTAAAAATAGTCTTTAACTTTCTTCTGCATATACGTAGATCTCCGAAGATCTGAATTGTGTGCAAAGCTGCTAAGACTTCAGTTTCTACCACTCCTAGCCATGGATAGTAAAAAACACAATTAACGTCAGGCTTGTCCCTGTAATGAAACAGTTCTTAGGATTTGTCTTGAAAAAACGTTTACTTCGAGTTAGCGATTGTTCGTTCGAGTAAACGAATACAATAAATCTTATAAGCGGTATCGGGGGTTCACTTTGACTTGCCAAGTTTTTCGACTTAACGAGTATCAACTTATCGAATTTTGTCTGTATATAACAATATATGGCTCTTCCAAGACGTAAATTTTGGTATGAATCCAAATATGCATACTTTGCAAAAACATACTTTTCCAAAATTGAAAAAAATAAAAAATAAAATTGGGTTTTGACAAAGATGTAAGGAAAAAAGCGTATACCAAAAAGTGGCTGGTACCCATTTCGACCCGCCATTTTGGATGGAAGGTTACACGTAAAATGTTAGGATTTTTCAAAATTTGTTTTAAATGTAAATTCAAACTAATCTCGAAAATTTCAGCTGGGCCTGTCCTGAATTCAGCAATCTGTAATGAATAATCTGCAGTTTTTTTTCTGAATACTACTTTTTTAAATTTATTATTTTCAGAAATTATTTAAACAAATGCTTGGATCTGATAATAATAAGTTGTTGCTCTTGTTTTCTTATAGAATAGAAGACATTTCTCTCTCATTTTGTTGATGTCCTGTTGTATATAAGTTCGCAATTTATTATTTTTTTTTATTATTATATTATTCAAAATAAAAATAGCCTTCAATTTAAAATTTCTTTTCAACTTCGGACGTTCAAAGAAGGACATATAATACACGCACATCTTTTACACACACGCCATGTACTAATTTTCCAATCACGGTTCCAAATAAAGTCTGAAAAATGGAATAAAAAATCCCAAGCCGTGTAGGCAACGCAGGCTGATTAATAGGTGAGAATTCGGTTCTTGGCGGTTTCGACACGAAGTGTGAGCCTTAAAAATCGAACAGTTTCGAGCAGTCCTGTAATTATAACTTGGGCAAGAGGGGTCTATTTAATGTCTCATTCATCACTTAAGTCTGGTCTTCTACATCTTACTGCCGAAATTATCGTATCAGTTCTCTACTTCTTTTTTTTATTTCCTTATTTTTTTATATTTACAGTTATAACATAGAAAACGAATAAAACGGTAATCTTAATACGAAATAATAAAATCGATGAATAAATGAAACTTCCGATCGACATATTATAGTGAAGATGCTTCTGAATTCAAAGAGTTACGCTAGTCGCGCAGGAGTTAAGCAATATTAGAGATCATGGTCTTCAAATTTAATATTAAATGGATATTGCTAACCAACTAATAATTAGACTGAAGATTAAGAAAAAAGGTATGTGTTTTAAACTTTTTATTTTTGCTAGTTAAAAATTTTTGCTATTCTGGTCTATTTGAATAGTCTTTCTTTCGTCTCTTTTTCGTTTATTTCGGTCTTACTTGAATTTTTAAATCTGTAGCAATATTTGACAACTTTTACACAGATACGTTATCTCATTCAAATAGCACATGGAACAGGTATAGGTGATATGTTTCGATCACAATTTGTAATCAAAATTGAAAAGTTCACATCTTTAAATTATCTGTATGAAGTGCATGTAATTTTAACGACAATGCTGTTAGGTTTATTTCAAAACCTTGCCCTGAAGCAATATCTTAAACAATGAAACTCTATTGAGGTGGGAGTATTGCTGATAACTTTTATCAGAATATGACTGTCGACACATAATTTAGTTTGTATTGATGAGGTATAGTTGACTGTTAAGTATTAGGAGAAGTAGATAGTTGGGGTATGCAGCCATAAAGATACACAACAATTAAAAAAATAAGTTTTTTAATTTTGAATGCCAACGTTTTAACTTGCATTGCAAGCCTTCATCAGGGTTTCAGACTGAAACTGTTCTGCTTTACATCAGTCTGAAACCCTGATGAAGGCTTGCAATGCAAGTTGAAACGTTGGCATTAAAAATTAAAAAAACCTATTTTTTAATTGCTGTGTATCTTTATGACTGCATACCCCAACTATCTACTTCTCATAATTTAGTTTGACAAAAAAAAAAATAAAACTTCTCCTCAAATAATGAATCAAACCTACATTGCATTTAATGTCTTGGTTAGGGAGGTGAAAAACATTGATTATTTGATTTCAGTCAACAGTTTGCTCTTTTATATACTCGATGAGAGTGGCCCACAATCTTCGATGCAGTTGAGTAACTATAATCAACTATTTCAAAGTCGCTATTTATATTTATAAACCTTGTAAAATGAATCCTATATGTATGATCTAAAGGTTCTGTTAGAATAGAAACTTTATTTACTTTTATTTATTTATTTTTTTTTATATAATACTATAATTTTATAAGCTTTGGGAAAAAGATTTTCACAGGTTAATGTATTTTATGTTACTAAAATATTTGATAATATTATAAGACTACTAAACATATAATAAGTAATTAAGTTCTATATTAGTTCATTTAGCATGTATTAAAAAAGGTGTTTATGTACCTGACCAGTAATGAAAAATCCCGTTATCGACTTTAGTTTTTGACTTATAATTTCTTTTCTTTAACTTTTACGGAGAAATTTATTTAATAGGTTTCAAGAAATAGTTTCTAAGTAATAGTTCAGGAACTTGGAGGTCGGATTGATTCATTGTCTTCTTATTCTATTTCCGATTTGCTACAATAATATTAAAATTAATTTAAGTGAAATTTATAAAATAGATTATGAAGAATTATAAGGATTTTACAATCGTTTCATATTATTTATGAATTTCTCAAATTACTATGACTCTAACCAACTGCTATAGTCGTTATTTATATATATAAACCTTGTATAAGCATATATTACAAAATGAGTCTTATAGTATTCATTTGTAATACAATAAATTATAAGATATAAATTTTCTTTCTATTATGAATAATTTTAAGATGTTTAGATTAATAAAATATATATTTAAAAAATTTTTTAGAAAAATTTATGATCTAAGTATTTAAAAATCTGAACGTGAAACTTTAAAAATAGAAATAGAAAATTGTAACCATTTGTGTCGAGAAAACGTTTTGAGTTGGGACAGTGTCGACCACGTGTGGTAGTTCACATCTGGTCGCACCGTAAACAGCAGACATTGGGTTCTCACAGTCGCTCTGAAGAGTGGCTTGTCATTGTGCTACAATTTTGACAAAATGCAACCTTAATTGAAAATGTAGTAAATTTTAGAAATATGTTTATACATTATGTGATTAATTCTAGGCAACCATTAAATCATGATTGAATAAGAATTTAAATGCCTTGTACTAATCTACTTTCTATTTTTCTGTTACCTAAAACTATTGATAATTAGAAAATGGTCGGATTCTCGTGATAGCATGGTGCTGATGAGTTTCTTTCTTTCCAAGGTATTAGCTTTCCTAAGTTAAAATTTTTGAAGAACCTACAAATTATTACTTTTTTTTTTCTGAATGGAGGTTTTGACCATAGAATTAAACTAAACTTTTAGCGTCGTAAGGCATTTCGATCAATGATCAAAACCGTTCTAATTAGTCCACTATATAATTTAATTTATCACAGACAGGGATGTGTATTTAGTACCCTGCTAATAGTTCATTTAATAAAATAACTATTAGATCTACCATTAGAAAGTTTTAGAATGAACTTTGTTTTCTTAATAAAATATGTGATAAAAATACATATTCTAAGAAAAATATTTAATTTTCCAATTATTAATTTCATTATGTTCATATTACTTATTGCCTTTGAATTAAGCAGCTGGTAATATTTAGTCACTAAAAAAAAATCAAGATTTTGTCAAACTATAATCCATAGATGCTGGTGTGATAATATTAAATATAAAGGAGAAAAAAAAAGTAAATAAATATTAACAAAGGTGTTCATTTAGGTAACATATTTTCTCCTAAAATTTGTCCTAAAGAAAAAAAAAGAAAAGAAAAGATGGGTCTTGGGTTCAGTACTTGGTATAGAAGTATAGTTTTGAGACCAACGGTTATACAAGGAGGTGGTGTGGTTAGCAATCACGCCCAACCGCTAGGTTTTCCCCCCTATTAAGAGTATAAACATTAAAAGTAATGTGCCCCAGGAAGGTCTCTCGAACCCAATGTCGAGCCAAGGCTGAGACAACAGAAAATAAATTTCTGGGATTCGGAGGGTCCAACATTTCCTCAAGAAATGTTGATATCATTTGATATCCTTACTGAATGAAACAAATAAATAAAAACATTCGGTATCTCTACCCAAAAGCCTAGCTCGCCTGATAGGGAGAAGCCCGCAACACATGACCTCATTTTCCGCTCTTCAGCGCGAGATACTCAGATCATAACCTATTTTGTTTGTTTTTTTAATTTTAGTTAGTATATTTTTAGTCTTTTGCTATTAATAGAAATACTTTTTACATGGTACTAAGAAATTTAACAGCACCCAGCAGTTTAATTTTAAAATAGTTGACTCATTTTTGATAATATTTTATATGCAAAGGGAGATCACACTTCATGCTTTTGTATATTGTACATCAATTAGTTTAAAATTGTACTATATTCAGTAAATATTAAATTATTATTATGATATTTGATGCTCATGTTATTCTAAAAAAAACAAAAAAACAAAACAGAAAATCAACGAACACAAGTGTTAAAATTTATTTTGAACAGTCTCTAAATAAAATTAACGGCAATTTATATGAAAATGACAATAGTAAAACTTCTGGGAAGTCATAAATAAGTGGCAAGCTGTGATAATGATATAATTGAAAACTAATAATATTATGCTATTAATACTAGAATACTATTATGATGATAGTAGTAAAAACTACAAGGGATAGTTAATAACGGCTACTGGATAAATAATATATGAGTATAAGATATATATTCGATGTTTGAAAGTAATAAAGAATAGGTGGAGGTACCAAACATTCAAAAAATGATTGAACTAATTTTAATTCGCTGATATTTAGGTCATCACCGGAAAAAGGAAAGAAGAAGTAGTGATATTGACACAAGATTTGAAAATGACAGGCGACTTCCTAGTGCCCTACATGACCTTTAAAAAACGTAAATGAAGAGTAATATATTAGTGGAAAATAAATAGAGAAAATTGATTCGGTTTTGTATCTTACGTATTTGATCTATGACTATTGAAAGATGTAGATTGAAGATGTTGTTTTGGCGTACCTGCACCACTAAACCTTAGATAAATAAGATTACTAATCCTGTGTGAGCTTAGAAATCAAAAGGAAACATCCTGTCCTGAAGTTCCTAGTTCCTAAACGTAGATACTTACGATGGAGACACATTTAAAACGGAAGGAACTCTAAAAAAACGCTTGAAGGATAGTGGTGCATCTACGTAGGGATATGGACTGGACAAATTATTAGGAGAATTAATTTTACAAGGACCAGAGAAATTATGGGTTCGTATCCTAGAGGCCATTTATGAAGAAGAGGACGAATTTCTAACTCACTGGAATAGAGAAATGAAAATTCAGCTCGAAAATGAGTGGCATCATATAGGAAACAGTAGAGGCAGCAAGAACCCGAAAAATTTCCAAACTAAAACCAAAACCATTTTTCAGGACAGAATTTTTCTAAAAAATATTTTATTTGAATTAGAAAAAATTACCTCGGCTTGTAGTTTTTCCTTAATTTTAGTGTTATTTAATTTTATGCTATTTTATGCACTTTATGCTAATGAACCGTTAGGTAGATAACGGGTCGTTAGCCTAAAATACAATTTTTTTTTTTTAGTATTCAGTTAGTTTTAATGTTATTGGTTTCTGCTGTACGTCACAATATTTATTCATCGCTGAAACGATGTGCAATGGTTTTAAAAATTGGATTTTTTTTTTTTTTTTTTTTTTTTTTTTTTTTTTTTTAAGCATGACGGCTCTATTTGATGAAAATGCCTTAAATGTTTTTTGAAAATTGGTACATATATATACTCACGAAAGTATATTTGAAATTAAAAGTTTAAGAATATATATAAAAATAAGTTAAAATGCTTACCCAAAAACTTTTTCGTATAACATAACCAGTTAAATTTAATAATTAGAGATAACATAAATTTCGAGCTCCGTAAGGAGTGCCGGAACGTGAGGAGTTCAAAATCAGAAGTTAAAATCTGAAACTCAGACGTGCCGTGAATTGATAACCAACTTATTTAGACAGAAAAGAAAAAATGAATATATAATCTTGAAAATAGATAATTTGGCTAGTTAAAATGATTCATAAGCCTGAATAATGAGTCAAATTTATTTCTTTTGACAAAAATTTAAAAAAACAAAAACTTCAGTTTGTCTGTAAGCATCGATAGATTTTGTATTAATAGCTAAAGAGTTATTTCAAACAAGTTTTTCCATGTTTGCAAATAGATTCCTTTCATATCTTTTTACCTTTTAATTTATAATATGATATATAATACACACTATTCTGTTATACATAATCTGATGAGAACCCTACTTTGGTAGTTTTGCTTCCTGTCTTTGGAGCTATTTCCTCCGTGACCAGGGACCCAACTTAAATACTCTTATGTAAATCTCTGGCTGACAGGGAAACCACGGACATAGGAATCGACTGTGAAAGTTTTGTAAATTACTCTATTATTCAGTAGTAGTGAGCAGTGTTCTTCCAATGCTTCACTGTTTTACTGTTCATGGAGCTTAGGTCAGTTCGTTGCAATATAGTATAGTTTTGTTCTTACTTTCCCTTGGAATAGGTTAGCTGTTACAGATATAACAAATCCGAGAAGGGTCAATTTAAAAGTTCTTATTTTTCTTTTAGTCTGTCCCCATAAACACGATTAAAAAAAATTTTTTTTTTGAATAGCAGTAATATTTTTTAATTACAGAGCACATCGCATACCCAGAGTTACGGGCCACTGGGGGTATGGCTAATTAAAACACACTTAAACATTAAACACTATTTATTCACAAACTAATAAATACAATTAGATTCTTAATCTAATATAAACTTACAATAAAAATTATGACCTAGGTCTAACTTATATCTAATTACATAAATTTCTATATTATACAATACTTTTCCTAAATAACTTAATGCTAGGTTTGACATTTATAGTTCCTATAAATCTACATAGATACATATTAAAACATATTGGCGCTAATAATGGGACCATGATAGTGGATATCATAGGAATGACGGTATCAAACATCCCGGTAAAGGTTTCTCATCTCACTCAGGTTCTCCCCAAGGTAAATATTTATTTCAATTCCCGCTAAAGGCCTAGAGTGGTCTCTAGGTCCTGCTTTAATAGGCCCCAAAATTTTAAGATTTTTTTTAAGGCCCAGTAACGATTTCCTGGAATGATTGAGAAAGAAAAAAAAAATTCAAATCCTAGATTAATTATATAAATCTTCAAAGGTATTCGTTAAAATATTTGATAATGTAATCTTGAATTACTTGAAAAGTGTATCTCATACTTACTACATATAGTAAATAAACTAAATTAAATTAACAAGAGGGTATTAAAATAAAATATAAGAAATCTTTTCTCATTTAAGATTTTTTTATATCTATTTATTGGAATTTACAACTTTATTAATAGAAAATTATATATATATATATATATATATATATATATATATATATATATATATATATCATTATATATCATTTGTGCCATATAAGAGCCTTATATGTCATTTTTCTACTGTTTTATTTTATACCAATTTCAAATTAGTTCTAGATGGGAATATATTTTTAGTCATTATGAGTTTCATTGTTAACACTTAATTGCGTTTTTATCTCACCGTTTCTGACATGATATAATAGTTTTCCTCACCCTATACACTTCTACATTCCTTTCTAGTGATTCGAGGTAAAGTGGTTTTTACTTAGTTGCCAATGACAGTACCTCCTGTTTTCATCTTTGAGTTCCAAAAACTATATTCCATATCCTTGATCCCCTGACCCTGCGTTCTAACTTCCACCTCTTGAATACAAAATCTCGCCCACTCTAGTTTTAGAATACCTTACCCATCTCCGTTTGTGAAGCATTTTTTCTATATATATTTTTTTTCAAATCTAGTTATTGAAATTCACGACTACATAATACAAAATACATTGATTAAATATGATAAATGGCATTACTAAGATGATGAGTTTTGTCAAGAGAAACTAAGCATTGGCAGGTTATTTTAAAAATCACATCTTAAATTTCTTATCACATTGCACATTAAAAATTTCATCATAACTCCTTTATAAAAAAATTAATTAAAAAATAATTATTATTTCTTTTAAAGGCATAACTCCTATTAATCTTTAACTATCTTCGACATGTTTCGGAGTACATTGCTCCATCTTCCGGACAACTGTGATTTCTTTTACATAGTCATTTGTGCATATCCTTACTGGCCCTCTATCAAAAATAGTTGATTAAAAAATAACATTTTTTTTTTAAAGTCCTTCTTGGCATAACTTTTATTATATTTCAATAGATGTAGCTACATGTTTCAGAACATTGTCAAGAAGAGGCAATGCTAAAATAATCACAGATAAATAGAAGCCTGAAGATGGGACAATGTTCCGAAACATGTAGCTACATATATACATAAGAATTGGAATTCCATCAAATATTTCATATTGTTTATACCATATTTTTTTTAATTAACCAAGTATATGAAGAATCGTTCCAGCACAGAATGTATAGTTGTTTTATACATTCGGCAGTTGTAGGATGTGATAGTAAGGCGTTGCGCAGGGGACAGCTCTCAGACTTGAAGACTATTAGCTTCTATATCGACTATGATAGAGCTATGATTAGGCTAAGGGTTTTCTAACAGCACCATCATCTGCCCTGATGAAGGGCCTTTCTGCCGCCCATTCTCCTTTTTACATAATTCATTCCATCTCGGTACTTCGACTGTTCCTTATGGTTCTCAATTTGAATTTTCAAAATGTCAGTGTTGACCAAGTATAATCTGGTAGGTCAAAATATTTGAAATCATATTCTTAGCACGTTTTATAATTTCTGTCTTGGGCGCCTATTTTTCGTTTTGTTAAGTTTATATTTTCAAATCCAAAGGTCAACATCCCTTAGGCAGTTATCTAAATATCTTGCTAACGTTTGAAGTTTCAATCCTGCTTTACAACTTCTTTATGAAAGCGACAGCTGTTGTATCCATAACACTTTGTAAAACTTTTGGCTTAAACTCTTAAACTTGTTGAAAATTGTTCTCAGACAAGACAATATAATCAACAATGAGACCAAATGTATATTTATTATTTATTTTTTTTTAACCTTTATTGAGTAATTATTACAATCTACCCACAAATGTGGGCAATAAGTAATATAGATGGCATATGATTACATTCACATATTATGTACAATGAGAAAAAAAAATTAATGAAAAAAAAATTATATACATAAAATAAAATAAATAAAAATATAACATAAAAGAACTTGGTATCCATAAACAATATAAAGTATACAATATACATATAAATAAAATGAACTACTAAAATAAAATAGAATAAATAAATAGTAGTAAAAATAAAAAATAAAACAAAATTAAATTATAAGTTGAAATCACAATCGTACTTTATTTACCATACACACTCATCCTAGGGACACCCAGCTAGACCTGTCCCTCAAATTATGGAGGGACAAGCCAATCATTGAGAGGTCCCAGCTCTTCTCTCTAAGCTGCGTCACTGGTGTAAAAACCTAGTGGAGGCTGAGTGAGAGCGCTATAGTGTATAGTTAATAAATTTGGAAATCGTCTTAACTTTTTATTTAATCACTAAATTAAAAAGAAATTATTTATTCATTTGATCCAATTAACAACTGCAGAGTCTCCCTTCAGCATCTAGTGAATGCGATATTTTTTCAACGTTTCGGTTTTTGATCCCTTGTTATTGAAATGACATCGATGAAACTCGAAATCCGACGCACTGTAGTTCAGAATTGCAATATAACCGTTTCATAACCCATTTTTTTTGGGAAAGCACAGTTTTATTGACAAATACATCTTTTATATTATATTTTATTATAGAAAGAATTAGATCATAGAAAAATACTCTAAGCTGTAAATACATTACAATAATATTCCAACAAATCTAAAGATGAATTTAATCCTAATTGTCAATATACCCTGGAAAACAATATTTAATCATTTGTTTACTTTTCATTTGGGTCTCGTTTTATTCATATATTGTTCTTCAACCAGTCACCACACCAAAAGTAGGTTCGAATATTCGAATGATTGTATTTACAGAAGTTTAGAGTGTTTTTCTTTGACACAATAAGTCTTTCTAGTATAAAATTTACTATAAAAGATAGATTTGCCAATGAAATTGGCGCTTCCCGCCCCCCCCCCCCCCAAAAAAAAGAAAGATTTTTGACGCGCTAGATTGCAATTCTGAACCACAGTGCGACCTAAAGTGTAGCCGGGTAAAGGAAATAAGAAATTGTCTGCCCAAGTGGATTAGGGATTTTTGTTACATGGATGTTTTAGCTATATTAGGCTAGACCGATCTACCACGCACCATTACGATATCTTATAGTAGTGGCTGAGCCGAAAACGTTCAATAATAAAAATATAGTTGTTTTATTAAATTTTGATCGACTAATTGTATAATTATTTTAAAACCATTGGAATATTTTAAATCCATAATTAGTGTCACATCCTAGAAGATACTCATAGGTTTTAAAGGATTTTCCTAACATGCAGTGGATTTATATATATATAGATATAGATATATTTAAATTGATATAATTTAATAATTAAACAAGAAAAGTTCTATTATACGTTTAATTATAATTCACACAGAGAACCGTTCATTGTGTAGAAGGATATTATTCAGAATTTATAAATACTGGTCTCGTTTTAATATTTATTCTTAATTATTGTGGAAATTAATTGCTTAATAACATGTTTGTTTGGAGCGTTAGCTAATAATTGGTTATTACTCTATATACCTATAATTTATCAAAATTCTTAAACGCAGGTGCAACAGCTTATCAACCGCCGGTCTCCTATAATGAAAAACTTTGTTCATTTTTTTTACATGACTTATTTTCATTTTTTGTGAAGATAAAGATTTTTCAATCTCACAGTTTATAATTAACATAATTTCTTTCATGTGCTCAACATGACGAACTTGGTGTTTTGAAGTAACTGTTACAAAAACCTGTTGGCGAGGCAGGTAATAATTTTATTTGTAATTATCTAAAAAAACAAACATTTTTTTTTTTTTAGAATATATCGGTCAGAAAATTTTAGGTTTAAATAAAATTAAGATATACCTGACTAAAACGACAAGAAACTGCCCGTCGTTTTCTACTAAGAGGCTCATTTACATGGCAGCGATTAGATTTATTAGGGCATAGGAAGTTAGCTTTGAGGCAGCACTAAACCATCCAATACGAGACGAATATAATCCTTACAATCCAAAATCCTTGAAAAATGCTCAATGCTCCTTACTTTGTCACAAACAAACATATCCATATGTTGCTGATTTAGCCCAAACCAGATACCTATCCATTCATAGAAAACACTATAACCACTCAAATCCACTAGTATCTCAATTTGCTTTTTAGTCTATTATAGATAACCCTCCGAGGTTGTTATTGTATACAGCTGCAAATTTCAATAAATAACTAAAAAAAAAATGTTTAACGAATAATTAAAATAAAAAGATTTTTCAATGTGTTGATGGTACAAAACCTCCTACAAACTTCTCTATAGCCATCTTTTTTTAACGTAACGGTTTAATCGATAGTTGATTGCTTATTACATTCTGGAATAATTTTAATGCTTCATTTTCATCTTTAATTCAAAATTCGGAGCACAGATTACTCAAGTATAGAAAAAAAGTTTTTTTTGGATACATGCGATGTATTTGCTGAATTACATCGCAGTATAGTTCACAGATTCCAAGCAGTTAAATATGGGTATTTTAAAAAATAAAAAAAAGTTTTTTACAACAAATTAATTTTATTTAACTATCAAATGTTGTTTTCATATTTCTTCCCTATTTCAGATCTTTTGTTTTTTCTTTCTATTTGGTGCTTCCGGACGTATTTTCAATTTCTTTCTTTCTTCTTTCGATTGAGCATCCGACAACAGTTAGCTAATAAATCGACATCTCATTTTTCGTTGTCCCTCAAAATTATGGACTTTCTGGTGAAACCTTTCACCTTGTTCTTCATTGTAAGCTCGCAGGTTAAGTGTAAAAATGAATAACATTATGGATTTTTTGGTATTATTTTCATTTTTATAAAGTTGAAATTTATAAGAAAGCGTATAAAAACCCTATGTAGTTTTCTACTTGCAGACCTATGATTCCTCTAAATACCAAGTTATTTGCTCTTGATAGACATTTATTTCATTTTGAATAATGTGCTGTTTTCATTGAAAGTGGTTAGTTCCATTTTGGACAAACTATTATACTAGCTTTTTATTATGAACGGTTAAAAAAAAAAATAAAAAAATAATCTTTCCAAGTAATTAAATAATAAAAAAAAATGATTGCTTTGAATATGGTGTAAGTCGACTTGTCATTGGTGTCTCATCACACTAAAAAAAAAATACATAATGTTTTTATTATGTATTATTTATTATATGTTTTAATTATTATACAATTATGAATTATATATTCTTGCAATATATCACAACTATTTTAGAAACTTTATCATAATTAAAACAATTGAAAATTGCAGTTTTTTTTTCAATTTTTTAATTTTGTAAAATAATAATACTCCATTCATCATTTGTTTACCAGCGAATTAGATAAACTATTAATTATTGAACATGTATCTATAATAATGAAAGAAAATTATAATATAATTAGTTGAATGATGATGATGATCCGTGGCGCTACAGCCCAGCATGGACCCTGGCCTCCTCTATGAGCTTTCGCCATGTAGCTCTTTCTTGTGCGGTCGCTCGCCAGTTGCGGGCTTTCAGAAGGTCCCTGGAGTCCCTGCTCACAGCATCCTCCCATCTAAGTCGCGGTCTACCTCTTCCTCTAGCTCCATGGAGCCTCCCATCCAATAGCTTCCTTGGGATTTCGTCAGCTGACATCCGAGCAACATGGCCCGCCCAGCGCAGTCTTCCCAGCTTTATATACCGCATCACATCCGCTTCACCATACATCTGGTAAAGTTCCCTGTTGGTCCGCTTTCTCCAATCACCACCAATTTTTATGGCCCTAAATATGCGGCGCACTATTTTTCTCTCAAAAATGAGAACTTCTTTTTCTTCTGCGCTTGTCAGGGTCCAGGCTTCCTATCCGTAGGTGAGGACTAGTCGGATTAGGGTCTTGTAAAGCTGGCATTTCGTGCGGCGAGTAATAGCTCGGCTTCTCAAATGTTTGCTGAGCCCGAAATAACTCTTGTTGGCCTTTAATAGTCTTTGGCTTATTTCAAGAGATATCCTATTTGAGCCACTTACAATTGAGCCCAAATAAGTAAAATGGTCTGCAGTTTCAAAAGAAAAAGGTCCCATTCTCACCTCTTCTCCTACTGCAACACCCGCTCGAGGTCCAGCTCGCATGTACTTTGTTTTATGCTGGATTCCGCAGCTTCAGCCAACCTCAAAAATGCTTCTGATAAAGAAGCAAACGATCTTGCCACCAGGTCCAGGTCGTCTGCGAAACCAAGTATCTGCACCAGCCTGTCAAAGATTGTTCCGCTTGTTTGTATTCCGGAATCTCTTATAGCTTTTTCAAGGGCCTTACTCCTCTCCTGGAGTCGAATTCTGGAGATAGTTCTCCCTGGATCCGGACGGAGCACTTCACCTCATCCATGGTCATCTTTATGAGGCGGATCAGGGAATGCCCATCTCATGCAATGCTTCGTACAACTTGGGCCTTTTGATGCTGTCATAAGCACTTCTGAAATCGACAAAGAGATGATGCGTCGTCATCCTGTGCTCTAGTGATTTTTCTAGCATCATCCGAAGGCTGAACATTTAGTCGACCGTAGATCTTCCTCCCCTAAATCCTGCCTGATACCTGCCGATTCCCTTTTCAACAAATGGCCGTAGCTTCACGTAAATTACATTGGATAGGACCTTGTAGGCACACTGGAGTAGGGTTATACCGCGATAATTAGTGCATTCCAGAATATCGCCTTTCTTATGCAGAGGGTATATTATGCCCTTTTTCCACTGCCCTGGCATCCTTTCCTCAATCCAAGCTTTCAGGATTATATTGTATAGGGCTTTGTGAAGCTCTTCGCTGCCATAGTTGAGGAGCTCAGCTGGGATTCCGTCCTCACCCGGAGCCTTATTATTGTTTAGACGATTAATGGCATCCTCAATATCGTCATATGTTGGTGGGTCAGGTGGGTCTGAGTCATCTTGTATTTCTAGGGCTTGAAAAGTCTCCAGATCTCCAGCACCTTCATTCAGAATATTGTAATATGACGCGACCATCGGCTGAGGATTTCTCCTTTTTCCGAGAGTAGCGACCCGTCTTCCTTCCTGCAGGCTATAACTCTTGGCTTAAAAACCGCCCTGCTTTCGTTGACTTTCTTATAGAAGACTCTCCACTCCCTCATTTTTGTGCATCTCAATTTCTTCGAGTGGTACGCTTTTCTCCTTCGCCTTTTCTTTTCTTTTTTGTCCCTATACTCTTCCGTAGCTAGTCGCGTGTGTCTCTTCTGGACCATATTCCTATATGCTACGTTCTTCGCCTCTGTAACAGCTGCACACTCATCGTCGAACCATAGGGGTCTCGCTGCACGTTCCTCCATACCTATCCTTTCCTTAGCAACTTCCTTGATAACTGTCGAAAGGGTGCTCCACTGCTCTAGGTCTGAACCCACTGTCATGCTGACCTCTTCAAGCCTCTGATCAAGTCCCTGGTGATAACTGGCAATTACTTCAGGATCTTTCAGCTTGGTTACAGCAATCTTTTCTGCCTTCTTTCCTAGGGCCTTCCGAACATTGGATATTCTTGCCCGTAACTTGGACACTACTAGATAATGGTCAGTATCCATGTTCGCACCACGGTACGTCCTGCAACTCATCAGATTGGAACGATGTCTCTTGCTGACAAGGATATGGTCTATCTGATTTACCGTAGAGCCATCCGGTGAGCGCCATGTACCCTTATGAATCCTCTTTCCAGGAAAAACTGTACTACCGACCACTAGGTTCTTGGATGCAGCAAAACCGATCAACAGACGTCCATTTTCGTTGGTCTCCTCGTGCATACTATGCATTCCAATGGTAGGCCTGAAGACTTCCTCTCTGCCAATTTTTGCTTTGAAGTCTCCCATAATGATCTTAACATCGCTACGCGGGCAGCTGTCTAGGGCTCTCTCAAGCTGATCGTAGAAAGCTTCCTTCTCTTCCACTGGAGATACTTCTGTTGGCGCGTAGCAACTGAAAACACTGAAGTTGTGGAATTTACCCCTTAGCCTCAATACACAAATCCTTGGATTGATAGGGGTAAAACCAATGATTAGATCCCTTGTTCTTCCCCTGACTACAAAGCCCGTTCCAGAAATATGCTGCTCTTCGTGACAGCTATAGTAGACAGTATGGAACTGTTTCTCCAGGACTCCCTTTCCCTTCTACCTCACTTCCTGCAGAGCGACCAGGTCTATTTTGTAATTGTCCAGTTGTTGTAGGAGCTGCCGAAGCGACCCCAGTCTATGAAGTGATAAAATATTCCATTGTCCAAATTTTAAGTCCATATGGCGAATCCTAAGTTGTTTCCGTGTGATCAGATCCGGCTCCGGCTATATCTCTTAGAGGTTTCATAATAATGGTTGTTTTAAGGGGAGCAGGTTTATTGGCCTGCTGCCCCCGAGTCAGGTGGAGGGGCTGCCTCCTTTTAGCCTCCTGACAGGCTGCCGAGTTGCCTGGCTTTAGCCTACCTTATCAGTGCCGAGCCCACCGAAGAGGCGTTTCCCACCTGCACCACGGGGTTCAGGTACCAAGCAACCCTTGCTGACACCTTCGCTTCCTCACCCATGGGGACTGGCCATGAGGGTGATTCCACTACTGTGCAGAGAAGGGGACTCTGCATAGTGCCAACCATCGGCAAGGCATCAAGCAATTAGTTGAATAAGTATCTAAATAAAAAATACTTTAATACTTATTAAAATATTTATATTAAAGTTAAGTACTAAATTAGCTCTCGTAACAAGTTCTAGGAGTTACTAGTGTTTTTTTTTTGGGCCGCGCCTTTGGATCGCAAGCCTATGGAGGAACATTGAAAGCACTTAACCAAGGTAACAAATAACATATTGTGAAATAAATACCGTGTATTTAGTAGAATGAGGAGTGAGAAGCGTTTAGAAAATACGATAAAGTTCGTTAAAAAAAAACCCCAACATCTGTACTTAAAAACGAGATCTTTCCGCAATCTTCCCTAAGAAACTTAATAAAAAAAAAAAAAAAAGCTGAAAGCTATCTGGGATGAGACAGAGGCTGGATGGCAAAGCCTGAAAACCCTGGAATCGTTCTGGTGCAATTAAAGTGTCGTAAAATACTTTTATTGCCCCTGACAGGTGAGCCTCGCTCAGAACTGCTACACCTTAACAAATCGTTAATCTTCGACTCCCGACCACAGCCAGCCATAAAGACTAGCACTTATGGTTTTTTAAAATTTATTTTCCAAACATTAGTCTCCGAAATAATATCCAGATATCTGGATAAATAAAGGGAGGGTTGTTATTACAGATGTATAAATATAGACATGCACTCATACTATATTTGTTTATTTGATATGTTTATAAGTTCCGATCAATTACAAAAGACTCACTTACATGGCAGTAATTAGACCTATTTAGACGTATAGAGTTGGCTTTGGGGCTCCATTAAACCATCCAACTCATCCCATATTCAATCCTTACAATCCAAAATCTTTTTAAAAATCCTCAATGCTCCTTGCGTTGTCACAAACAAACTTATCCACAAAGATCTTAATGTACCTTAAGTTTCTGACTTACTTAGTTCAAACCAGATACCTATTCTTTCATAGTAAACTCCATAACCATTCAAATCCTTAAGTATTTTAACTCAAATCCCACTCTATCCCAGATAATATAGTACTTATTACAGTTGTTTTACAAGCGCCTGACATATTATTACGAGCATTTCATCTCATTTTCAAGGTGTATTATTATTTGATTTGTATACAATTGTAAATTTCAATAAAAAAAAAAAAAAAAAAAAAAAAAAAAAAAAAACAAACAAAAAAAAACAAAACAAAAAACAGTCACACTTGAGTTCAATAAGACGACAAAGGAGAGTATATTTCATCTTTTTAATAAGGCTTTATTTACATATTTACAATTACTAAGTCTCTTAATTATACATATTCCGGTATTACATCCTCTACACTATTAATATAGCTTTATTCTACAATCGATAGTTTTTAAGTTTTAACGGTTTCCTTTCTAACAGTAAGAAAAAATGAAGAAACAAAACCCTACATAACAGAGTATAATCAATATATAATAACTAATATTTAAACATAACAATCAAATGACGTGTGAACTGTTATGTTAGAAGTAGGTGTTCCGTTCTATTGTGGTTATAGATTTTATGGGTTTTTAATTGTAATTACTAGAGATGGACCGACTATGACTTTGGCCGACTAGTCTGTCGGCGAAAAGCCAATCATTGCTTCTGATAAAATTCGGATGACATCGGCAATGTTCGATACGCTTCGTCTATAGTTTTACAGCCGTCCGTAATGTAGCTACAGGTTGCTCATCTTATATTTTTCATCTGTTCTTTTGCAAACGGGACAGTATGTAACGGAGTGTTTTCTTTTTTTAAATAAAGCAAAAGTCAGCAATTTACATTACTAAAGTCAAGATAGTTAAATGTGAAATTTGGGATTTTATCTTGCCGGAAAAGATAGCGTGCTTATGGACTTATATATGTAACACAAAAATATCTTAGATGTAATTGTAAATAAAAACGCATGTGAATTGCTGATATAGCAGTTTCGTTTTCGTGTTCCAACCTTTTTATTACACTTCAATTAAGAATTGTTATTTTTTAATTATGACACAAAACCAAAACTTAAAAAAAATAGTATGTTGCGTAAGTCCTTTATTCAGTGTTGTAGAAGTTATCAAATTTATTTAATGTTAATATCATCATCTTTCTCAAAGTTCTTTAATTATTTACGAACAATAGTTCCTATTTCTACTATACTTAACAAACTGTAAAGATGAATCCAAAATTAAAATTAAAAACAATATAGACCATGTTTTTATTTCAATCAATCTGTTTTTAAGCGTAGAAATATAAATTAATAAAATGGCCGACTATACATCGACTACAAAAGCAGCCGATTAGTCAGCTTTACCGATTTCTAGGAAAAGGGATTTTTTTAAACATCTTTCATTCTTTCATGAAAAAATAGCATTATAACTATTTTTTAACATAAACTTTGAGGAGTTATTTATTTATCTTTTTATAAAATAAATTCAAATGTAAAATTTTACATAAAAGAGACAAAATTAAATATAGCTCCTATATTTCCATTTCTAGTACAGTAGTAGATTTGATAAGATTAAATTCTGTTCATTGATCTTTATATCTAATGATAGGGTGTCTCGTCATCGGCCCAATTATACCAAATGCCTACTATTTATTCCTGTTATCACATCTCTTTGTATTTGTGACTGAACTAATTTCACTTGGAACTATTCTTGAAAAAGACAAAAATTATAGAAATATGTATAATTATCTGTCAAAACCATACAATTATAACCTGTCTAATTATTGTAGTTATCTAAATTTTTTCTTTAATAGTTTAAAACTTGAATTCATAATATTTTTTTTTTGTAAACGTATCATAAACTCAATGGTAGAAATATACATACATAATACACACATATGTAATACATTTTCCATGCATACTGAAGTTTCTATACAACTTCTTCTGAAAAAGTAAAGCTTATTAAAACTTATAGATTGCTATTGTGCGACTTTAAAAAAACAACACAGAAGGCTAAGTGAAACCATAGCTTCGTTTTAAATTTCCTAGCAAAGGGCTTGAATACATATAGCTCATTCGATTTATTAAAAAAAAAAAGGCTTAGTTTTCAAAAAAGTATGTATCATTATTATTATCATATATTATTTTTTAATATGTTCTTAGGACCCAAAAGGGTAGTTGATATCCAAGTTCACAACCCTCAAAACCTAGTGCGATTTTTCTAGAGCTTGAAAAACCGCGAAATATTCAGTTTCGCAATTTTTTTGAAATTGAAGCACTCTTATCAGTTTTTCGCTTACATTTCATTAACTATGTGATTTTGGCTGATAAGGCATATTTACAATATATTAGACCAATTGCATCTTCGTAGGGCGGAGGTATAGCTCTTCAAAGAATGGGTATTTTTCACAAAAATTGAAAATTTTATATTACAGTACATTTCTCGGCCGCATACTGACGAAACTACTGGTCTCCCCAAAAATATCCCCTACATAGGAAATATTATTAAATTTCCTTCATATTCTTTTATATTTTGTGTTGGTATTATTATTATTTCACGCTCAACGGGGCAGATTGTATTATGTATTTAAATAAAACACGTGAGTGATGTAAAAAAAAAGAATTGATAAATTTCGTCTACGAGGAAAAATATTTAAACTCTATAAGGGATTTTGAAACGGCCTATTCCTTCATGTATTCCTATCTCTCACTATCTGAGTTCAAGGGTCTTACCATATCACTAAATTTACATAAACCAAGGCGATGTCTCCCTTACACGCATTCTAAAATTTAAACTGTAAAAATTATTGAAATAGTATTATAGAAGAATTGAGCATTTAATAAAAATCCATTACCTTAATAAATATGAAAACTATATAACAAATACGAAGAGAAAAATGAATGAATGAGTGAATATGTACTGTATTTTGTAAAACAAATTAAAATTACAGGAAGAGGTCCGACTTCAAAACAAAACACAAATAGTTACAATTGAAAACTTGAATATAAACACAAAATCCACTGATATTTAATTGACACATAATATATTAAACATGATAAATCTGTTTTTTCAACACTATTCGAAAGCAGTACAAAAAATAATAAACCAAGGATACTCCACATGGATAGGGAGAAATGCTGAGAAAAACTGACTCATATGCCCATAAACCTCGCCTCAATAAATGGTATTTTTCAATATCATCTGAATTCAGAAGCCAACTGCAAAATTGAGGTCTATGTTTAAATATATGTAATAACATAAAATCCTTTGATCTGGTGTCGCTGTATTGACATTTTTGACATTCATTCCTTCATTAAACAATACATTTTTTCTTTGCTTTTTATTCCAATGAAGAGTTTATTATGTTTAAAATATATATTTTCATAAAGCTAATGATAATATATAGCTTCATAATGTCTTATTTACACAAGTAACTGATTTGTATGCCAAATAAAAACACCATTTTTTTCCGGTTTTAAATGTTTATTTCTCCATAAAGTCGGTACGGAATCATTAATTTAATCATACCATGCGAAAGCTAATTAAATTTGCATGTTTTTGTGAGATTTACAGTTTTGTGGATAGTTTTTTTCGAAAAACGGTGAGCGTTGAAGTATTTTAAGGCATTGTAATTTCCTTGTTATATAGGTCCCAAGTTTGTAAAATTCAAGGTAAAATGTACTCTGTTCTTATAGGATATTTAATGCTAAATCCGAAAATGTGGTCAAAATTTAAAAAAATGTTTAAACAAAGTGGAGACATTACAGCTTCTATGGAAAAAAAGTGGTTTCCTCAAAACATTCTTTGAATTATCGTATATCTGCAACGGATTGAAATAGAAAGGTAAGATCTGCGGCAGTTTTCTTCATTTTTGATCTAGTTTCACTCAATTTTTTGCACTAAGAGGGACTCACCCTGTATATTAAAAAATATTTTATAATAAATTTCTGACAGGGAACTGTCATCCAATTTCCGGTCATTCCGGATTGCAGAGCTAGAGCATGCCCAAAAAGCCCCGTAATTTATAAATTGTAAGCAAACGTGACCTTTTTTTCATTCTAACCAATATAGCTCCAATACGTTTGGTCTTGGCAAGAAATTTTAAACTACCAAAAATAGTCCCCATTAAATTTCTGACTAGGAAATTGTCGATTCGAGTAGCACGAACAAAGGTAATGCGTGTCAAAATGTTAAATTTTTGAACGTGAAAAAAACGTTAAACCCAAAACGTATTGATCTCCAGCCAAAACTCATATTCTTGTCAATATAAAGTTCTCTAAAGATCTAAATATATTATCCTGAATGATATAAAACAATCCTGGAATTATTGAAGTTATTAAAAAAAAAATGCAACTACAAAGCCTCTTGATAGTAGAGTTACAGTTACAGTATATCTTACATATAATGTTGCAATTAAACAACAGTTACCTCCCAGTTTATTTGTTTAGTAAAACAGCTTATTAATTACTCAAAAAAAAAAAAGGATTAATCATACTTTTTATTTTGAAGTTACCAAAATAGAAGACCAACAAGTATAACTCATGGTGTACAAATAACCTATAGCGTGTTAGAATCATGACTTGAAAGCTTAAGCTTATACGACTCGTCTCTGAGATTGATGACTAGACAAAGGCCGTATATGATTTATGATAATTAACCGTGCTCTTGATGTGTTAGTTGGATCTCGGGTTCGCATCATCTTTCTCTTAAAGATTGCACTTACAAAATAAAAAAACGTCCATTTTAAGTAGGTGCTTCCAATACTCGTTAACTTGTTGGATTAATCTTATTAATTTTGTTCTTAATATAAGGGTTTTTTAAAAGAAAATATAACCTGCATCTAAAAAGATAATTTTTTTCAAGTTAAGCTATTTTATTAACCTTTGAGAATTATATAATCTATTTATAACACTTCAGTACCTTCGGAAAGGTCTATTCCGAAGGTAAATTGTACATGCTTAAAAATCGTGGATTGTGTTTTGGATAGATTTGTTACAAATGGCCCTGCAATTGAATTATTGTGACTTTATGTGAGAACAGAATACTATTTTACGAATAGCTTTGCAACAGTTCCTGCCATACGCAAAACATAATAAACCCTCACCTCCAAATAGTAACAATAGGAACCCAAATAGAAGAGTGTAATCCTATAAATTCCCAACTACTATTGGTTCCTCTTATGTTTTCCCTGCATGATAGTGTAAATAATTTCACTTATTTTGTTCTAGTTTTCTTAGTGATTAGGAAAAGAAACGCATGTTCTCCAATTTTAATGTTTAATAATTTTTTATTATTTACATATTTTTATTAGGTGGAAGCCTTAAAAGTTGTAGAATACAGTAGAACCTCACTAATCCGACCCCTAAGAGACCTAAGTGTACGGTGAAACGGCAAACAAATCAGGTTAACTGGAGATTGCTATGAAACGCATGTTTTGTCAAAGTTAAAAGTAATGTAAACATATTAAAAGTTATATATTAATAGAAACATACTTTAGAACATACTTTATATATGTTTGCATATATATATTAACAGTTATATATATGTTTATATATATATATACATATTTCCGCTATTTATTTATAGAAGCATGGCCATAGTAACACTATGTTCTGTTAGGTTTCTAGCCAACTCAACTTTGAAATTTTTCATAATACAGTATGGATTATAATTATAATATTTCATAAGCGTCGTTTTAAAGTACGTATAGAGAAAAACTGTAAAAAAAGCGATGCCACTTTTTGAGAGGACTTGAAAATTTAAAAACAGAGCCCATAATAATGGCACATCCAACTTCAGAGCTGGATTTGAAGCATCGGTAAACCAAAAAAAACAGTAGTTGAAGTACACTTCTTTCGCGTTCATTAAACATTTTTGGTAAATGTGATGAGGAGTCGTGGGTTTTGAAAAAAATGATAGACTGTAATCAATCGTACTTTCTGTTTGTATCCAGTTAGGTATTGGATTGCCTGGGAATTTAAAATATTTAGGGAAAGATAATTGTAAATCATTTGCCCATATTTTGCATCTACAATGGAAACATTGCAAGATCGTCTATGCTCTTCATTCAAAATCGTATGTGTTGTAGGATCGTAAGCGAGGAGGTGGTTTTTTTTGACATAATTTGGCCGAAGTATGCTAAACTCAAATATTTTCTCCTTAATTCTAAAGATGGCTCACCACTCTCTATGTACAAACTTTGGGCAGGTGTGGTTCTGAATGCACCAATACAAAGACGAAGTCCCCTGATTATGAATAGTATCTAGTGATTTCAGTGTTGAAACACTAGCAGAACTGTAGGCAACAGCTCCATAATCAATGATAGGCCTGATCAGAGTACGGTACATCATTAAATAAAGTTCGTCGATCTGATCCCCACTGAGTGCTGGACAGAACTTTTAATAATTAGCCCTTTTCTGGCATTTTGCTTTTATTTGACGAATATGTTCAGACCATGTTAGCTTTTTATCGAAGTAGATTCCTAGGAATTTGAAAACTTCTTCAAACATAATAGGTTGTTGAAACAAACTTAATGACGGGTGCGTTTGGCATTTTCTCCTTTTACAAAAATGGATGGCCACCGTTTTGGAACTTGAAAAGTTGAAACCAGTATTTTTAGACCATGATTCGAGATTCCTAGAGTTGTTCTTAATTTCCACTCGATATATTCTATTGACTTGCTTCTTATATAAATAGCAAAGTCGTCAGCAAACAACCAAAGAACAATTTACTTCTGCAGGCGTTGTATTACAATGCTATTTATGGCTATTAAAAATAATGTTACGCTTAGCGGAGATCCTTGGGGCGTTCCATTTTCCTGATGGAATGATTGAGAAAGGTTAGATCCAACCTTAACTTGAAACGACCTATCTTTAAGAAAATTGTTAATAAATGTCAATAGCTGCCTGAGAGACCGAGTTTGGATAGTGTACTGACAACATTATAGCGCACATCATGTCATATGATGCTTTTGTGATATCTATGAAGACAGCTACCAGGTGTTCTTTGTTTGAAAAAGCCCTTTGAATTTCGTTTTCAAGCTTCGTGATTTGGTCGATAGCAGAGCGGTGTTTTCTGAATCCACACTGGGAAGTTGAAATGAATTTTTTTGAGTCCAAGAAATAAAATTAGTCTATTATTAACCATCTTTTCGAGAAGTTTAGAAAACACAAGAAAGTAGTGAAATAGGCCTATAGTTATCGATGTTTATATCTTTTGTAGTTTTCCTGATTGGAATAACGATGGCCTTCCTCCAGGCTTCGGGAAACATCCCTGTCGTCCAGATTTCATTATAAATTGAAAGGAGAAATGAATGTGCAATTGACGGTAGTTTCTTCAAAAAAATATATGGGATCTGATCGGGGCCTGCAGTAGATTTATCTTGCATGTGTTTAAGATAAAATTCATTTCAGCTAGAGTAAATGCTGATTAAAAATTTCTGAGCCATGTGTATGAAATTCAATCGAGCTTTTTTCTTGTTCACATTTATGCTCCAGAAAATCGATGTAATAATTATCAGTTTTTCGACATAGTAGAAAAGTGATTTCCAAAATGCTCAATTTTTACCAGGGTCAGTTATGATTTGATTATCTACTGAAACCGAAGAAACAAAGTCAAGTTTTTGGAAGTTTGTATCTTAGTCCCCGTTTAAGCTACAGAGCTTATTTTCAGCTCGAATTGTAGAAAATTTAGTTTAGTTTAATTTCGGATGTTAAAAACCTCCCTTAGCCACAGATATTTTTGTGAAACTTAAAAATGGCCGAAAGCTTTAACGTTTTACCGCTAACAATTATTAAGTGGTTGCTCTTCCAAGGTCCAAAGCTTGGATTTGAGCACAATACTTACTATATATATATATATATATATTAAACTAACCGACCATTTGCAAACCAAAATATACAGTAATTATAGTATTACTGGACTTTTAGAGATTCCTCAAAAATATTGTCCCTTCCTCCCGTACTCCGTTGAAGAGTCGGATTACCTGGTGAGTCGGAGAGTGGGAGACGGATTTGTGAGGTTCTACTGTAATAGTAAGGTTACTAATATTAAATATTATTACTATTATCTTCAACATATTTGTAGCTTTTCCGTAATACATTATGTCTAATATATTACTTGAAAGATCACAAAATCAATCAATGTTTGAAAAAGAGTAATTTCAATAATACGTATCATAATTATTATTTTTCTAGCCTAGAGCCAAGAGTCTGCAAACGGCTAGGGGGATAGTCTCAGAACCTCTGTTAGTAGCTATTTGCTATCCTCGACCTGTAATTCCCATTTGTTTTGGTTGGCTAACAATTGTCCTCCAATTGACCTTTCAATTATTTTTGAAGTACTATGCTATTTGAGTGAATTATTTCGTTTGCCATCCACGCGACCCTCCCGTAATTATTACTTTTCACCTTGCTATGTGTTGATAATGATTTGCGTACTTTCTTTATATTTCATTATTTTGAGTAATTATTTATATCTCTTGTCCTTTGTAAAGTATTTTTGAAAATAAAGGGATTAAAAAAGATGCCTATTGGTAAAACATCAGAAAACTTAGTGGATGACTATTGTCATCCGCTTGACCTTTCTTGTAACTGAGCCAATCCTTTACTTTTAAAGGATTTTACCTCAGACTATTTTACTCATTGTTTTTACTTTCAATAGATGATAGCGTTATCCAGTATCTTTTCCTGACACGCCATTTTTCAACCCAATTTAGTAAATTGCTGTTATACATAGTTTGCAGATCAAAGTTATTTTTTTAAGTGTTCACTTGTCAACGGCTCAATTGAACATCGAAACCATTATCATCTAAGAAAAGATTATCTGGATTTGTTCGTTTCGTTTAATAAATATTTTTGCATTCCATTTTCATGCCAACGGAGCTGAAGACTTACGCGATTATTCAGTGTATAAATAACTTACTTGACATGTTTTTGAATGAGGTAGTAAACTATAAGATCATGCTGTATAAGCTCTTCACTTTTTATCAAGATTTGCATATTTTTGCAGTTTAGTGAGTTCACGAACATAATTTTTTTTTAGTTAATTAACGTGAATTTTTTTTAATCTACATTGGATTCAGTCTAAAATCTAAATAAACGATCTTCCTATAGGGTTTTCGAGATCCCCCTCATTTTGATCCGGGCATGTAAAACACATGAGAATGGCAAAAGCTGCTGAGAAATGATTGCAGACTTTAAATCAGGATGTGGAAATCTGAAAGAGAATATCCCCGAGAAAGCAGTTTATTAAGTTACGGCCGGCATAAAACAATTCAACTGCTTCCATGGCCTCCAGCGGTCCAAACAAATCACCCCAGGACGTTTCACTGCCGATAAACTCTTTCCTAAGTGTTATATAAATTTTGAAATAATAGAACGACTATCCCACATCTTCTTTGTGTAAAAGTGTAGAATTACTCACGGGAAACTGTATTACTGCTAGTCCAGAGAAAGTTATAATCAATTGATTGGCACTAAGACAAAGGATATACAACTAAAAATGGGAGAACACTCTCAGTCTCTCAAGGATTATGTTGGTAAGTTTTGAAGGTTCCGGTTAATTTATCTTATATCTCGAGTTTAAAAATGATTTCGACATGATTTTGGCACCAAAATTTTGTTTTTGAGTGCAAAGTTTAGAAAAAATACAGCCGCTTTTAGTTTAGATAAATTAAATTCTACAAAAATGATTAGATCTTTAAACAAACTTCTTTTATAGATTTGTTACAACAATCAGACGTCAGACTCGAAATCACCATTCAAAAGAATCCTTAAATACAAACTTTCAACTAAATAGAAAAATAAAAAATCGCAATCTTCAAAAGTTGTCTAAACAAATAGCAAAGCAATTTAGTTGTGAATTAACGAAAACTTGAATTACGGTTAGACGGTTAAACGTATAAATTTCATATTTTTACGCAAAATATAAGACGGTAATAAGCTTGAAACGGCTTTGGTTTCAAACTCAATTTAAAAGTATTTCGGATTTTCCGACTTTTCAAGTATGGTTATTCATCGAATTTTAACATTTGTATATATCACAAGTAACCTGAGAATCTCCAATTTCTAGCGATACCAATCAAGTTCAATTGAATATTATCACAAACATAATGGCGATTCAAAGAAGAGTTACTAATTATCGATTTAAAAATGTCGTCCCCCTTGAATAGGGTGCAAAAAAAAGTCCATTTTTGTTTTTATTGAATTAACATTTTAAAATCTTTTGAGGGTGATTAATTTTTCATTTTTTGTGTAGAATATCTTTAAAGGTAGATAGCTAGAAGATCCAATATTTGTTTAAGAATATAATAAACCTAAATCATAATCTATGAAGCGGCCGTATTTTCTTTAAAATTTGCACTCGAAAATAAAAAAAATTCGTGCCAGAATCATGTCGATAACATTTTTTAAACTCGAGATATAAAATAAATTAGTTTAATTCTATTTTTTTTTCTCGGCTTCTACGACCCCTTTGTCGAAACGGCAAAATACATGTCTAATATTTTTTTACCAGGAACCTCCAAAATAATTGCCGACAAGATCCGTAAGAGGCTGAATGTGTCCTCCCCTTGTAAGTATTAATTTGCGTTTGAAAAACAAATCGCTCCTTGGTTAAGCAATTTTGCTGAAAGAAACTGCTACCTGCCACGACAAAAGCAGCTAATAATAAATGTTTTTTTTACGGAAGTGTAAAAATCATCCCCGAGGTCTGCCGGCGAGATTATTGTGGTGTCAATGTTTATTGAGGGCCGAGGTGTTTGCTTATGCGCTTCCTCCCGTCATCGCGCGGGATATTTTGCTTAAATTAACACGTCGCGTGAGTCTCACTTGCGTGTGCTATAGCCTCGAAATATTTATTGGCTGGAACATTCTCGATTTCCTACAGCTATTTATTAATATTCCGGACTCCTTTCAGGTCGATTTCATAGGCTACATCAAACTATATCAAATTCAAAGCATTTTGAAAAAAAAAGAGGTATATTTAATACACATATTATTTGTGGCTATTTGTATATTCGATAATTAAAACTAGAAAATATTAACCTTTCCCAAAATTAAAGTACATGCTCGAACCATAGACAAATTTTTGAGAATTTCGAAGAGCAGTACATTTAAATACAATCGGTTATTACAAGTGAAAGCGAAGGTTGGCCAGATGCTTGCAAGCGATAATTCGAACTTCTATCACTCGATTCTCGACAATACGAAGTTTATGGAAGTTTCGAACAAGTAGCATTTTGTTGGAATAAGCCACGTTTAGCCTTCTAGTCCATTGTAAATCAATGACATTTGGAATGTTGTCATTCCCGGAAAAAGAGAGATATCTTACGTGGCCTTTGATAAAGGGTCATTCTATTTAAAATGATTTAAAATGAAACGTGAATTACACATTACATTGCATTACAGTCCATTACACGGAAAGTGATCAATGGGTAGCTTAACCATTTTAAAGATATATGGAACTTTCCTGGTTGTCTCAATAATGATTAACTCAAAAGGTCTGTTTATGTGTTTATTTATTATTATGGCCATTTTTGTTTTGATGCACATGTCTAATTTAGCGATTGTAATGGTTTACAAGAAGATTCATAACTTTGAAAGTACTTGTCTTAGATGGGTAAAAAAATAACCATGTTCATGATTTTGCTAGAAAAAATAATGTTTCGGTAGTTTCTTTCTTTGTTGTATGTGAAAACCACAGGGCAAATTTAATGTAAAATCCCTAGAAATTTCACTTCATTTTAAAAAGAAATTCTTGAGTTGCTTAGAAGTTGATGGTGAATGTTGATAACTTGATATCTAAATCTAACAATGTTGCCTTTTGTGTTCATGAAATATGTTTGTGATGTAGACAAAACCAACGTCTAGAGATAAATAACGATTGTAAGAGTGTGAACAACGGAGGCCTCTGGATACTGTTATTGAAAGATGGAGGAACTTTGATGGTAGATAAGAGGCGAGGAGACCCAGCTATCAGATCCTAGTTTTTGCTTCGGCAACAGTTAATTGCTCCTTGCTTAGCTTTGGCTCAGCTGTTCTTTAACACCCCTGCTCTGATATTTTGTGAAGGGACGGAGCAGAAGTTTCTTTTCTTCAGATAGATGATTCAGGAAGGGGTCATCTACTCATTCAGTTATAATTGGTCTTTAATCAAAAATGAACTTTAGGCTGGACTCCATGACTGGGTTCGAAGTTATACAGTACAGGTGTCACCATGTTTAAATTCTAAAATTGTTTTGTTGAATAAACATTTGGGAAGGATAAAACAAGCGTTACAGGCTGGAAAGACAAAAGTCAGCTGCTGGTTTTAAATGCAGAAAGTGAAAATAAAAATATTGTATTTACAATTTTACAATTCACAATTTTTTTTTTTTTTTATATCCATTTATTGAAATTTACAACTGTATAAAATATATACATCTAGTAAATGAGTTGATTATGATTACAATAACATGCGAAACTTGAAGAGAACTACTCATCACTAGCCCTCAAAAAAAAAACTTTACACTAGAAAGTCTCTAGGCCATTTTTTTTCAGACGCCTCGGAGGGTTATCGGGAATAGAATGGGAAGCAAGTTGAAGGACTAGTGGATTTGTGTAGGGTTATGGAGTTTACTATGAAAGGATAGGTATCTGGTTTGGGCTAAATCAGCAACATACGGGACATTAAGATCTTTATGGATAAGTTTATTTGTAACAAAGTACGGAGCATTAAGGATTTTTCGAAGGATTTTCGGTTGTAAGGATTGGATACGGGAAGAATTAGAAGGTTTAGTTGAGCCCCAAAGCTCAACTCCATATGTCCAAATAGGTCTGATAACTGTCATGTAAATGAGTCTTTTGTAATAAATCGGAAGGTTTGAACGTTTGTCTAGTAAATGTTGAAGAAGTCGAAAACGACGAGCAGTTTTCTGCCGTTTTAGTCTCGTATGTGGATTCCAGGTTAAACGTTTGTCTAGTTGGAGTCCAAGATAGCGGATCTGTTCAACAGGGATCAGTGGGATATTATTGAAGGATATTGTAGGACAAGAAGACGTAGGTTTACGGCGAAGGGTAAAGGGTATTTGGTGGGATTTGCTTGGATTTATTTTAATTCTCCAATTTCGACACCATTCTTGAAGGTTGAGGACATGAGATTGGAGTTTTTGTGAGGCAATGAAGGGATCATTATTTACTGATAACTAGGGCCCGGATTAGTATGTAATATAAAACTCTAAATATGTACATATATATGTAATTATTTTGGGGGAAATATGTAATAAAAATTTGAAAATATGTAGTAAAAAGTAATGTTTATTATTTATTATTTTATTATTCATTAACAAATATAGATTATACATTGTGTAATATAATATAATTAGACGAAAAAATACAAAAATAAAGAAATTTAGGAAATAAATACAAAAATATTTTAGGAAAAAATTGAGGATAAAAGTGCCAAAATTTAGATTTGCAAAGCATCTAATCATTGAAATTATTTGACACCGCATACATTTTTAAATGTTCGAAACTAAAACTTCTGCGATCTGGTCGCAAAATATTTTTGTATCGACTGAACGACCTTTCGACGTCCACTGATGTTATTGGAGCGTACTTGAAGGCTGCTAATTCTTGCGGGAAAAAAGATGTGATGCTGCCGGATGTTTTCCCTTCTAAGATAGCCGAAATATCTCGTAGTTGATCAAGCCCTTTGTTTTTGCTGAGAACATTTTCGAATTTATCTATGATTTTTTTCCCGGTGGCACCTGCAATTTTTTTTTAAATTTTCGGTTCCCTCATGTACTATTGCGAAGCTTTCGGACAAACTCATGTTTTGCGTCTCTAGTTTTTTAATTAAGTGGTCAATAAAAATGAAATTTGCAGATATAAATGCCAAATTATTTTCAAGTCTTGTATCCTCCATTAAAGTTATAGCCTTATTTATGGACACTGCCGTGTCACTGTCTAATTTTGATAACACGTCCCTGATTTTTTCAAAATTCTGGCTGTAATACTCGGCTGCATCCAGCCATGTCCCCCATCTAATGATGATTGGTTGTGGTGGCAAACACAAATCGGGGTAGCTTTCTTTCAAAATCTTGACACGACTTGGTGCTTTTAAAAAGATCTTTTTTACTATGGAAATGAGGAGATCAACAGAAGGGACTCCGATCTTATAAATTCCGCAACTCGGTGAAATCCATGGGCTATACAGGTTATATGAATTATTTTTGGGTAAAAAACCTTAATTGATTTTCCCGCCTTAACCATGTAGGGTGCTGCATCTGACAAAAACAAATAGACATTGTTGTGCAAAATACCACCGGGCCAAAATATTTCCATCGAGTTGTTAAAAAATCTGGCAATTTCTTTATGGTTACAATGTTCTAACATGGCTATGTTTAAATGTTTAATATGGTTTACTCTCGTACTGCGATAGTTTCCCCACAATGATATTTGCTATGTACTGTCCATCAACATCTGTTGTCTCATCTATTGAAACCCATATTGGCCCTTCATTAATGATTTCGCGTATTTTAGATATGGTTTCATTATAAATGGTGGAAAGATAGTTTTTTCTTATAGTACTTTCATCTGGGATTTTTTTACCAATATATTTTTCTAAAACATTTCTTAAACCGACATTATTTAATTTATGGAATGGAATATCGTCCTAAATAAAGGCTCGGCATAAATCTTTAAATAATTCGTTACCAGTTGAAGATGATGCAGTTGATGGAGATCCAGTCAACAAAACTTGTTTTAAAGTTTCCTTTTTTTGTTTATTCTCTTGGTGCTTTGCTGTTGGAATATGTTGTACAATTTGAAATCGTTGAAACGTCGATACAGGCCGATCACAACAAGTGCAGTATAGAACACTGGAATCACCCCGAAAATGTTCATTGGGAAACTCGCGTAAATACCTAGACACGAGATCTTTTGATGTTGATTTAACTTTAGGCATGTTTGTGCTTTAATATTTCGAGGCAAACTGAGAAAACAGAAAAGAAAATCAAGAACGGTAGTTGGAAGCATTGGAAGGAGATTTTGAGAAATTTGGAGTAAACAGAGGGCCAGCATATTCTAGGAATATGTGGAGAGAAGGAACGCAACACTTTTACGTTTGTTTCATAGAATCCGACTCTTGCCCAGGGATTCACAGAATTTGTCAATCTTTAAATAGGATTGTTAGAAACTTTTTGTTCCTATTTTCCTATTTTAGCAAAATATTTCTTGAAATATGGACTTTTATATGTAAAAAAAAGCAAAATATGGAAAATATGTAATTTACTCAAAATATGGAAAAATATGTAAAATAATTGCTTAAAAATGATATGGAACGTCTTTTAAAGATGATTTTAGGCTGAAACAAATCCTAGGAGAAAATATGTAAATACATATAAACCCGGGCCCTACTAATAACACACATGTGTCATCAGCATACGTGGTGAGGACGGTGCTAGGATGGGTCGGGATATCAGCTGTATACACCGTGTAGAGAATGGGACCTAGGATGCTACCTTGAGGAACACCTGCAGTTTGGACGAAGAGGGAAGAATAGGAAAAGTTATGATTAACTTTAAAGTTTCTATCACTGAGAATTCACAATTTAAAACTCATACTCAAACTCATTGTAAGTATTCATATTCCGGCATACATCCTCTAAATGATTAATATAGTTTAATTTAATAGTAAATAGTCTTTACAGTTCAAAGTTTATCTCTAAACAGAAGGAAAAACCCACATAATGAAAACAACAAAAAAAATTTAAAAAGATTAATAAATAAAAAAAAAGTATAGCTTATATGCATATAACTTAACAAATATGATCTAATGAAAATAACTAAAATTTACATATAATAACACATATTAAACATAGCTAAGAAGAGACGTATAAACTAGATTAAGTAAGGAGCCCACGTTTTGTTTTTTGTGCGTGTATCTTTTAAGAGTTGATTTATTGTAATTACCGAATTCTTGGATAAGCGAATTTTCTGATATTGTTGTTTTTCCGAAGTATGTTTTGGCTTGATCATAGACGTGAAGTTGGATAGGGATAAATATGCCATTTTTGTATACCGAGGGTAATCATTGATGTTCATCCTGAAATATTTCGGATCTTTTCGAATAGTTAGTTGCACAAGTTGAACTCCACACAGGTGAGCCATACGTAATCTGGGCTCGACTTAATGTTGACAATATAACTTTGTTTTGGGGACAATCTAGATTTTTTTTGTAGAAATAAGGGAAAATCTTATATACGATATTTTTTACTTTGTCTATTTTATTGTTTATGAGTTCTATGTAAGTTAGTGATCTCTCTGTCATTAACTCAATTTATTTTACGGATTGGGACCATTGGATGTCTTAATTCAAATAGATCTATCTAGTTTATTTTCTATATATCGAACAACTCTCAGATTGACTAAACTCTAACCACTTTTCCTCTTTTACGTCATATGGCATCTCCCTACGAAGAAACCATTGTAATGTCTATACAGTTAATCCCATGTCCACAAAAATAACGTCATTTGCGATTAAGAATATGTAGTGGTTGTGATATAATTATTCATGATTAATACAGTTCTTTAAAAAAAAAATAAAAGAAAAAAAAAGTAAAATTTTAAGGTTAATTTTTTTCTATATTATCCCTGCAATAGGTGCATATATTGCTACGCGTTCCCTTTCTGGACAAAATGCGTATTTAAATACACATTCATACAAAAATGCTTAATTTATTATATTTGTAGAATAATATATGAATGGACATTGACTAAAGAAGCATTAAAATATAAGTTAATATTTAATGGAATGGATTTACAAGTTAATTAATAAACTTGCGAAAAGATTGAAAATAAAAATAAAAGAAAACAAAATTATATGCAAATAATCTGACAAGTAAACAATAACAATAATGTTTGAATAAACATAAAATGCAAATGCTATTTAAAGGTATGTAATTGATAATAGAAGGAGGTAGAATTATTGATAGACTGTTCAGTTGTTGAGCTCTAAGTAGTTGACCTGATCCACAAATACAGCAAACTCCACGAAGTATTTGTCTTTGAGATAGCACTTTGAAGGTGGTCATTGGCCTCCATTCTGTTGGACTTTGGCTTTCAGTCTGTATCTTTCCAATTTTGTGCAGTTATAAATAAGAATACCGTCTTAAAGCAAATATGCCATGTTCATTTTTTCGCCGTGGTTACAAATGCTGTTGCCAGATAGCAAGTTCAAATGTTCACATCTTGAAATAATAACATATCTCTCATTTGCTAAAAAGTGATAGCAAGAAATCTGATTTTAATATTAAAAGAATGGTACATGATTGTTATTGGAAAAGTGACAGGACTTCAATTTTAAATTGTGACTATATGCCTATCGTCTTATAGGCTGTCTGAGGTTTTAGTTTGAACATTTAATCTTAATCTCCACACGCATAGAAATCAGATTCTTCTTCTTTTTTTTTTTTTTTTTTTTTTTTTTTTTGGAGAGGATTGCTAATCGTGACAATTGGCATTCTTATGACGTGATCTTTAAAGGAGGAATTCACGGAACTGGGCTCAGTGGAATCTTAAATAGGTTTTGGCCATTGAATTGTGGGGATTTAAAATGGGGATTTGTCTTATATATATCAGAATTCTACCCGTATTCATCTTTATAGTTGTTTTTTGGTTGCAGTTTATACAATATTTTATTCGTTCCATATATATGAGGCTTTTCCCTTTAATAAATTAATAATACCAATAAACTAAAATATTTTTCATTCAATAAGAGCTCATAATTAAGTCGAAAACAAGTTATTTGGTGTTCCTGGGCCCTTTTTGGAGAGGTTGGGTTTCTCATGTGCGACTGTATTGTTTATTGATGTTTGATCCTTGTTATATAGTTTTAGACATAATTATGAGTTTTTATTGACATTTGATTTCATTTTATTGTCCTGAAGCCTAATAGAATAGTATAGAATAGAATAGAAAGAAAACTTTATTCTGGGACAAAGTCCCTTAAGAATAACATTAAATAATACAAAGTAAGATCATAACTGGCCGAGAGGCTGTTAAAAATAAAACAACATAGGTAAAATTAAATACAAATATGTATGAAAAAAAAAAATACAGAGAAAAACTAGAAAAAGAAAAAACTATTAATAAAAAGAAAGTGAAAAAAAAAATGTATAAATAAAGAGGTTAATATTGTAAACAAAAATGCAGAACAGAAAAAAAAAAAAAAACAGAAACTTAAAGAAAAATAAAAGATAGAAACTCAAAAATTAGCATTACAAGAAATCAAAACATTATCATAGTCAAACTATAATTTTGGCTAATGTTTTATGTCTGACGGTCTTAGTAAATAAATTAGACGATTACATACATAGTACATACATCCTAGAGAGCGTCGGGTTGGAGGGAAAGAAGATGGTGAAAGAGTAGTGTTTTGAATGTTCCAAGGGAAGAAGCATTGCGGATATAGGGGGGGAGGGAATTCCAAAGAGTAGAGGATCGGACAAGGAAGGAACGTTGGAATGCAGTACTTCTGTGGGATGGAGTATAGAGATCGGAAAGACGAGATCTTGTATGCAGTGATTTGATAGCAGACTTGAATTTCAGGTTACTGTAAATAAAGGGAGGGTGATGGGTGTTGATAACTTGGAATAGGTAGGAGCCTAGGAGGTAATTTCTGCGGAAAGAGGGGAAAAGCCAATTTAAATCCTTGTAGAGATACGAAACATGGGAACGTCTCGATGTTCCGAAGACAAACCTGATGAAGCAATTCATGATGCGTTTTAATCTGTCTTCAAGAACCGTCGAGAGCCCGCCATATATCACGCTACCATAGTCAAATTGGGGGAAGATAAGGGAGGATACTAGAAGTTTGCGTGTGGGTAGGGGAAGGAGGTGACGGGATCGGTGAACTGGTTTTAGGATACCGATTGACCTTCGGGAGATTTGTGCAATATGGGATTTCCAGGAGAGGGTTTGATCAATGGTTAAGCCTAAATTTTTAACAGAGGGATGGAAAGTTATTGGATGACCATTAAGGAATAATGTGGGAAAGTTGGCATTTGAATGGAGAAGGGAATGTGATCCTATGGCAATTGCTTGAGTTTTAGCTGCGTTTAATGTTAATTTGTTCAGATTTGCCCAGGCACAGGTTTCGTCTAGGTCTTCCTGAATTTTGGCAAACGCAGCTGACATTTCGGATGGAGGAAAGGAGAAGTAAATTTGGAAGTCATCGGCATAAAGATGGTGGAACAATGGTGAATTGAATGGGGAAGATCATTGATGTAGGAATTAAACAGTAGAGGGGAAATGCTCGAACCTTGAGCTACTCCTGACTGTAGAGTGAGGAAAGAGGATAGGCCTTGGTTAGGGGTGGCGACTGCTTGGGTGCGGTGGGAAAGGAAAGATTGAAACCAAAGGAGGGAGCTGTGGGAAAAGTTCAATGATTTCAATTTGGAAAAAAGGATATTATGGTCTAAGGAATCGAATGCTTTAGAGAAATCAAGGAGGATCAGGATGGTCAGTTCTTTTTTGTCCATCGCTGCTTGGATGTCAGTGATAATTTTAATGAGTGCGGATTGTGTTGAGAAGCCGGGACGGAAACCAGATTGGAAGGGATCAAGTACCTTGGAATCTTCTAGGAAATTGGAAATTTGGGATTGCAACAATCTTTCTAGGGGCTTAGAAAGGTTGGAAAGTATGGATATAGGGCGGTAGTCCTTTGGGGATATTGGGTTTGGGTTTTTGTTGATGGGATGAATTAAGGCCTTTTTCCAGGAAGTGGGAAATACAGAGTTTTGGAGGGAAAAATTATATATGAAGAGGAGAGCCGGCAGGATTTCAGGAAGGCATAATTTCAATAATTTAACGGGAATGCCGTCTATACCAGATGAGTTGGATTGAGACTTCATAATGGAGGTAATTAGATCGGAGGGAGTGATATAAGAAAAATAAAAATTATTATCGTTATATGCAGGCGGAGGTAAGGGCAGGGAGGGTCGAGAAGGAGCAGATGAAGTGGAAGAAACGAAATAGGAGTTTAACTCGTCCGGAGTGACAGGAAAGACTCCCGAGGGAGAGGAACTAGGGGGATCACACAAGGAAAGTTTGCGGAGGAGCAGCCATTTGGATTTAGGATCGGGTGCAGATGAAAGGGCTTCGTGGAAGAAATTGGATTTTGTTCGCCGGATCGTGTATTGCGTTAAATTTCTGAGAAACTTAAACGCTTGATAGTCCTCTTCAATCCTGGTGCGTCGGTAGCGTCTTCGGGCAGCCTCGCGTCTTCTTTGAAAATCTTTAATGTCTTGGTTCATCCAGGTACAATAAAGAGGTGAAGGGAAAAAAAAAGGTTTTCAAGGTAGATTTTGTCATAGAAGTCAGATAGGAGATTGGTATTCAGATCACCGGAGATGATTATATTTGAGTAGAGAGGAACATAATGGTAAAGGTTAGATTCGAATGATTGGTCAAAAGGAACATGTGGAGGACGGTAAACCACTACGTATAGGAGAGAATGGGCATTAATGGATATTTCAACAAATAAGGACTCAATGTTTGGGAGGTTTGCAGGAGGTTAATGAAAGAGGACACGAAACTTCAGGCAATCATGGACATATAGCGCTACTCCACCGCCAGTCCGGTTAACCCGGTCATGACGAATGACGGAGTAGTTAGGGAGAGAAACCGAGGAAGAAGGAATGTAGGGTTTAAGCCAGGTTTCAGAGACTGCAATGATGTGGTAAAAATTTTGGGTGAAAAATTCTAGGAACTCATCGTAATGGGCTGGTAGGGATTGTGAGTTTATGTGACAGGCGGTTAGGATGTTAGTCATAATGGGAAGGAGTTAGGGAAACATAGGACAGTAAGTAAAAGGATGACGCTGAAAATGAGAAACAGTAGTAGACGCCAAAAAGAGAAAATACATATCGATGATAAGAACAAAGTAAAATGATATGTACAAAGTATATATAGAGGTAGAAATATTTACAATAATGGAAAATAAAAGTATTAACAGGTGAATATATAAAGATAGTATAGAACGAAAGGGCGACGAGTTGGTAAAAAAGAGATGAAAAAATAAAAATAAATAAAATGAAAGATAAAGATACATAAACAAGTGAAAATAGTTAAGAAAAATGAGCGTTAATTGATTAAAAGTAATATCATAGTGACACCAATTAATTAAAAACTGAAAACTAATCTGGTAAGGATAAATAATAGAAAAACAAAAAAAAAAAACAACGAGTACACTGGTTTCAATAGTAAAGGGTGTAGACCAAGGAAGTGCAGATAGGAAAAGAATTCCAGAAGGTCAGGCGAAAACATCCAGGTCCTGGGGCTGGTCTATGAAGATTACTGGATGGCCATCTTCTTTACGGCACCGCACACGCCCTCCCGAGAACCAAACATATTTTAATTTGCCGGCTGATCTCTTCTGACGGGCGAGCCAATACAGATGCCTGTTGGTCGGGGTCATCTCCTCGCTAAGATATATCCGGTGGGAGTCATTCTCCTGCCAGCCGATATCGCGCGTCGAGAAGTCCCTCTTGACTTTTCTCCTCTGTATCAGATCGTCCCTCAGAGACTGCCTGACGAATCGTGCGATTACAGGCGGTGGTCGCGCATCATCCTTCCTGGGCCTCCGGCGCTCCACTAGGTCGAGATCTTGTATGCTTAGTTTGATGCCGAGACCGGCACCAATACTTGTAACCAATGCCGTGGGGGTCTCTCCTGGGCGTACCGGGATACCCCGAATTTCTATTGATTTATTCAAAAGTCCCTGCTCTGCCTTGTTTATCCTGATTTCGAGCAGGCCAACTTTTGTTTTTAAATTACTGTTCTCGTCGACCAACTCTTCTATACGTTTGGTCTGCCCTTCTAGATGAGCTTCGATTTTTCCCAGTCTCTCACTCAATTCGAAACTCAGGTCCCCGTATTTATCAAGTGAGGTTTTTAGGGATTTAACTTCCTCGTTTACTGTATTTACAGCAGCTAGTATCTCGGAACCGGATGGCTCCGAAGGTTTTTCTGTGCTTGAATTCTGCTTTTTTTTAGTGTCACATATGTGACAAAACCATGTTTTTTTGGAGTTTTTCAGCGCTTCAATGTCTTTTTCTAAGAGGTTGAAACATTTACCGTGGAAAATCCCTTTACATTTAGAGCAAAATAAACTATTTTTGTCGTCTCTAGTAATTGAATTTTCACACTTCGCGCACTGAACCATTTTGACGTAATTTAGTTCTATCAGCTGATTCGGTAAATATAAAGGTGAATGAATGTTTATTTACTTACAGCAGTAGTGGGCAGGTACTTAATACTGTGAGGATTAGCCGCTTGCTTCGGGTAAGTGAACTAAAAACTCCGTTTTTTCTATTATTATGAGGTAATCGTACTGGATTACAATGCGACACTTCACTAATTAGCTTTATAAATATGCAGATAGAGAAACAAAAAAAAAAAGAAATTAAGAAAACTAACACAAAATAAAAAAGTTAGGGGAAAAGAGTAACGAGATGTTGACTGTTTGCCGTCTCTGGCCAGACTAATAAATTTATTTATATACTAAAACATTCTTTTAAATAATTGTACGTACATAACATTTTACCTTAAAATTTTCAAATTTTTTCACTATCCCACACTTTTCAGACATGTATTTCAAAAGTGAAACAATTCAAAAATCTGCATTTTTGAGTTATCATCATGGTTAAGTTCAATTGTCTTCTATAAAATGTCAAAAATGTATCGAATTATCTTCAAATCCCACCTGATATTGAGATTGGGAATAATAGAAAAATTAGGTACACTTTCGACATTTCATACTGTGCGATTTCACATTTTTTTTATGCAGATTTTTGAGTTGTGTCAGTTTTGAAAAACACGTGAGATTTATTTGACATATTCAAAAACGTTAGTTTTAAGGTAAAATAAGGTATATAGTAAGGTTATATTAAATATATTAAAACTTTACCGCGGAGGCAGGGCCGTCACTGGAAATATTTTTTGGGGGCTGAAGCTATAAATTTCCCAACTTAAAAGTTACTTTTTCTTCCAACTTAAAATTATCAAATCAACTCACATTTAAAATAGTTTTTTTTATACTTGTATAACATATTATGCTTTATGCTTTTTGTGCACTGCCCTCACACTTTGACACTTATTGTTATTAATAAAAAGTATTGCCGTAAAAACAAGTGCCAAGAACCAAAGGCAAATGTAAACGATAAAAGTAAGGCCTCTTCCCAGCCCTACTACCCTTCATGAATAACCACTATAATTGGGTCATGTTATAGTTATAGTTTAACAAGTTGAGAAATTCAAATCATATTTAATTGGCCTTCTTTTTTTATGTTTTTTCTGACATTTTTTATAAAATAATTTTTTCAACTGACGTATTTTTTTACCTACAAATTCCCAACTGATAGTCATTTGCCAATTTAATTGGTCTTGTACATAGTATTCTGTACCTCTAGATAAAGTGAAAAAAGTTGAATAAGAATACGAAATTATGTATTTTTGGTAAACAATGGACTTAGTGTTCTATACCTCCGAGGCACAGATATACTTGATAATAACATTGCATTTAATGAGGAAAGAACATTTACAAGGCGTGATAAATGTTCTGAATATTTATTGCACAAATCAAGCATTATAATAGAAATAAAAATTTTGACGATTCAAATTAATAAACACAGAAAGGCCATGAATAAAATTTATAGACGGAACCCTTTAATCTCCAGACAATGGAGATTCTCCTTTACTAGCTCTTCGTGACGCTGAGGAACACTCCTCGACAGCCTCATCCTCGAAGACGAAACTGGATTATGCAAATTTTTACTAGGCGGAGGCGAACATCTCAGTACCATAAATGTAGAAAGGTTTTTGATGCAGTATCATGATAGAGCTGTATATGAGAAAAGAGAAAAATCATTTAAAAAATGAGATAGCCGTATTATTGAAATAAATTGCGAAGCAAACTCCTAAAAATTATTTAAACTGAGTTTATCTACAGTAATTATTTTTGAATGGATATTTTTTTTAATAAGATTTCAACCATTAAACCACTCTTATGATTTTCCTGAAAAAAATATTTATTTTTTTTTTAAATTCCGAAACATTTTCTACTTTATTCTCTCGAAGGCAGCAACGTTTGCGAAGCTGCTATATATGTAAAAACTAAAAACCTTATGACAAAATAAATATATCTGAGACATACTAAAATCAAAGTCTATCAGTAATACATGAGCTTATCGAGCCGATCATTGTGACCGGTTACTAACTAACCCTTTACAGGACAGTGGGTGATATTTGTCCCACTTGTAAAGTAATATTCAAAAATCCCACGCAATATCTTATTTTGGTTTTATAGGAATCCTAGACACAGGGAAAAATATAATTTTTTTAATTGTTCTGGTAGAGTGCACTAGCTGATTTTAGTGCAAGTGGGATCTATTTTTCACACGGTCCGTTCTCGCCCTTGGCCGTTAGTAGTAAAGTTTTAATTTACTGACCTGACTTTTTTTTTAACCTGTGGACACTATTTATTTTTTTCCTGAATTTTTTTAACTATTATTTAATCTGATATATGATTCAAGATAAACAACAATAAAGTTTCGATTTGTCTTTGAGCCCTTTTTCGAAATTTTTTTTTATATCTATTTATTGAAATTTATAACTGTACATAAAAACATACATCCAGTAAATGTGATAATGACAAAAAATTATAAAATGGCAATTGCTTGTGAAGCAACTACTCATTGGTAGCACTTCAATATTTCGAAAATTAAAAACATTTTCGCAGGTGCATGCAGCCATCAAAATTCCTGTTAACATCCTAACTAGAGTTTCATTACATTTTTAACTTTTTTCGTACAGATTATTTCTGTTGAAAATGCTAAATTGCATTTTACAATTTTTTATTAATTAATGTAACTTAAAAAAAAAAAATTAATTCAAAATTTTTTTCAGGTCTTCTCCTGATTCTCTTTTTTTTTTTGACAAAATTATCACTAAATATAATACTTTATAAGTGGGACAGATATATCGCACATCTATCAAGAGATTCAGTATATATTTTTGTCGGTTAGCGCACAATGGGACAAATAGGTCCCACCTCATATCTGTTAGCTTTTTGTTTATAAGAAAGTAATTATTTTTCGCATGCACAATGTAAGTTCCTGGAACTGTTTTAGCCCAGTCAATAAACACATTGAAGAGTGCATGAAATACGGGATAATTTTTGACTTCATAGCTTCGTTATAGGTAGTTAGAAAGTAAACATAATAAAAGTTCCCGCCACTGTGGGGGGGGGGGGGGGGGGGGAGCTAACGGTAAGAGGAAGGGGAGAATTTAAATTTTTTTGGTTTTTCAATTATATCTCGAAAACGGTTGACTCTAGAAACTATGTTTTGAATCAAAATTATACCTAATTAAATTTCCTATGAAATTGATTTTATATAAATTTGTCGAAATTCCAACGGATTTTGAGATTTGCGTTATTGAAAATTGGCGATTTTCGGGAAAAACAAATGTTACCTCACTTTTTGTCAAACATTTGCTTCTAGTATGTTGAAGGTTCGACAAATATGTACAGAGTCAATTTTATAGAAAATTTAATTAGCTTTAATTTTGATCTGTTTAATTGCCCTTGCCATAGAGTTTAGTAATTTTAAATTTAACACAAATAGGATATATTAATTTATGGTGCAGACGTTTCGGCTTACAGTGTAAGTATTTACTAGGGCTTGAAGAAAAAATAAAAATGTATGACAAACATAGAGAATTTATGGAGATTAAAAATTAAAGTTCAAACAAGAGAACATTATTTTTACTTCTGTTTCGATGATTTCTTTTAGTTATCTCTTTTTTTATTGTCCTTAATATATTAATAATTATAGTATTAATAATTAGGAGCATTAAGGGATTAGTGTTAAACATTGAGGAGGAGCCTTAGTGACCGAGTCGTGACACTGCCTAAGGCTAGTGGCACCAGTCGTGCGGAAACTGCTCCTATCAGTGCTAATCCTCATTGCCTTTTATTGGGGCTCTCTCCTCGCTGCGTGTGGGGGATAAGTGTCCCATTCCTTGATTATAGATATTCAATGGCAGTTTTAGGCTATAGCAATAACAAGAAAAAAATTTAGTCGCTCTTAATGGTGCTGAATGAGGATGTTTCCTACTCAAGCTACCCTAACATTTCAATAAGATACGAATTTGGTGTAAATAAATTTTTCCAGACTGGGAAAACTGTAGATCAAAGATATGTCTTCCTATAATCTACCGTTTTTCCCAATTTACATTTCAGAATAAAAAGGAAGACTAAAATGACATGACGAGTTCACGAACAACAAAGAGGGCTTAAAAGACATGCTTGCCGAAGCAAAGAAACACACAACTGACAGACGATCCAAATTAAGGATATCCAAGATATTAAAAAGAAAGTGGGACTCTACAGAAAATACATTAAATACAGACGACAGCACCGACAACTAGGAACTGACTAACAACTTTTCATAACTTTAATAAAATGACTACAACAAAAAACCCAATCATATTACAGTGGAATTGTAACGGATTTTACAAACATTACGAGCACTTCAAATTACTTTTAGCTGAAGAAAATCCCATATGCTGCTGTTTACAAGAGACACATTTTTTAAAATCACAAGCTGTTAATTTAAAAAATTTAACATCTACCGAAAAGACAGAAATGATTGCAGATCTGCCTGGGGAGGAGTAGCGATTATGGTAAAAAAAGAAGTATATTCTGAACGGATTAATATTGACTCATCCTTAGAAGTTGTTGCTATAAAATTATACAAACCTGAACCTATCACAGTCTGCAATATCTATATACCTCCAAACCGAGACTTCACTGCCAATGATCTCCAAACTTTAGTTGACCAACTCCCAAGACCTCTAATCATGGTCGGAGATATGAATGGTCACAATAAATTGTGGGGTTCAACTTTATCAGACTACAAGAATAGAGGAAGAGAAATAGAGAAATTTTTAGATCTCAATAGTTTTTTAATTCTACTTAATGACGGTTCCCCTACTCATTTTTGTGCCAATGGATCCTTTTCCGCAATCGACTTATCATTCATAGACGTTAAACTTTTACATAAAGTTCAGTGGAGCGTAAAGGACACCTTGTATGGAAGTGATCATTTTCCTGTGACTGTTAAATTTTATGATATTTCAAATGCTACATTACATAGAGTTCCGAGATGGTCAATTAAAAGAGCGAATTGGGAAAAGTTTTCATTGTTGATAGAATCAGAAATGGTAATGAAAAAAGAATCATATGTCAATCTGGAGAACAAAATTACTTTCTTTAACCAAAGTGTCATAGAGTCAGCAAAAATGAATATTCCACACAAAGTAATTTATAATGACAGACGTCTAGTTCCTTGGTGGAATGAAGACTGCCGGATCGCAATTATGAATAAAAAAAAAAACACTGAACCGATACAAAAAAAACAAGATCGCTGGAAGATTTAATTGAATTTAAAAAATGAGATCAATTGCTAACAAGATATTGAGGGCCAGCAAAAAAAATTCATGGATGACTTACGTCAATTCTATCAACAATAATACTACCATAACAGAAGTATGGAAAAAAGTTAATGCCATCCAAGGATCCAAAAAACTTGACTTTGTTTCTTCGGTTTCAGTAGATAATCAAATCATAACTGACCCTGGTAAAATAGTTGAGCATTTTGGAAATCACTTTTCTACTATGTCGAAAACTGATAATTATAACATCGATTTTCTGCAGCATAAATGTGAACAAGAAAAAAGCTCGATTGAATTTCATACACATGGCTCAGAAATTTTTAATCAGCCATTTACTCTAGCTGAAATGAATTTTATCTTAAACACATGCAAAGATAAATCTACTGCAGGCCCCGATCAGATCCCATATATTTTTTTGAAGAAACTACCGTCAATTGCACATTCATTTCTCCTTTCAATTTATAATGAAATCTGGACGACAGGGATGTTTCCCGAAGCCTGGAGGAAGGCCATCGTTATTCCAATCAGGAAAACTACAAAAGATATAAACATCGATAACTATAGGCCTATTTCACTACTTTCTTGTGTTTCTAAACTTCTCGAAAAGATGGTTAATAATAGACTAATTTATTTCTTGGACTCAAAAAAAATTCATTTCAACTTCCCAGTGTGGATTCAGAAAACACCGCTCTGCTATCGACCAAATCACGAAGCTTGAAAACGAAATTCAAAGGGCTTTTTCAAACAAAGAACACCTGGTAGCTGTCTTCATAGATATCACAAAAGCATATGACATGATGTGGCGCTATAATGTTGTCAGTACACTATCCAAACTCGGTCTCTCAGGGCAGCTATTGACATTTATTAACAATTTTCTTAAAGATAGGTCGTTTCAAGTTAAGGTTGGATCTAACCTTTCTCAATCATTCCATCAGGAAAATGGAACGCCCCAAGGATCTCCGCTAAGCGTAACATTATTTTTAATAGCCATAAATAGCATTGTAAATACAACGCCTGCAGAAGTAAATTGTTCTTTGTTTGCTGACGACTTTGCTATTTATATAAGAAGCAAGTCAATAGAATATATCGAGTGGAAATTAAGAACAACTCTAGGGAATCTCGAATCATGGTCTAAAAATACTGGTTTCAACTTTTCAAGTTCCAAAACGGTGGCCATCCATTTTTGTAAAAGGAGAAAATGCCAAACGCACCCGTCATTAAGTTTGTTTCAACAACCTATTATGTTTGAAGAAGTTTTCAAATTCCTAGGAATCTACTTCGATAAAAAGCTAACATGGTCTGAACATATTCGTCAAATAAAAGCAAAATGCCAGAAAGGGCTAAATTTATTAAAAGTTCTGTCCAGCACTCAGTGGGGATCAGATCGACGAACTTTATTAATGATGTACCGTACTCTGATCAGGCCTATCATTGATTATGGAGCTGTTGCCTACAGTTCTGCTAGTGTTTCAACACTGAAATCACTAGATACTATTCATAATCAGGGACTTCGTCTTTGTATTGGTGCATTCAGAACCACACCTGCCCAAAGTTTGTACATAGAGAGTGGTGAGCCATCTTTAGAATTAAGGAGAAAATATTTGAGTTTAGCATACTTCGGCCAAATTATGTCAAAAAAAAACACCTCCTCGCTTACGATCCTACAACACATACGATTTTGAATGAAGAGCATAGACGATCCTGCAAATGTTTCCATTGTAGATGCAAAATATGGGCAAATGATTTACAATTATCTTTCCCTAAATATTTTAAATTCCCAGGCAATCCAATACCTAACTGGATACAAACAGAAAGTACGATTGATTACAGTCTATCATTTTTTTCAAAACCCACGACTCCTCATCACATTTACCAAAAAATGTTTAATGAACGAAAAGAAGTGTACTTCAACTACTGTTTTTGGTTTACCGATGCTTCAAAATCCAGCTCTGAAGTTGGATGTGCCATTATTATGGGCTCTGTTTGTTACAAATTTCTTCTACCAGAATCGAATAGTGCATACACCGGTGAGCTCTATTCAATCTGGAAATCGTTGACATTCATAAAGAATAGTCAATGCAAATATCATCTGATTGTATCCGATTCATTAAGCTCACTGAAATCACTGGAAAACAGAAACTCAAAAGACGTTTTGGTGATGAAAATCCAACTTCTTGAGAAGGAATGTCTACGTTCAGGCAAAGTGGTAAGATTTCTTTGGGTTCCTTCTCATCTGGGCATCGGAAGAAACGAAGAAGCAGACCAAGCTGCAAATGCTGCAAGATTGAAACCCAATTCAGACGTCATAAAACTGCCCGTCGTTACAGACTACTTCAACATTTACTAGACAAACGTTCGAAGCTCCCAATTAATTACAAAAACTCATATAAATGACTGTGATTAGACCTATTCGGACATATAGAGTTGAGCTCTGGGTCTCCACTAAACCATCTAATTCATCTCGTATTCAATCCTTACAATCCAAAATCCTTCGAAAAATCCTCAATGCCCCTTTTTTTGTCACCAATAAACTTATCCATAATGATCTTAGAATCTCCATAGAGAAATGGGAATGGGCGGGGCACATCTTAAGAAGAACTGATAAAAGGTGGTCAATGGAAGTGACTGTTTGGACACCCTATTATTAAAAAAAGGCGAAGAAGAAGACAGTTGAAAAGATGGAGTGACTTCTTTAAGAAGAAGGCCGGACCATTATGGTGGAGAACGGCAAGGGATAGAGATGTATGGAAAGAGAAGTGAATCCAAATCGCGAACCCGGCTTCCCAGTAGGCTGGTCGTCTGGGAAAGTCTAGACCTATACTTCCTAAGGGAAAGCCCATTTTCAAACTCACAGAAGAATTTTGTTTGTAAATATGATGATAATTGTGGACTTATTTGTAAATATGTTAAATTTTTATTTTTATTGAATTTATTTGAATTTAAGGTTTATTTGTTGAGTTATGAACATAATAAAAGGCTATTATTATTATTAATGATTTTAATGCTCCATATGTTGCTGATTTAGTCCAAACCAGATACCTATCCTTTCATAGCAAACCCCATAACCACTCAAATCCACTAGTTCAACAACTTGCTTTCCTCTTTATTCCCAGCCTCCGAGGCGTCTGAAAAGGAGATGGTCTAGAGACCTTCTAGCGTATACTTTTTTTTGTGCTACTGATGAGTAGTTATTTTCAAGTTTTGACATGTTATTGTAATCTTTATGAACACATTTACTTGATGTATGTATTTTTTCAGTTGTAAATTTCAATAAATGGATATATAAAAAAAAAAGAAAAGAACAAAATGGATACATTCATTCGCAAACAAACTCGTTTTTCATATCAACTGCTATACCTGAAAACCCATATATCTAAGAAATAGGTAATTACAACAAGAAAACTCTAAAAAGAAACAAACACAAACGGACAAAACAGATATTACTTAAAGACTAAAAAAAACTAATTTCTATACATTTCAAAATAGTATATGAATTAGAGTAGTGTAAACATTTTTACACCATTAAGTTATAAATAAAAGTTTGATTCTGTAATATATCACTAAAGTAGTCTTATTATCATTTTGTTTATATTTTGCAATTATAAGTTGTGTATTATTATCTTTATTACTTGGCCTAGATTATAATTTAACTATTATTTATTATAATTCATAAAATTAACTATAATTGTAAATTGAACTAGTATTGTTTATTTTGTTGTGTAGGTTTTTTTTTAGTTTTTCCTACTGTTTTATCAAATTTGCATTATTTACTTGTTTATAGATTCCTCCATATTAATTACTATTTCACATGAGATGGATGTGTATCCAAACATGTAACTATATTTTTATTAGCCTAATTTGGCTTTATGTAATTTATTTCCAATAAAGAATAAAAAAAAAAAAAAAAAAAAAAAAAAAAAAAAAAAAAAAAAAGGATCAAATTACTTCAATTGATAATTAAATTAAATTAACAATTAATCATTATTCGAAATAAACAAAGTTCAGTGGAAGTAATAATTTCAAAAGTGACTTTTTTAATTCAAATTAATATAGCTTGTAAACGGTAGAATCCTACTGACAAATATTATATGTATAAAAAAAAAAAATTATTCTCTTTTAAATTTCTGATAAGGAACTATCGTCAAATTTTCGATCCGAGCAAAACCAATAGAGCTAGATCGTGTCAAACAACGCGTAACGTCCTGCCCCCCCCCCCCCCCCCCCCCCCCCCCCCCCCCCCCCCCCCCCCCCCCCACCCCCCCCCCCCCCCCCCCCCCCCCCCCCCCCCCCCCCCCCAAGATATAATACTTTTATCAACTAGGCCACGGGTAAAACATATTTCATATTTAGCCCGGAAAGGTTCATTTGACCAGTCATGGTAGGTTTAGTGTTAATGTTCCAAATGTTGCTAATTTAGCCCAAATTATACATCTATCCTTTCATAATAAACTCCATAACAATTCAGATCCACTTGTCTCTGAAGTTACTTTCTATTTTCGTCCCGACAACCCTCCGAAGCGACTAAAAAAAAAAAAAGGTGGTCTCGGGACTTTCTCATATAAAACTTTTATTAAAGTGTTAAGTACTTGTTTGCTAGTTGCTTTACAAGCAATGAACATGTTATTAACGACGTTATAGTCAAATTTGCTAGATGCATGTTGTTTTTTTGTAGACAGTTGTAAATTTCAATAAATATATAAATAAATCATGAACAAATAAAATAAAAAATATATGAATATAATTGTATTAAGGCTAAATACAATTAGTGATGAGATTCTTCAATCTATGTTTTCATTATTTGAATTGCACATTAAGTGGTACGGCAATCTATCCTGTTGGTAAAGACAAATTACTCAATTTACATGTGTATAATTGAGCCGGGTGAAAAGTTACACTAGCTATTAAAGAGTTTAAGATAGCAATTGGAAGCATTTTAGAGGTATAACATCTCACTATATGTAAATTGGTTTCTCCATTTCCCGAAGCCTATATAGGCGGTCGGACAGAACCCATCTCTCTAACTTATAAGAATATAATTTAGCGTTTCTTATAAAGAATAATGGTTAATGGTGAGGCGGCTATACGTGCCTCTATTTAATTGAATCCTTGAGATAAGAATGTTTCCATTAATATTACCACCTCGGATTATCAATGGTGGCTGTTTAAAGCATGTGTTACATGTTAAATTAATTTTTTTTTCCGGCACTGCTTCGATCAACAAAATTGTTTTAGTCTCCAAATCTCTTCATATCTCATCCGGATATTTTCAATATATCATGAAATTTTGAATAAGGATTTTATTTGGATCTTTCTTTTCTTTTTTTTTTTCAGTTGTTTTAGATATTTCAACAGTCGGCCTTGGAGGTTACCATTTAGTGACTTTTATTTTTTCTCCTATATTTTTGACAATAAATAATTATAAATTTTGGATGTTATGTTGTGTATTATTTTCCTCCAAATTTAATTAATATTTTCAAGCCCTGGAATTAACAATAACAATAATTTATAACTAAAATATGTATCATGATTTAAAAAAATACTTTATATTAATGTGCATCAAAATTCAATTACCTGTTATAATATAATGATATTATAAACAGGCAATTGAATATGGATATTATCGATGGTCGATGGAAGGTTTTTTTATGGAGATATTATATGCTCTTTTCTTTTTCAATATTTATTTTTTTATAAACTATTTTGATATTGATATTTACAACTGTACACAATATATTCAACTATTATATTTGACGAAAACGATCATAATGACATGTCAATAAAATGTAAGGAACTACTCACTAGAAGCATTTCAATAAAAGTTCTACACTAGAAGTTCTCTAGACTATCTTATTTTCAGACGCCTCAGAGGATTATCGGGAATCGAATGTGAGGCTAGTTGGGAGACTAGTGGATTCCAGTAGGTATGGAGTTTAGTATGAAAGGATAAGCATCTGGTTTGGGCCAAATCAGTAACATATCGAACATTAAGATCTTTATGGATACGTTTGTTTGTGACATGATAAGGAGCATTGAGGATTTTGCGAAGGATTTTGGTTTGTAAGGATTGGAAATGAGAAGAATTGGAAGGTTTAGTGGAGCCCCAAAGCTGGTTAAGTTCCTTATGTCCAAATGGATTTAATTACTGTTATGTAAATGAGTCTTCTGTAATTTATTGAGAGCCTTGAACGCTATTATGTCTATCAAATGCTGGAGTAGTTGGAAACGACGAGCAGTTTCTTGTCTTTTAAGTCTGAATTTTTTTTTTTTTTTTAAATTTTAAATATGGTTAGACACTGTGAAGAAATCAACCATGCTAAAGGAATCATCGTTTCAATTACTAAAATTAGATAAAAGTAGAAGTTGTGTCTTTCTGTAACAATATTTTTTGTGGTTGCCGAGCGAGTTAAGGTTGGCACAGCAGCATTCTGAAATAAAAAAGAAGCGGTGTTTTGAATGTTATTCATCCGAGGGAATAAATCTTTACTTTTTTCAATTAAATTATAAGTTGCTAATCTGTAAAAAAAATTCTTCCTCATTAGATTATTATGGACGTTAACCCTTATTCGCGAACAAATATATTTTTTAGCTTGAATATTAGTCAAGCCCCTTAAAATTGTAACACATATGTTATAAGTGCCCATATTAAAAAAAAAACCTAAATTAATTAATTAATTTTGATGAATTTGAAATTAGATTAACTACACATATCGCTCATAACTTTACTAGAAAACACTAAATCACTGTTTACAGTAATTTTTTTAACATTCTCACGATATAAAATGGAAATAAAAAAAAAATGTCAATATTTAAAAACTACTATATCGCTCAAGGGCTGAAATTAACCCACAGTTACTTATTGGAAGACAAACAACCCCCAAAATGCAACGAATGTCAGGTAAATCTGACTGTATTATTGAATGCCAAAAATACAACAAGCAAAGAGAAGATAACGGCCTGACGAATCAAGACATTGCAACATTACTAGGAAACAACTCGCATCTCCACAAACACATTATTCAATTTTTAAAAGAAACAAACCTGTACAAGGAATTATAGTTCTGAACCTGAGTATGGTGCCTCTAACCAAATGTGGTGGTACATGGCACCAAAATGTAAATAAATAAATAAATAAATAAATGGGCTGAAATAGTGACGCAACTCAAAAAATTATTTTTTGGGATAAGTGGGTTTAAAGTTTTCATTGCTAAGGAAAATGCATAGAAAATGCTTTAGTTTGCTTAAACGAGAGAAGGCATAACTTGAAGGTTATTTCGTTTTAGTAAACTAAAGCATTTCCTATGCATTTTCCTTCGCTATGAAAACTTTAAACCCACTTGATTTGATTTTTTAAGTTGTGCCACTATTGCAGCCCATGAGCGATATGTTTTATTGCACCCTAATCGTATATGAACAGCCTCACTAAGAATTTTTTTTTCGTATTATACAATTTTGAATACCCAAAAATTCTTATATTCGATAATTATAATATATAATAATTAGATAATTTAGATATAAATGAAACAATTATGTCAGAATATGTGATGACTTTTCAAGTGGTATAAGTAAAATTTTTTCTGCGTTAGTCAGTGTTGATTTATAAAATATGTGTATAAATTAATCGCTATAGCTGACAAAACAAAAAAAAATAAAAGAAAAACAGTCCTCTTATCGTGGTTATAAGTTCTTGTCATGTACTATTTTTAGCGTACTGCCACAATTAGGTTTTTCCATCCTCTGTGTTTTCCTAATTCATGCTTATCTTATCCTGTTCTTTTCTGCTGAAAAAGACCTGTAAAGTAGACCAAAACTTCACCCTAAATTAAAAGATTATTTACTTCACTGTTTGTTCTATCGCACGCCAGCCATCATTCCCTAGTAATATTGTTTTGACATGGCTACGTCTTTTAGCTAGGGGTGTATACCTGTTTGGTGTAAGGTTTTTTAAAATATAAAAATGTAACATTTTTAAGCTCTAGGGTCAGGCTATAGCTCTGTTAGTATTGCACGGATCGAAAATTTGACGACAGTAGCCTTGTCAGATATTTTATTACAAAACATTCGTCACTAGGACCTACCGTTTAGGCGATATATTGGTTTGGATGAAAAAAGTCACGTTTGAAACCCGTACTTTCCTTACTTTCACTCTAGTAAACTGTGTTTATTTCAATCAATGATTAATATTTAATGTAATTTGATTATTTCTTAAAGCAATTTGATCCTTTTAATTGTATGGTGTTAATAGGGAAAATCAGTAGATTACAGATTGACCTATACATCATCTATTGTTGTTCACTTTTCGTTTTTTCATCTAATTTTTTTTATTTACTGAATACAATTCAGGATTAAAGGATATTTATTTTCTTGGAAATCTTTTCCCGCTTACTCAGCCTGCTGTAACTCTGTCTATTTTAGCACATTTTCTCCCTGATATTCTGGAATTAGTTCAGAATTGGAGAATTATTTAAATTGATCTGTAACATTCTATGGTTTCAATTCTCTGAAATTAAAGTTATCCTATTCTCATTTATCAGCAACACACATATCAAGCTTCCTAAAATATTTGAAGTTTTTGTATGATTTATTCTTGGCTTATTATTTCATTGTAATATCTATAAACTCATACGTGTCATGTTTACAACAATGATGCCCATCGATATACGTAGAAGGTTGAAAAGGTGCTGGATTAGAGATCTCCTGCAGTAAAATGAAAAGTGATTAACAAGAGAGATTTAGGTGCCACTGAGCAATGCTCCTCATCATGCCGCTCATGCCAGAACCTTCATATTATTTTTATAGCTATCATATTCGCTGATTGCCATCTCATGTAGTTGACAGTTGTGAATAAAGATTAATAAATAACTAAAAAATATATAGATGCTATTATTTTTACTATGGGTAACGGAAAACGTTCTAACCTACACCTTTTTTTATTATCGATATTTTTCAAATTATAATTGTTGATTTCCTTATCCGTCGCGGAGTCGGGCCCGATAACGCCGAATAAGGGGTAGTCAACTGTACTCTAAATAATACTCTCCCTCTCGCCCTCTCTCTCCCTCTCTCTCTCTCTCCCTCTCTCTCTCTCTCTCTCTCTCTCTCTCTCTCTCTCTCTCTCTCTCTCTCTCTCTCTCTCTCTCTCTCTCTCTCTCTCTCTCTCTCTTTTCATTTACCATTTGGACATAAGTAGAGTATAAATAAAAAAAAAAATGTTTTCGAAACAATATTATTATTAACATGTACGTGTTATCAAAGCGATTTTGAATGATAGAAAAATTGAGAATAAGAATATAACAACTTCGATGTGTAAAGCTAATGTATTCTAAGATATAGATAATAAGTTTATATTAATTATTACTGCTGCGGGCTAATAATAATCCGGATACCTTACAATCCGGACGAATCTGTAATCCGGACGATCCCCTATACTTGGCCACACCTTCTAACTTTACCGACACGTGACAAACGTTATGCTCCATCGTATGAGGGAATCCCAATTGCGGAATACAATTCAATCCAAAATGACGGATTTTTCCCAACACATATAAGTTTAATTAACAACATACTGTAATATTTTTTTCTAGATAACCATTTTAATTGAACATAAATTAATGCATACCTCTCTTTAGACTGCTAATTTCATTTTACATACGTCTAAGCGCTTAGTATTTCGGACCATTTGTTTGTTTGGACGACTCCTTGTCAACAATTCTTCCAAATTATCAAGGTCCTACTACAGGAAACATAGAAATTTATGACAAAAAACATTTTTTCTACTCAAATGGTACCTAATATCTTAACAACCTTAACAAGTTAAAATATTCTTAAAATTGGTATTTAACTTGATACGAAAATAAAGCTATACTATTATTTTTTTCTGAACATGATATTCATAACTTCGAATATTCACGATTTTTTCTATTGTTCTCAGCGCTGCTTACCCGAATTCGAAAATGCTGCCTACCAACTTAGCGGAGAAGACCTAGAAGCAACTAACACATGCGGTGAAGATGGAGCAGTGAGTGACTTCTGTGTGCAAACTGGTGCAAGGCAATACGAGTCGTGCCAGCGCTGTACCTGGGGGATGTACCCTCCCTCGCACATGACCGATATCAACATTATGGATAACCTCACCTGGTGGCAGTCCTCTACCATGTACGAAGGCGTTGGTGAAGTTAACATTACGCTCCATCTTCGTGAGTACCTTCTATTGTATCTTAGTATTATATTATTTTCTAATTTAGAATTGATGTTTATATCACAAAATGAACGCCTTACGGTAATGATATTTAATTCTTCTTTTCTTTCATAAAAAAAAGAAGAAAAAATCCGAAAAAGATGACCTCTCTTTCTAGTATTCTAGATTTAAATCGATTCCTGACAACTTGTTCTGAAAGATATCTTAAAATTGCAATCTCCAAAACATATTAGCGTACCTATCCATTTTTATGTCAATGGACATATGTGCTGATTTGTTACGGTCACTCCGTTTTCCCTTATGTAATCTTAACAGATCCTCTATTTTAGAATTTTATTTTTGATTAAACATTATCCCACAAAGGTAGGTGGTACTCTAGTACATTTCCTATAAAACATGGTTCAATTGGGCCTATAGTTGCTGGGGGGGGGGGGGGTTGTGTTACATTTTAAATAGGGTAATATTACCGATGAGTGTAAATTGAAATGTTAAATCCATAGGGGGTAAAAATTATGGAGGAAAAAAAAAAGCCTTGGAAATAAAAAAGTTCCAACTGATAAGCATGGAAGAGAGTGATTCATGGTACGGGGTTGTTTTATTGATGCTGCAGTGGGGTGCCTTGAATTTATCGATTACGTAATGGACGTATTGAACTAATAAAAATAAATATTCAATTAGTGCTGAAAAAATTGGAATGAAAGAAAAGTACATTTCTCAGCAGGATAATGATCCCAAGATCAACTTCGGCACTTAGTGCAACACACTAAAACGGATGGTCACCCCACCCTCAATCACCGGTCATTAACCCTATAAAGCATTTTTGGAAATATCTTAAGGATTAACTTGAGAAAAGGTCTGTTTCTAACATTAAAAATTTAAATGACGTTATTATAGGAGGAATGGAACAAAATTCCTATGTCTTTAATACAAAAATTAGTGCACTAAATGCCACAGCACATAAGACTGTATAAAGCCAAAGGTGGCTCCATTAAATATTTATTGTAATCGAAAGTCAATATTAAATATAGGTTTAAGTATACAAATACTCTTGACTTATGTGGTAGTTGTTTACCAATTATTCATAATATTCTATTTTGTAAAATGCTGTATAAATTAAAAAATATATTTATTGATAAAAGTGCTGACGTATTCTTTAAGTGGGCCAAACTTTTTAAACCAATTCCATTAAAGAATGTTAACAATTATTAATTCTTAAGATTTATAGCAGGTGTACGAATACTTTTGACTCTGACTGTACGTGACTATATTTCAGCTTTTTGTCTTATCGAGTTTCTCTAAACGTATGTCTTTCACAACAGTAATCCATACTTATGGGCAGACTTTATTCCAAATCAAAGGAGTAATACGTATTTTATTTCGTTTTATCGCCAAGGGAGTCCGCTACCGAAGTATGATAATGGTGTTATCAACAAATGTTATTATTTCGATTTATAACATTTTAGTATTCAAATACTAAAATCTGTTATAGCCAAGTTTTTAGCCGTTTATTGGTCTTAAAACCGCAGCGTTATACGCTCTTTATATGCAAATATAAAAAGAACATTAATAGCTTTTAAAAAATATCTCTTCCTAAAAGGTTTCTTCTTTTTTTGCCGTTGATAGGAAGGAGTAGTTTAAATAAATAATAAAATGCTAACTAGGTCGCTCTCCTGACGAGAAGATGATGTCAAGATGACTCATTTGAAAGAATATTTGCATAATCCAGATTCTACGGACGGTAATCTCCGAGAGGCAGAGCAGAATGTCAAGGCGAAAGTTGATCGCCTTTTATTTGTTAAAGCTAAGCCCTACGTGTATCGTTTAATGCCCCCGGACTAGATGTAGATCTCTACAGTTCGATCATAGAGCTGTCTTATACGGATTGGAAACCATTGTTTCGTAATAGGAGCAGTAATGCGGCAGTCATGATCATAGTCGAGGTGCATATGAACTGAATAAAAAACTCAATAAATAATTCTAGGAATTACTCTTGGAATCAAGAATTAGAAAAAAAAAACATGATAGTTAAAATCGCTGTGATTGTTAAAACAACTCGAATTTTATCCCGAGTATCTTTTTTTGTATTATGTACACTTCCGTACCAACATATAATAAGTAATTGACATAGGTTATTGAGTGGAGTGATTTGTTAATGATTACCATGCAAACTGGAGTACCTAACCTCAAATAAATAAAATAATAAAAAAATTTTTAATCTTTGTTTTGATGATCGATTAGCTATATGCAAAATACCAATAATGTAAACATCGATAATGGCAAATACGCACTGTGGGCCGATTAGCACTTCTAACTGGAAAAAAAGTTTTTGTTCCCAATTTCTATTTTTTTTAGTCATAGTGTTTGGGAAAAATGCTTAAAACATTTTAGGACAACAAATTTACGATATTTAAGCAAAACAATGGTTATTTTTGTAAAAAAAAAAAAAAAAAAAAAAAATTTTAAAACAATCTCCTATGAACTTCTACTCATTATTATTAATAAAATAAGCCTCGAATCATTAGTCCGGACAAATAACCTTGCATAAAAATTTGGATTAATCTGGGATGTAGGATAGGAATGATACATAGTTTCATCGGAATGAATTTTTTTTTTTTTATTGGGATGTGTTCACAAAAATTTACAGTTTTGTGATAAAATGGTTATTTTATATAAATTAAAAGAATCAGATTGAGAAAGTTCTATTAATTAAGTCCTATGAACAATCTCTGTGCCATGGAATAGTAACTTACGCACTGTTACTGGCATATAAAACCAAGGTACAAATCTATTGTTACTTCCAGATATGATTAGAATTTGTCAAAATCTAACACAAATCTAGAATTAATCGCGCTAAGAATATAATAAAACCTCTGCGGAATTTCCTCATTAATTCCTGTTATTTTTGCACTTTTTCAGTAATTTTTAAAAATCTTCTTGTCGTGTTTCCGTCATTCGAGATCCCAAAACCAGGTTTTGGACTATCCACAATTAACCCCATTTATCTTTTAAAATATTATTGAATTTCTTATTTTCTATTCTTAAATTCCGTATTCTCAAATTCAATTCTTACCGCCCATTCCTTAAAATGAAGCCGATAACTTAGGTGCAAAAAGCATTCGAAAGTTATAATCCAAGCAACGAGAGTGGACAGACCAAAACTATAATTTTCGGTAACTGTTTTATTAGATTTCGGATTTTCGTTCATATTTTTAGGCGTGGCTTCACAAATATAACATGTAATCTAATAGATTTTTTTTGGATTTCCAAAAAAAATTATTTCAGGTACCTTGGATCTGGGTGGGCTCTATTGGGTTTTTCTGGAGCTGCAGAGCGATTAAGCTAATAGTATTAATGAAATCCTTTAACTGAATATCTTTCTGATGAACCGAAATTGATGATTCGTTGATATGTTTTTTTTCCACTTAGAATACTTTCTCGTTCCACTGTGCAACGTATAGATGTCAGTTATATGTTTCTGGTCAGCACGCCAGTACCGCAGGGCACTGCTATTCATACTAGTATGAGCTGATTATACTTCTTACCTAATCTTTATGTATACGTATTATGTGTTCTCTAAATCTACAAGTATAATTTAACTGAATATAGAATTAAGTTTATCTCTAGATTCTCCGGATGAGTTTGAAAATACCATTAATTTACAAGATTTCCCACCAATACCAGCACCTCAACCTTCTCGGAATAAGTCAAAAAAACTGAAAAAGACCAATATCAATACTGAAACCAACTTCGAAAATGCTAGACAGTTAATAGAAGATAATTTACATAAATATCCCATTTCTTTTGATGAAATGGTGAAATTCATTCAAATGTCGTCTGAAACTAAAAACTTCAGCGAACTAGTTCACGAGTTCACGAACAACAAAGAGGGCTTAAAAGACATGCTTGCCGAAGCAAAGAAACACACAACTGACAGACGATCCAAATTAAGGATATCCAAGATATTAAAAAGAAAGTGGGACTCTACAGAAAATACATTAAATACAGACGACAGCACCGACAACTAGGAACTGACTAACAACTTTTCATAACTTTAATAAAATGACTACAACAAAAAACCCAATCATATTACAGTGGAATTGTAACGGATTTTACAAACATTACGAGCACTTCAAATTACTTTTAGCTGAAGAAAATCCCATATGCTGCTGTTTACAAGAGACACATTTTTTAAAATCACAAGCTGTTAATTTAAAAAAATTTAACATCTACCGAAAAGACAGAAATGATTGCAGATCTGCCTGGGGAGGAGTAGCGATTATGGTAAAAAAGAAGTATATTCTGAACGGATTAATATTGACTCATCCTTAGAAGTTGTTGCTATAAAATTATACAAACCTGAACCTATCACAGTCTGCAATATCTATATACCTCCAAACCGAGACTTCACTGCCAATGATCTCCAAACTTTAGTTGACCAACTCCCAAGACCTCTAATCATGGTCGGAGATATGAATGGTCACAATAAATTGTGGGGTTCAACTTTATCAGACTACAAGAATAGAGGAAGAGAAATAGAGAAATTTTTAGATCTCAATAGTTTTTTAATTCTACTTAATGACGGTTCCCCTACTCATTTTTGTGCCATGGATCCTTTGCGCGCAATCGACTTATCCTCTAGTCATATACGTCACCTTTTTACATAAAGTTTCAGTGGAAGCGAAAGGCAGCCTTTTATGGACGTGATCATTTGTCCTGTGCCTGTTAAATTTATATATCTCAACTGCTACATTACCTTATTCCGAGATGTCCAGTTAAAATACGAATTGGGGAGTAACAGTTTTCATTGTTGTCGAATCAGAATGGTAGTGAAAAACAGATCATATGTCACTCTGGGAACAAATTACTTTCTTTAACCCGAATTGTCATAGAGTCGCACAAAATGAATTTCCACACAAAGTTAATTTATAATGACGACGTCCTCGTTCCTTGGTGGAATGTGACTGCCGGTCCATATGAATAAAAAAAGAAACCCGGAACCGATACAAAAAAACAATGATCGCTGGAATATTAATTGAATTTAAAAAAAAATGGAGTTTAATCAATTGCTAACAAGATATGAGGGCCAGCAAAAAAAATTCAATGGATGACTACGTCCGAATTTACTATCAACATAATACTACCAGCTACATGAAGTATGGAAAAAAGGTTAATGCCATCCAAGGATCCAAAAAACTTGACTGTTTGTTTTTTCTTCGGTTTCAGTAGATAATCAAATCATAACGACCCTGGTAAAAATAGTTGAGCATTTGTTGGAAATCACTTATTCTACCTATGTCGAAAACTGATGAATTATAACCACGATTTTCTGCCAGCATAAATGTGATACAAGGAAAAAAAGCATCGATTGAATTTCATACACATGGCTCAGAAATTTTTCAATCATGCCATTTACTCTTAGCTGAAATGATTGTTATCTTACAACAGACATGCAAAGATCCAATCTACTCGCAGGTCCCCGATCAGAACCCACTAATTTATTTTGACTAGAAGACTACCGTTCAATTTGCAACATCAGTTCTCCTTTCAATTTAGTAATGAAGATCTGGTACATGACTTCAGGCTATGTTTCCCGAAGCCTTGGAGGAAATGCCATCGTTTATTCCAACAGGAAAACTACAAAAGGACTCCAGATACATCGATAACAGATAGGCCTACTTTCACTACTATTTCCTTTGTTTTCTAAACAATTCATCGAACAAAGATTGTTCCATAATAAGACTAATTTATTTCTTGGATCTCAAAAAACCTTCATTTCAACTTCCCTGTGGAGTCAGAAAACACCGCTCTGCTATCGCACCCCAGAATCACGAATCTTGAACCGAAATTCAAAGGGCTTGTTCAAACAAAGCAACACCTGGTTCTGTCTTCAGTAGATATCACAAAAGCATATTACATGATGTGGCGCTATAATTTTGCACGTCCACTATCCAAACTCGGTCCTTCGAGGGCAGGCTATGGACATTTATTAACAAGTTTTCTTAAAGATAGTTCGTTTCAAGTCGAGGTTGGATCTAACCTTTCTCAATCATTCCATCAGGAAAATGGAACGCCCCAAGGATCTCCGCTAAGCGTAACATTATTTTTAATAGCCATAAATAGCATTGTAAATACAACGCCTGCAGAAGTAAATTGTTCTTTGTTTGCTGACGACTTTGCTATTTATATAAGAAGCAAGTCAATAGAATATATCGAGTGGAAATTAAGAACAACTCTAGGGAATCTCGAATCATGGTCTAAAAATACTGGTTTCAACTTTTCAAGTTCCAAAACGGTGGCCATCCATTTTTGTAAAAGGAGAAAATGCCAAACGCACCCGTCATTAAGTTTGTTTCAACAACCTATTATGTTTGAAGAAGTTTTCAAATTCCTAGGAATCTACTTCGATAAAAAGCTAACATGGTCTGAACATATTCGTCAAATAAAAGCAAAATGCCAGAAAGGGCTAAATTTATTAAAAGTTCTGTCCAGCACTCAGTGGGGATCAGATCGACGAACTTTATTAATGATGTACCGTACTCTGATCAGGCCTATCATTGATTATGGAGCTGTTGCCTACAGTTCTGCTAGTGTTTCAACACTGAAATCACTAGTTTATTACATACTTCAATTGTCACACTTCTCATTCTTGAGGTACACTTGTCTCATGTACGGTTTTAAAACCTTTTCTTAAGAGTAAATTATGATCCAAGTCGAGTGAGATAAAATCTATTAGAAAATGCATATAAACAGTGTATTTAAACATTTTTATAAATAAACATTATCATATCTATTTTTATTTAAATTGTAACTATAATTGATGAGGATTCTATAGTTGACTGTAGGAAGTAATGTAAGCAGAGAAATGGTCAAGGGTGCAATCAAGTAAATAAACACGTCTAAGTTTTTAAATTAAAAATATTTATATTTGGCGTGCTGGTGTGTCCACCTGCCTTGCAGGTCTTCCTCAGGGCTAAAATGACAAAAATGGGATGTGACTAAGATGATACAGAAAAAAAAAATTAAATAAAAATAATTTTAAAAAATGAAAAAAAAGTAATACAAACTGAATTTGTTAACGAAAGAATTAAAAGTTGTTTACATAATTAGAAGATTATCTGAATTATTTTATTAAGAATATCTGAATCATTATTCGGAATTATATAAATAACTTCACATATTCTTCTAATTATGTAAACAACTATTAATTCTTTCGTTAAGTAATTTACTTTATATTTTTTTTTTCATTTTTTAAAAATTATTTATTTAAATTTTTTTTTTTTTGCTAGGCACGCCAAATATAAAGTTTTTTTTTTATTAAAACCTTGGACGTGTTTATTTACTTGACGGCATCCCTGACCATTTAACTATAATTATTCAGGTCAATATTTCTTTTTTACAAAGAACCTGTTTTGTTTTTCGAAGCAAAGATTTTTTTTAGCTTTTAGTGAATGTTGATAATTTCAATTTCTTGTAAAGCAACTATCTTGTTTATTGTTTACTTTAATTGATCAATTACTATTTCTTTAGGTACACATGTCCAAAGTAAGAGGGATCTATATATATATCTATCTATATTTTGCACGTAAATAAAAATTCTTTATGAGAAGGTTCCGAGGCCATCTTCTTTTCAGAAGCTTCAGAGGGTAGACGGGAGTAGAATGGTAAACAAGTTGATAGAATAGTGGATTTGAATGGTTGTGGGGTTTACTATGGAAGGATATGTATCTGGTTTGGACTGAATCAGCAACATATGTAACATTAATGTATATAATATAAGTATATGTATATATGGATAAGTTTATTTGTGATAAAGTGAGGAGTTTTAAGGATTTTGGAATGCAAGGATTGGGTACGAGATGAATTAGATTGTTTAGTGGAGGCCCGTATGTCCAAATAGGTCTATTTACGGTCATGAAGATGAGTCTTTTGCAATTAATCGGCATCTTAGAGCGTATGTCTTGTAAATGTTGATTAATTAGAAAAAGAAGAGCAATTTTTGGTGATCTTAGTTTTGTATCTCAATGCAATGTGACTACTATCGCAGTGTCAATAGGTTTGGTTTGCTAAAGAACTGTTGATACAATGAAGAAGATAGAGGTCAAACGTCGAGCTGCTGTCCACCGCTGATGACCCACTGGCTATAGCAGACATAAATTGATGTTGCCGGAGGCGGCATCAACCCTTTCATTTGTATCAGGCAACACTAAATCTCTTTCTATGTAAACAACGACCCGTGCTCTCCTTACCCTCGGGCCTTCATCTCGAGGTCTCAATCCCCACCATCGGCTGTCTAGTTTTTTTCCTTCAAACTTGTCATTAATACCTTCTCGTGATTGTCTTATTGATTTTTGGGTTGGGGTTCGCTTAGTAATATTTTATTTACCAATATGGCTGGTTATATTTGATCGATGAGAATGTAATTCAAACTTATTTACATTATCTTAATTACAATATAATTCACTATAATAAAAATTTAAACGTACAATGCTGATTGGTAGAAACGAGGATTGTCGCACTGTCATATTGTTTTACGATCAGAAGTTAAAATCCAACAAAATACATATGAGTAAAGATGATGTAATTAATATTTGGTAGAGATAGGCTTCAGTAGTTTTCGTGGTTAGTGATCACAAACGGTGAAAAACTTGTCCTTTTATATAATAGTACAGATTAATTACAGCAGTAAATAGAAAACCGGAAGCTAACAAATTTTATGTTTATATTTTTTCGTTTATCTGCGTGTATATGTATTTAAATATTGTCTGAGGAGCTTGATGAATTGACAGCAAATTGTTACACAGACTTAGCATTTCTACGTAGGATCTTGTTCTCCAGATTCATTCTGACCATATTATGTCAAAGATTCTTAAGGACACTTTCTTTTCAAACCTAAGGAGTAACAAATATTTTTTTAAATAGTTTAGCGTCCAGATATGCGGACATGTCAGATAAGACTTGTAAATTTTCAGTGCAGCATTCTGACACGAGGTGCTATTCAACAAGTGATGCTGTAGACCGAAATAACACTGACACGCCGTCCTTTTTTGTCATTCAGGTGTGGCCAAGTTTTTTTGCATATTTTTCAATCTCTTGTAGTATATAACTAAATACTAAATAAAATAGTACTATCGTATTGTTAATACAAAGACACTGACATAATGAAATATACCATCAATTTCTATACATCATTCAAAAGCAAAAACAGTTATTCTTATATTTATTCATAATTGTAACAGTAAGTTTTTGAACTACTTTTTCATTTTAATGTTACATCAGCAAAGACAATGTGTCGTCTTTATCCCTTAACCTACAACATTTTTTCTAATCAAACACTAGAAAAAATCGAACTACTGTGGCAGTATTGCCGTCTTGAAAATTAGTTATCCAATTTAACAGATTTTATAAATTTTTTCTAAGCTTACGACCAACCTTTGAAACTCAGAAAAACTTGTTCCATTAAAATCAGATTTATCTAAATAAATAATATGAAAATTAGTACATTTATTAAAGTTACAAGTGATATTTCAACGACAGAATTTGAACCAAATTAAGAAATACGAAAAAATGAATGAAACTAGGGATTAAAATTAAAATTTAAAATGGTTCCCAACAAATGCCTTAAAAATGTTTTATTTTTCTGTGTGAATAGATAAGGCATACTATAGGAGGAGGCAAGACGGATTGTTAAATTGGGCTTATTATTATTGTAATTTTGGTTATTTATTATACAAATAGATCAATTTTTTATTGTTCACAATTAGATCTAGTGGTACTACCATTAAATCAGTTTTAAGAATTTTTTTTCTTAAGATTTGTGGACGGCATAAGTAATAAGTTAATGGTTACTAATAGTCCTTAGGATGTTGAAATTTTTGAAACGCTCAGTAGTTGACAATGCCAATTACTGAAGAAATGTAACGAAAATTCCCTGACAAATAAACTAATGTTTATAGATAAAATCTATAAAATTATTTCATAATAATACAATTTAAAAAAAAAATGAATATGGAATTAATCAAGCCATAAATATCGTTGCTACAACTGTTGACGAAACAATAATTTTTTTTTTCAATCTTATGCTGCTGCTTGGTCACCAATATCATACTTTTTCTTGTCAGCGAATTAGCCTGTTTCCCTGGAGAATTCCTCGTTTGACTTACAATAATGATATTTTCTTTTATTCATTTTACTGCCCTCGATGAGGGCATTATTTATTTATCGATAACGGCTGGGTTGTTCCCGATACCAAGACATTTTAGATTAATTTGTCAGGTACTTACAGGAACTTAAAGAAAAATACACAAGTTAATCAGCCAAGGGTAAACTCAGACTAAACGCCTTTGAAAAATGGGAATTTAATTATTATTTTCTTTTCAGTTGTGTTTGCTAACAAAAATCGATCGTTAAAAAACGTGAAAGCCGAAATAACCAACTTGTTATTAGGTTTTACTGTTAATGAATTGTGAAAGGGTTTTAGAAAAATTGAAAATCATGATCAAGTATAGCAAACAAAATAATCTATTTTTTTTTCTTTTCGTATACATTTCATGTAACATTTTTATAGCAGAAAAAGAAATCTATAATTTTTTAAATTGCTCTAAGACAACATATGTTAAGACAGAACTTAGAATATCAACGCAAGTGCTTGTTTAGCGATTTTATCAGTATATTATTTTAGTTTCACTTATTATTATATATTATTTAGTGTAATAGTTACTGAAACCAAATTACTTAGCTCAACAATTTCTAGTAAAGCTTGATTTGTTTGTTGTCTTTTAATGCAGATACGATGGCTGAACGAACTTCAGGATCGAATCCGCATATTGCTAGCTTCAAAATTTTAGGCACTTACTGCAAACTAGTAAAACTATTAGCACAAGCCAGAAATAGTAATGTTAGGTCTTCATTATCTTTAAACAAATAATTAATAAATAATGCAGGTTGCATTTGCTATTACCTCGGACGACACGTTGTTCCTTCAACGATCGCGTGAACGCAGAGAAGCACTTGGGAAGCGACCGTGTTTGCAAACCCCGTCCTCATTACTAGGGTTACAGGAGCGTGGAGTATTTTCTTTAAACTTTAGTGCTCAAAAAGAACATTAAATCTATTACTATCCTATAAATAAGTTCACGGATGTGCTGAAAATTTTATTTTATCACTTTTATTTGTTTTATCTCACCAGAGGATTATATAAAGTAATATAGCCATTTGTAATAATTTGTTCTGTTTAAGAAATGATTATGCTTTTTTTGATCTTGAAAGGAAATCTAACGACGAAAAATGTTTCTAAAGTATATTATTGCACGACATGGTAGTTACTGAGAATTAAAGTGATCGATGGTAGGGCAATTATTTCCTCATCTATTTCGTGATCTTTCTCCAACAAATACATTTCCATACAAGAAGATACAACTCATATTGTCTTCTCATTTGAAATTCATCAGTTGGCCGGCCGCAAATCGGTCTGTGGGAAGAGACCATCAATCTGATCCAGGGTACCAATCTCTGTGGTTCAGCCTCGGTTCCTCTTGCCAAAATCCCATGTTCCAGGACAGTCTCCCCTGGCCTCCTTGCATATTTTCCTAACTTAAAGAGCTATAAGATTGCTATCGGAAATAATCACATGGCGGTCCCCCACCCTACTTCCTTAGCACTTGTTATATCTCTAATTTCAACCCCGCTGATACCACTCTTCCACTTATCGGCATTGGCGTGGTTAGTAGTCTTGGCGATCCTTCATTGGCATCATTATATTTATGTGCACCTGTGACTAATTTAACACCATTTTTAAATTTAGAGCATATATTTTGTTGTAGCTATAAGATAACCAATGCTTTTGTTTGTAGATAATTGCCAATAAGCTTCCAGAAAAACAATTCGTGTATATATTTATAAATAAAATAATTAAAACGATTTCTTCATGTCTGGAAAAAAACCCCAATAAATCGTGGTTATTTCTACCTATTATCAACAGCATTCTTCAATTTACATTTTAAAATGAAAAGAATCAAATTTCTTCAATTACTAATCAATTTAAAGTGATAATAAATCATTATTAGAAATAAATAAATTTGAGAGAAGTTAGGGGTTTAAAACGTGACTTTTTTTCATTCAAACCAATATAGCTCCTAAACTATAGGTCTTAGCGACAAAAATATTATTGTAATATATATTATCTTAGTGTGACAAAAATATCCTCCAGTAAATTTTTGAATAGAGTAGCTGTCGTCAAATTTTCGATCTGCGTAACATCAAAGTTGGAGCGTGTCAAAAAGTCCCACCATTTAAAAAATTTAAGCAAACCTTAAATTACCTTACCGTACTTGATCTCCAAACTCAACAGCTTTACCGTTAAATATTTTATATTTAAAAAATAACAAACTAATTTATTAAATAATGTATTCAGAATTTTATCGAAGGAGAATATAAATAGAAGAAATTGGACAGTACACTTAAATTTCCCTATTTGAACAGCAGTAATAAGGTACAAGATACAAGCACACAAGACACTTTGTAAACTAAAACCAGGTTTACATCTTTCAGCTAGTGTATTCTTCAAGTGTTTCAACTATCCAATGTTTTTTGTGAAGTTACTATAATTTAATATAATAACTGAAAAAAGTTGTACCCTGGTCGATAAATGCTCATGAGAAACTGTACAAAACATGAAAAAATAAGACTACAAGGTCATTATAAAAGAACATACTATTTACATGATTTATTAAAATAGTTTTTAGTATCAGTGTTAACTATAAAATAGAATAGTAAACATGGAAGAGGACTGGTTGATATATTATTATCACTATTTTAATCACTGTTCCTTCCTTATTTGATTATGTCCTGCGTGTGCGTTCATCAGAGAAGTACTACTGTTCCTGTCTATTGACTTGAGATACATTTTATTGAAAAATTCATAGTTGATTAGACTTTCCTAGCTAGAAATATATTTCTATTCCTATAAGAAATAAAATTCTTGTAAGTATTGTCGTAAATTAGAAATATTTATTATATTTGGTATTTATTGCACATTAAATTTAAATTAATTTACATTAAATGGATAGACTTATTTTGAGTAAAAATCAGTTAAATTTATATAATTCTTTGGTTAAATATCATATATTGAACAAGACATCAACAGGGTGGACGTTCATCTGCATGTCTAGGGAGATCTAAGTATCCATAATTATGATTATGATATTCTGCATTAACTATTTTACCTATTGATTTGTAAACATTTGTAATTTTTTTCGATTTCAAGCAAATTATATTACCCAAAATAAGAGATCTTGATTTTAAACATACGAATCATCGTTCTATAACTTACTCTTGTTAAGGGCATTTATCCATTCCAACGATACGACAAGGAGTATGCTATATCCTCTCCAGCTGTAATATATTCAGAAACAGGGTATAACCCTCGAACTGGTTTCGACTGAAGTAGAAAATTAAACTGTCCAAAAATTGAAGTTGACCATTTAAGGAATTTAAGATATTTTATATATTTTTTACTTGATTTATAGTATTAATGCTATGGAAAATGTTTAGGATAAACGAGAAAAACATGGCGTTGGATTCTTGTCATATCACACTTCCTTGCATATAACCGTTGTTAAAAAAAAAAAAAAAAAAAAAAAAAAAAAAAAAAACAGTACCTTAGTCCAGAAAAAAGGCATCTGTAAAAAACAAAAAATAGTGGGGAGGGTTTGCTACGAATCTAAATTCTTCAACCATTTGTACACTAAAATGTAAAATTTTACTGGACTAATTCTAAGTTTTCTTCGAACTTTGTCATCCAGTTTTATATATATAGAAGCATTTGCCGCAGTTACACTGTATTGTGCTTGGTTTATATCAAACTAACTCACCTTTAAAATTGATCATTATGAAGTTTGCTCTTCAAAGCCTCAAAATACCAACAATTTTCACCACTTTCTGAGAAAATTCCGAAAATGTGGAAGCCTGTTTCTCAGTCCTCCTTCTAGCAACAGAGCTCATTTTATGTTTTGATCGTAGAAAATTAATCTAGCTTAGTTACGAATGCAACAAATTTTTATATTAAAACAAACGTTTTATGGATATTATGGTGAAACCTAGAAAAGTCGAATTTTTTTGTCGCTCCCTATTAGCGTACATTAAAAGATTATGTATGCAACAGTTCTGATTATTAATTATTTGTCCACCGTGAATTTGTTTAAACTTATTTATTTACCAAATTACTGATTAATTATAATAAATACTTAATTAATTAATTGATATTGTAGTAGTGGCCTGAATAAATATAAAAAAATAAAATAAAACATAAAAAAACTTCTCATTCTTATTTAAAGTAGAAAGAAGCATTAGATAAGCTATATTCATGTATATAAATCACGAAAATTTATTTCTTCAATTTCGCATTACAATCTTTTCTTAACAAACTCCTTATCGTTAGAAAACCTGTTCTCGAAAGAAAGGTGGAACTGCTTTAGAAGTGAATGGGATAGTTCTTTGAGAGTCAAGGAAATGTTTTAATGGTTTGGGTTAATATAAAAAAAAAATCATTGAGATCATTTCGATTGCGGACATTATATTATAAATATCTGTGAAGTTGTATAAAACTAAGTAATAAATTTATCCTTTCTAGCTCCCATACAGAATATGGAGTCTATCCTTCTGCCCTGTTGTCGATCGAAAATTTTATTTTAAGATGTGAGCTACAACAGTAATTGTAGAAAAAAATTACTCTTTTCTGCTCATAATATAAACAAAAACAAATTTATACTAGTAATTAATAACAATACGTATTGTTATTAAAAATTATATTAATAAACTTGCTTCGAAGTCAATTTTTACTTTTAATTTATAACATCTACAATTAATGTATTTATTAAAAACAATTTTAAACATTGGATCTTTTAATTATTTATTTTTTTCTATAGATAATTCCGATTTATGATGGATGTATAAAAACATTCATTGATTGTTGGATTGGTTGATTTTATAGATTAAACTACATTTTTTATCTCGTTTCGTTTATTCCGTCACTCCCCTATCATACTTCAAATTAAGATGAAAATTTAGGACTAACTAAATATTACTTAAGAGTCCTCCAATCGCGAATGAAGAAAATATAATATTTTTTTGGATAAAAGATATTATGAGGTCTAATCCAAACTTTTGTTTGGGGATGACTTAATTGCGTAACTTAATTTTTTTTAGCTGCTCATATCTCTTGTTTTCTTTTGGATATTGCAATCCTTAAAATATTGTATAAAAAAACGTCTATTGAAGTACATATATATAATCATAAAAGCGAGCTAATTGAGCCACTACGTGTAAGTAAAGTACAACCGGGCTCACTCAATCCATTGCTGTATGAATTAAGAAATTATTACTAGACTTTCTGGATTTTTCAACAAATTGTGACTCTTTTTTTAATCGAGAAGAGTTTAAGATAGTTGTGGTGTGTGGACATAAAAAAACAATAGATATTAATTTCGACGTTTCGAAGTACATTGTCTTCATCAGAGAAAACGAAACGCAAAATATATTAATATAAATAGGACGAATTTAAACAAGAGAAATATGTATGATATTATAGCAGATGTATGAGGTACAAAAAATGAAGGGTCTTTTTCGGAAAAGGCATGCATAGTAACCTGTTACTATTATTCGGTGATCACTCTTATTTACATATGAGGTAATACCAAATGTTTAGGAAATCTAACCTGACTATATTACCTCGTATATTGTTTCATTAGTGGTCAACAGTTAAAACATATAATGAACTTTTTCCAGCTAATTGAACAAATAAGGACTGAAGAAGATGCTTTCATGTTCTTACAGAGTAAGGTGCTCATACCCAGAGGGTGGAATCACTTTGGGCTTCAGTTAAACGTAGAAATAAAAAAGAATGTGGAACGAGTAGAAATATGTTAGACTCTTATTTATGTGAGTTTATGTGGAGGAGAAGGCACGAAAAAGAGTGTTTGTTTAATAAGATCCTAGAAAACATTGCTGATTTTTCGCCGGTCATTTAATTCATATTATGTTTTGAATTTTGGTTATTTATAAAAAAATAAACACATGTTCTGTTATGATTATTTTATTGAGTAGCATTAGTAACAGGTTACTATGCATGCCTTTTCCGAAAAAGACCCAAAATGAATACCAATATGAAAAGTATCTTAATTCTATTTATAATAATATATTTTATGTTTTTTTTCTATGGCCTTGATAATGGCTTGCAATGTAAGCCAAAACGTCGGCACAGATGGTTGATGCCTATTTATGATGTTCTTTAATGATTGCACAACGCTTCTTCTCTGTTATAGAAGTTTTGTTTACGTTTTCATATTTCCATAAACTTTTCTAATGTTATCATTTAACTCAATTTTGTTTTTAATTTAGGGTGGGAAAAACTAAGATTTGTTATTCGGCAAAAAAACAAAAACAAAAACGGATTCTAGGAAACTGAAATTCGATAAAAGTTTTTAAAATTCTCTTTCTAAACATTCCTTTCAAATCTTCATTCGCACAACCTCGAGATAAGGCAAAAAGGCATTCCTTTAAGCCGAGGTAAGGCTCTACCTTGTCGTTATCTGAACCTAGGATATTTCTTCTATGGCGGGGGAGTTAGTCTATTTTTGGAGGTGTAAATAGGAGTCTAGGCTGCTAGATGTTAGCTACTGATACTGAAATGTAAAGACTGGAACTTTTATATTCATAATAATATCTCAAATGGAATTCTCAAATTAATCTTTTTTGTTTGACCCTATATACCATTTTATTGATCTAGTGACGCTATTTACTTTAATAAAAAAAAAAAAAAAAAATGTAATTTAACTTTTTACAAAAGGATAAATTATTATAAATAATAATTATTAAAAATTATTACAATGACTTTAAATATAAATTTTGCTAACTTGATTGTGATTAATATGTAAAGAGATAACTCGGTAATTACTTTTGTCAATTGAAGGGAAAACAATACAATGATATTTCTTCCAGAACTTAAAATTAGCTGTTTTAATATTTTTATAAAAGAGCTACTGCGTGTAAGTAAAATGGAAATGTTATGATTGTGTATATTAATAGTAAATGAGTAACGAAGTCGGTGACATTTATCAACATTTTTACATTATTTTTCTTGACTTTTGTATTAAGGAATCATTGTTTCCCATTTGTTTATTGAACACGACCAAAATTATTAATTAGTAATTCTCCACACGCAAAACAAATATACATATATTAAATAGTAAATAAATAACTTCTTTGTTGACATTTACCCATATTTTTTCATTATTTTTATTTCTCTGTCGTTATTCAATTAATTATTGATTCCCATTTGTTTAATGAACACGACCATTGAAACGGAGACATTTCCAAACGTGCTCACTCAATCCAGTTAATGGAATCGCTGTTTGAATTAAACAATTGTGACTACACATTTGTTTTGTTTTTTTAACAAAAATCGTAGGTTTTTTTCTTTAATTTCGGATCATAACTTAGTAGAGATGAAGATAGTTGTGGTGAGCGGGAATTAAAAAAATATACTGTTCTTGAAAACGTTCTTGTATTGAAAAAATTATGAATACTGAGATCTAGTTATAGAAAGTCATTGAACACGTATTTTATACATTAATTTTAATATGTTTGTTAGGACAAGCGGAAACTAAGCAATAAGCTATTAATCAAAATCTATTTTTCCTTCTAGACATCTACTTTTTTATTTCTTCGTTTTCCATGAAACCGCAGAATAAAAATTAAAATACAGCGGAGTCTCATTATAGCGTGGATTCGGATATAACCCAGGTGTAGTACTGGTGCTAGTCTCCGACTTACCTTTTTTTTTTTTTGTTGTTTTTTTAAAACTATATATTGATATTTACAACTAAAGTTAATTTGAGGGAAGAGAATACAATGACATGTAATGAACTATTCACTAGTAGCACTTCAATAATAAGTTCTATATTAGAAGGTCCCGGAGGCCATCTTCTTTTCAGACGGTTCTTTGGAATAGAATATGAATCAAGTTGAGATACTATTGGATTTGAAAAGGTTGTGGAGTTTACAATGAAAAAATAAGTATTTGGTTAGGGCTAAATCAGCAACATATAAGCATTTAGATGTTTATGGGTAAGTTAGTTTGTGACTAAGTAAGGAGCATTGAGGATGTTACAAAGGATTTTGGGTTGTAAGGATACGAGAAGAATTGGAAGGATTAGAGGTGCCCCAAAGCTCAACACCGTATATCCAAATGGGTCTATTTACTGTCATGTTTATAAGGCTTTTTTAATTTACTGGGAGCTTTGAATGGAGTAGTTTTTTGTCTTTTAAATCTGGCATGTGCCTAAGAATAAGATGACATCATTCATAGTTTTTTTGTTTCTCAACTCTGTAGGGAAATAAAACATTGAGAAATTACGTACACGTTTGACGTACTTGTCATTTCTTACTATGAATATAGGTCTTTATTATCAACCTGCTTTAACTACTTACAAAGTTCGACAACAGGTTTCACGTTTTGACCCGTGTTATATCCAGGAACCATAAAATTGGGTTTTTTATAGGTTCCATTGACTTTATCATACCTGATTGCCAAAATCCAGAGACTGGGTCTTATTTATCGACGCCTCGGCCACATTTAAGTCAAATCAGTGAATTTATTTCGTTCTTGACGTTTTCCCCTGATCTGAAGCCGGGGTGGACATAATATTATACGTAACGAGAATTCCGTTGTTTATACCAACTCCTTTTGTAGATCTTCCAGGATATAATTTAGGTCTTTTTTGGAAATAAGGATCTATCTAGAAGTGTTTTTATCCAGGATCCATCTAGTATTGTTTTTATTAATTACTCTAGTCTATTATTTAAAGGAAAAAAAAGGCTTGGAGAAAGTATTTAGTAAATGGTGTTTTAGTGTTTTAACATATTTATTTTGGTGGATGAAAATTTTCAATGTCATTCGTTAGTTTACTTTAAAAAAATTATTACCCTGTAACCCTATAGTTGTCCTAATCTGCAGTACTCTTAGAAGGCAGGCAAATACATGACAACATGTATTTGCCTATCATCTATCTTTATGAAATAATATTCTTATGATAGAATTCTTGATTTAAAAGGGATCATTCAATATTAAAAGAATATATTTTGCATATGTTGTAAATGTAATCTAAATGGGATTAGAAGCTACACTGACGAGAGACAAATGATTTGATTTTTTTTTTTTTTTTTTTTTAATCTTCAAATCCCACCTGATACATCTCACTTGCTGTTGGGATTAAAGGATAATTCAGGTACACTTTCAGTATTTTATACCAGATTTTACGATTTTACTTTTATAATGCCGATTTTTTAAGTTGTGTCACTAATGAAATACATATACGGTATATAAATATCTTTATGATATGGTTGCTATTTACTTATTCTGATCAAGCTTTTTACCCAACTATCTTTGTTGTTAAGCAGGTTTCAGTTGTGTCCATTGTCGTATAATAATCATTAATGATACTAAAATAATGAAATTATTTTTTTATTTTATATTATTTTTATTTTGCTTGCTTAGTGGTTTAGAAACTGTTAAACATGTAGAAACCAGGTCTTTGATACAGCTTTTCTGCATATTCATTATTCTCTGTTTTCTATTGCATTTCGCGAAGAAACGAAGATATAAATATTCAACATTACTGAATAGACCAAAGAATTGCAAAATAGTGAGTTTTTTTTTTTTGTCTTTCTTTTCACGCATATGTTACTTTGCTGTTACAATAGTATAATTACAGGAGCGACTATTTCATTCTGGTACCACTCAATAACCAACGAAAACAACTTCAATCAGTTTCACTTCTGAACCCAAACACCAATAAAATAGTTATAATACTGATTAACAATTAGTCATTTTTTATCAATAATAATTGATTGTGAATAGTATCAAGACGAAAAATTCATTTTGAATAGACAATGTTCAATACCTCCGAGGCATAGATACATATCATGGACCATTGCGATTATTAATATTTTTTTAATAGTGTACAACTGTGTTTCGTTTTTAGCTTATTATGAAAATTCAATATGCCTCAAAAGTTATGAGGAGTATTTATTTAATCACATCAATTAACAATACATGAATTAGTATGTAGGAATAGATACAGAATAGATACACCATATTCTTCATAAAATATATGTTAAGTGTGTACCTTCCGAATCAATTATAGGGCAGAAGATGCTAAGAAGGTGTGTCCAACAAACACCTGTATTTAGAAAAGAAACATATTCCGTGATTTGTACACGTTGCCACTAATTGGGCCTGTCTTCGGAGGGGGCAATTACTTACTCAGCCGGAGCCAACAGCATTAAGACTTAGCACAGGGCCTCGTTAACTAAACAGTAATTATATAGCAATTGTTTAATAGTTACCACTCTATAGTCAATGGCAGGAGCTTCCCTTCCAACCAGTTCCAGCTCTATTACATGATATATTGAGCCCTTAAGTGGACCAGCTTAACTGTAGCTTCTTCCAGATCGAAAAACTTGGCAGCTGTAATTTTAAACAGAACTCGAGTTCGGGTCATGTCTGTCATTTTTTATTTTAGATATGCTATTCGTTTGAACTAGTCAGTATTATTCATCCTAAAACCAGGTAATCAAACATTTGGTAATATGAATGGAATGAAGTAACTTCTGCGAAGATGAAATCTCACCAAATAACCTTACCCTTTGTCGTAAACCAAATCTTCCTGTCCTACAATATCCTTGAATGATATTCCACTAACCCCTGTTAAACAGATCCACTACGACAGACTAAAATGACAAGAAACTGCTCCTAGTTACAGACTACTTTAACATTTACTAGCCTAAAGTTCAATGCTCCCAATTAATTACAATCTAAAATCCTCAATCTTTGTCACTTTGTCACAAACACACTTATCCCAAAGATTTTAATGTTCATATGTTTCTGATATTGCCAAAATCAGGTATCAATCTTTTCATAGTAAACACCATATTCATTCAAAGACATTAAAATCACAATTTGCTTCACATTTTATTCCAGATAACCATCCGAGGCGCATGAATAGAAGATGGATTTTCTAATATAGTACTTTATTATGTAGAGCTTTCATAAGTGATAGCAATGGGTAGTGGCTTTGAAAGCATTATTTATGTAATTTTTAGCATTACCATCACATTTACTTGATGTATTTTATTTCATATTGTATACAGTTGTATATTTAAATAAATTGCTATAGATAAAAGAGAAAAAATAATTATCTGCTGATAGAAGTTCTCAATTCATAAAGAAGTGTTAGACTCGTATGAAAATATTTTAAGTAACTACATAAGGTGTTTCTTACAATTAGTTAATTCTAAGCAATTGAATCTTGTCAAATAACAGACTAACAGACGTGTTTCAAGATAACTATTTGAGCATAATAGTTGGATGTGGATATAATACTAAACATGAAATATTGTACCTACTGCAATTAAACTTTATAGTATAGTAACTAAATTTAGTTCAGAGACACGCAAAAATAGTTTACTAGAATCTGAATTTTGCTTTAACTGCTTAACCGAAACATCTAACATAATTGAATTAAATTATTAAAACATTATAAACATTGCAGCCTATTACTGGAAAGGCATTAGAAACATATTTTATGTAACATCCTGATAAGGGGTCAAAAATTAACACAAAAAAATAAGAAAGCTTAGTTAATCCAACATATCACACTTTTATTTCTAAAGTGACACAACTCAAAAAGCAGCATTAAAAAAAAATTAATAGTTTAATAGTCTTGTATGAAACACCGAAGTGTACCTAAATTATCACTTAATCCCAACCGCAAGTGAGATGTACAGATGGGATTCATATTACCAAATATTTGATTATCTGATTTTAGGATGAATAATACTGAATATTTTAAACCAATAGCATATTTAAAATAAAAAATGGCATACCTGACCCGAACTCGATTCTTGATTAAAATTACAGCTGCCAAGTTTTTTGATCTGGAAGAAGCTTGAAAGTATAGAAGAAAAAGGTATAATAAGAAACAAGTCGATAATGTTCTATCACAACGTTAATAGTGATTAGTTTTATAGTATGCTTCAAATAAGTTTCATCGTGAAAAACGTTTCCATCACTGAAATAAAAAAAAAAAATTATATTTTATGTAGCAACAATAATTATATTACCAGCAATGCATTAAACTCTCGGGTAATTTTTGCATTCTGGCACGTCATGCGGTGTTTTCTCAAACGGAAGGCTCGTACATAGAAATGTAAATTGTTTTTATAAGTGCTGTGGGTAGAATGTGGTTATCATATTTCAAAAACTTGTTGACGTCTTAACAACGAGGGATTATAAATAAGGTTTTAAAATAAGTCGATCAATATCGTAATTTATTTTCTATGGGACAGGTCCTGTCTAATCCTATATTAAAAAAAATATATATATATTGTGAATATTTTAAAGTGTTTCACATGTAAGGTATAAAAGTATTTTTAGTTTAGAAGTAAAAGTAATTTAATTATTAATACCATCCTCTCTTTAGTGTAATAAGTAATGTGGATAGCTAAAAATCCATTCACACGATATAAAAAATGAAAAAAAAAAAAAATGTGAAATAAAAAATCTTCTAACAATAAAAAAATTAACTATAATAATAAAGAAAAATAAATTTTAATTTTATTTCAATCTCACAATGTATACAACATATTCAAGCAAAGGAAGTTTGAACGAAGGTTGCCCCTCCACTTAACGGAAAGAAAAGCCTGAACCAAGAGATCCCATCGCTTCTTTCTCAACTGCGTCAAAAGTGATAATGCATTATTAAGTATAATTTTTTTTTATCTTAAAAAAAAATATTATTTTTATATCGTTCTTTTTTTCATGCATTCATTCTCTGATGCCATCTTTTTCTTCAGTCCCTTCCGAAGATTAACAGAAATTGAATGGAAAGCAAGTTAAGTGGGTATGGAGTTTATCATGATAGGTATTCTGTTTGGTATGGGTATCTGTGTCGACGAGCGACTCCACTAAATTGGCCCAGCCACGCTTCACTACGAGTTTCACATTTATTGATAGCAATTTCCTTTAACCTCACATGTAAACATCTATCTCTACAGTTCCAAATTAGATTGTGTTGTTTAGTGAGTTATATTGATGTTTCGTCTTCTTAATTGTAAATTAGTAAAACAGGAGTTAAGTACATGAATTATACAGTTGTAAATTTCAATAAATTGTAAAAAAAAAAAAAAGTACATGAGTTTCAACATGGATTTAGTTTTTATATATTTGTGGTTTCTTATTATCACTTCTCTAATGTGTGAAAGTGTAACACAGTTTACAACATTAGTTTCTATATGGATTTGGTGAGATATATATATTTATATTTTGTTATTTCCTTCCCTTATGTGAGATATTTTCAATTTACGTATTGTGTGAATATATTCTTTGCCATCCATATTACTTATTGCCCGTAGGTGAGACAGATTATGAGAAAAGGATATTAGAAGTTTCATATATTCTTATTTCCGCTCCCCTAATGTGAGAAAATATAGCAAAAAATAAGAAGAGGACTCCCAACAGGATTTAGTTTTATGCATTTATAATCTGTTATTTCCACTTCCCCAACGTGTAAAAGATTATCAGAAGCTAACATAACTTAATATTATTATGCTAATTCTGATTTACTATAATATTAATTCAATATTGATGTAGTGTTTTATATTTTGATATTTTATATATTTCCAGATATTTTTTAAAATAATTTTTTATGCTAATATGAGAAGGTATAACAGAAGCAGTATTTTGGTACCAACATTTTTCGATTCTTGTTACCGGGACCTCGATTAAAAATGATTTGTTATAAAATAAAATAATCGATATAAATACTGAAGAAGGATACCAAGTTATCAAAAACAATAATAATCCAAGAAATAAATTAGTAAGCAGCAAATAGTAATTACCATCCACAAAATACAATATATAAATTAATTGCATTTCGAACAATATTAAAATATACTTAATATTATTAACTATTATTTAAGGTTCAGGATTTCATTTACTATTCAAGGAAGCGCAAATGTAACAATGTGCAATTAAAGCCTTTCACAAACCACTGCAGACGGAAGGAGAATGCATTAATACGAGTATATTTCTCTGGATGTTGAGTTTATTGGTATATTGATATATTCTGTACCAAGTAGTGCTGATTAAGGATATGCAAAATTTCTCTGTTTTTGTAAGATATAAAATATATTTTGAAATTAATTATCATACATTTTTGTTTTATCTTAAGGAGAAGAATCGATATCTGTATATTAATTTCATAATTATGTATTACAAAACTGCCTCCAAGAGTATCGATTGTCTAGTAATCGACTTTGGGCCATCGATTTTCGATACTGATACTTTTCTCAAGAATTGTAGGAATCGAGAATCGACAAATCCCTATACTGAAGTTAATTTTAGTTAGAACATGGATTTAGAGTTTGTGTGAAAATGGAAGAGAATAACATTCCCTGTGCAAAATTAGTTGATATAAATCGGAACCATGTTAGAATCGAGAAAACGGTATTCTGGACGCGTGAAGTGGTGGAGCGCCTCGTCAATACAGTTACCCAAATCAACAGCATGTTTTTTTAACTGTGTATTAATAAAAGAAGTTTAGTATAATTTGGGTCAGGGATCCGTGCACTGAATGGATTGTTCTTCTGAAATGGCAACTAGTTCCGCTTCTCACAAAGGAGTAGCCTGCGGGTAGGCTGATGGAGTGGACAGATCCGACCCGGACCTGCAGAGCAGCTCCTCTTAAGTCGAATACAAATCAAAGGATCTTGATGACTGACTGTTAAGGAGTTGATGTCAGAGCAGGAGACAGGGAGAACCGAAGATGAAAAAGTAGTAAAGTAGCCGATGAGGGAAGGGTGGAGGTTTTCAATCAGGGCAGGAAGGGCCCAGGAGGCCAATCAGCTGTAATTATTTAGGATTGAGATGGGTCAATTATTTCGGGAGGGTGAAGGGCCGTCAGGTAGGCGTATCATGCTTCCACCGTCGTCAGCTAGGACCAGTTCATTCCTTCATCCTTCTACCGGTTCTTGAGGAAAAATATTTTCTGAACTACATAGTTCAGCTAAACTTTGTGTCTTTTTTATCGCATATCTTATAATGCAAAACGAAGAAACATTTTTTCTTTTGATGAGATGTTTATTGACTATGGCAATAATGAAGAAGTAGGTTGTTAAGGTGTGCATAGAATTGAAAATAAATAAAATATAAAGTTTAATGTATTGTCCAAAGTTTCGGCTTACATTGCCTTCATTAGGGCTAGAAGAAAAACAAATATATATATATATATATATATATATATATATATATATATATATATATATATATATATATATATATATATTTACAAAAAATGCAGTAAATATGAAAAAAAAAAATAAGACGAAAATGACTAAGAAAAAAATAAGAAGAATAATAAGTTAAAAAATAAATAAATAAATAAAGACAATTTAATAAATAAATTTATAAATTTATTTATTTAATAAATAAATAAAAACAATTTAAATTAAAAATAAAATTGAAATAAATAAATTAAATAGAAGACAAGTTGATAAGTAAATGATTAAATACATAAATAAAGAATAAAATTAGGAAGTTGACACTAGTTGATTAATAAATACATATATATTAATAAATAATCTCTTGTTATATTCTTGTATGTGCATCAACTATTATGAAAGAAATAATTAAAAAGGACATTGAAAAGTAACTTCATGAAAGTCTGATATAAATTAGATCTATGCAAAACATTGTAATGATTGCAGATGCTATAAATAATTATGAAAATGAGTAAAGAATGATGTATTTATTTAATTCAAATTGAGTTACAAACCTTAATATTTGAAAGGTGATTTGGTAGATTTAAGTGTAAATTGAATGTCATTTATTTTATAATATATAGTATATAGTATAATAATTAGATAGTACATATCAACAAAAAGAGACTGCGTTATATACCGACCTGTTTGTAAGAAACAGAAGAAAAAATATAAGTTAAACGATACCCTGTAGCTAACGACTATAAGGCTATGAACGAAGCACATTAAACAATGCTAATGTCAACCGAATTCTAACTGAAGCAAGATAATTTTTCGATAAATTAATCAACAGTCAACCATATATTCGATTTTATTTTATTTTTTTCCAAATCACAATTTTAACTGTCGTGATAATAAGAAGCAAATCACAATAATATAACTGCGTTTCTATCCAGAACAGAAGGAATACTGCCCAATTTTGGGTAAATAAGAATTGAAAATGTGTGCACGTGTGAGCTGTGTTGAAACCAAATACCTCCTTACCCTGGGCTATTAAGTCCCCCGGGTGACATCTTCCGACCACGGCCACTCTCGTAAACAGTTCTGACAGAATTTTAAACATCCAGCGGTCCTTCAAGACTTCTTCCCACCCTCCCCCCTCCCGAATTCGTAATCTCAAGCAATCAGATTTTATTTTTGTTTTATACCTTCAGAGTTTTAGGGCATCCGAGTAATTACCTTACAAGAAAATGTCAATTGGTATTATAATTATAATAATGTATAAAAACATTTCTAAATAAATACGGGAATAAAAAAGGCTGTAAATTTAACTAGCGTTCCCAGGGAGATTATAACATTCCAAGGAATAACTGCAATTAAAAAATATTTCGATTCTCTAGTATGCTATTAAAACTTAGTTTTATGATTACAGGCGTTCAAAATGACGTTACCGATTCAGTTTCTTTTCACAGAAAAAAATAAAAAAGACTATTATTTTTATCTATCAACATAAGAGAGGAAGTTGTTATAGTTAGACTGAGAATAGGCCATAATCGACTTACCCACCGTTACCTTATAGCAGGGGACAGTCCGCCGATGTGCAAGACCAGCAGCAGAGGACTGCCCTCGATGGATAGTTATTTGCAGGAAGCACGTTTACAGAGGGACCTCCCTGCTATAATTGATGATAATAGTAACAATATAGACACAATTATACAATTCCTTAAAAAATATGAATTATTCAATAAAATCTGAAAGAAAAATTGCCTAAAACTAGAATACAGATTGAAAAAATACTCTAAAGACCCTCGATGTTGAGTGTCCAAAAGAAATTTAATCTAATCTCCATTGCACTATAAATTACGTGTAAACAATAACAATAAGGATCCTCTTGTTAATGGATACTATACTCTAAAGATAAAATAAAAATTGCATTCAATTATGGCCATGTTTTCATTTGAATCAACATATTTTTAAGCGTAGAAATATAACTGAATAAAATGGCCAACTAGTAGGTTCATCTCTAATAATCATAAAATGCAAACACATCGTATTGTATGATTATCAACTATATCCACTCATCTGTTGTCATAATCTCCATTTTTTATAATTATAAAAACAATATTTTTTATTTCATTTATTTATTTTTTAAAATTTCCTACTGTTTTTATTTTCTTATCTTTTTTAAGTTTCACTTTTTTTATCATATATTTTTTCTTCTTTCTTCTAGCCCTAATGGATTGTAAAAATTGTAACGTCGGCACAGTAAAATAATATTTTATAAGAAAACACAATTTTCCTTGACTGTACACCCCAACTATCTACATCATCATTAGTTCTTTAGTCAAATAAACCACACCAAAATAAATTTAACAACTTATGAAAATATATATCTTAATAAGGACAAAAAATAGGTTCTTTCTCCTTAGCGCAGACCTAAACAATTTCTCTAGAAAATAATTATAGTAAATTAAATTATCATGAAACATATGGTTGTGTAACATGTTTTACTTCTTGCATAGATTTTATCCTCTTAACTATATTTTCACTTGAGTTATCCTACGATTCTTCCTTTTTACTTCATAAATATTTTTAAAAAATTCTAATAAACTAATTCAAAGACTATTTTTTTAAAAAGAATAATTATCATTATGTTTACACGACCTGGACGATCCGAAAATGCTGAATAGTTCAATATAATATACTTTATTTTTCAATTAAAACTACGTTTATATGAGTTGTTATTTGTTTTACATCTTGCTAAATACAAGGGGAATTTAACAGTTCTAACAGAATGAAGAGAAAGCTTCAAAAATATTCTAGAGCAGGCTCAAATCAGAGTAGAAAATCAGGGACGTGTAAGTAGAAAATTATTTAGGAAAAAAAAAAGCAGTAGCGATGCATGATCCAGTGATAAGGGGCCGGCAGGCAGATTGGATGCTAGAAATGGTTCAGATAACTGTCGAAGCAATTTATGATAAAAAATCAGAATAGAGGGAATTGCTGTAGTGCCTTTTCCATTAGTTTAGCTTTATTTATATATTAAAAAAAAATGGAATTTATTAATATATATTAACAATTTTAAAATGTTTTTTCTTTTACCTTTTTTATTATATTTATTTTTTAAATTTTTTTACTAGTGCAGCCTTGTAAGGATGTAGGAACTTTAAAGAGTAGTTGCATTTATTATTTAATGGGTATTCTAAACACCCATTTTAAAGCCGAAAAAACATGGTGTTCTCATTTGGCATACAAAGCAGTTTCTTGTGTAAACAAAACATTATTACAATATCTTAATGGAAATGTGCATTTTAAACGTAATAACCATTGGAATATAAAACAAAGAAAAAAAAAATTGTTTAATAGAAAATAAAATAAAACTGCCAATAAAGCGACTCCAGATCAGAGGATCTTATGCTTTTAAATTTATTTATTTATTATTTATGATTTATGATTTATTTTAGTAGATTTTCAATGTAAGGATTAAAACTCAATAGGTAGAAATGCCTTCCCCTGTAAAAACAGACTAATCTGTCTACAAAATTCACATCAAAAAGTGGTATTATTTAACAAAATCTTCATTTAGAAGCTACTGGAAAATTTGAGGTCTATGTTCATTAGCATTGGGTTTTAAACCTAACATTGAAAATCTAATAAAAAAAATAAAGAACTGTATAAAATAAAATCCACAAATAATAAAAAAACAACAACAACAATTTGATTAAATAAACAATAATAATTTAAGAAATAAATTAGTAAACCGCTAGTAGCATTTACTGTCCATAGCATATAATATATGATTAATTTACATGTACAATAATAATACAATAATAATAATAATACTATATAATAATATACATATATATATATACTATATATAATAATAATACATACAATAATACAATAATACAATTCAATTGAAATTTCTTATTTCGGAAGATAATTGAAAACGTTACCTACTCTTTTACTAAATATTGTAGATGCACTGGTTTTGTTTTAATTTAGTATTAGTGTTCGAAAACTAAACTCCACGTCAAAAGTATTGCAACAACTATAATTCTCGAGATTTTCCTAGTTTTTACCTTAATCCATAATTGGTTTATATTCATTTTAATATTATTTATTAAACGTGAGACATTAAGGATTAGACACATCAATGTTTTTCCCTTTTAATAACAAACGATGGAATTATAAATTATTTTTTTTAAATTTCCTTCAGTCCATGTTTATCGTTCGTTTCGTTAAGTTAAAATTGTAAAAAATTTAAATTTTAAAAAGTCAGTTTTTTGGAAGAAATATTGTAATTTATTTTAATAAAAATTGTTTATGTCTAGTTTAAGAATGTTTATTATAGACTTCAGAACCACTCTTTATTATGAAAAGAAAATACATTTTTATAAAATACAAATATTTCAAAGTTTTGCGATACTTTTGATGGGGAATTTATTATTTACACGTAATAAAACGAAAATTAATCTTTTACCTTGAACCTATCGTACCTTAAGAAAATTAAAAATGTATAATATAATCGCATTAATGTCTGAGTGGCATTATTTCGTTGATTAGAGATTGTAATATTATTTCTGGATCTTAACGAATATCTTCAACAAACTGGAGTTTAACTTGCAGTTGCATGGTGTTTGTTTTTAATTCTGTACAAAGAAGTTATGAACACTAGGAGAATAATTATTCAATGATAATAACAGGTATCACAAAACTATTTCCAACGTCAGCAGTATTAATACGTTCCTAGGAATCGACTTTGGATCATCGATTCTCGATACCTTTTCTTTTCACAAGAATCGATGGATTCTTGAGAAAATAAAATAAATACATTTATATAATATTTAAGTTGCGGTACCATCCATTTCTAGAGGAAAAGGGTAAGAAATGAAACAATTATAACCAAAACTTTCCAGTACTAGACTAAATATTTTGAAACTGCTCTCATTCGGACCAGGTGAATCAATTTAACAAATAATGTTTTAAAATGCATATTAAAGATACAAGCATAAAATGGGAGTTTCTGATGGTCAAGAAGAGAAGAAACCATTTTATATACCTTCCGCATTGGGCATTGCAAGTTTTCACATGGATATCATCTCCGTAATTCAGAAGCTCCTACATTTTATTAATATCATGCTATAAAACATGTCCTATTCTACAAGACTGTACATCATTTTAAAATATTTTGGTAAGAAATTTAGTTATCAAGAATGTATATATTATGATACTACTTTTCAAGAATATCAAAACATAATCTTAATAAATACTAGTCAATATAACTATTTATTTTATTGCTACTGATTAAAAGTTTGCCTGTATTTCTCTGAACAAAGGACTTCACAGATATTTTGGTAATCTCAAATAGATCTCGTTGTTTTTAAAACAGACTCAAGGTTCTTTAAAGTTCCGTTTCGTAGGAGTTTCTTGGAGGTCATAACCAAGTCTTAACCCACCACTTTAAAAAGTATGTTCTTAATGCATTCCTATTTGATTCATTATCATTTATGATAATTTTTGAAGTATTTGTTTATTTATAGACTGATCTTTTTTTTTTTTGCTTGTACCGTTATCACGGTTTGTCTTTTTATTGCAATAGAAGAGAAATTTAATCATCATAATGATTATAGTTAAAAGAATCATATCAGCCAAGAAATAGGCAAATAATATAAGCGGTACTAGGTAAGTACGGCAGTATATCTACTTATGAATATATGCTCGTTAAGACTTTTTAAGACTAAGTATTCTTAGCCCAATCAAATGGTAGTATTCAAGAGACATAAACCCGGATTTTCATCTTTTCCTCAACGGATTTATATATTTTTGAAGGTACTGATTCCAAATTTCAAGTTCACTGCTTTGTGAAAAATTGGCCTCTTAACAAAAATTGCAAAATTTTCGTACATAGGTTATCTGCCAATATATAAACTAATGGTTTTCTGAACATGGCAGTCTTAAAAAAGTAGAAGAACCTTGGTTTTCCAACAAGTGGTACCCGCTGTAGAACATATTACAAACAGATTATTTAATATTTACAAATTATCATATAATTGAAAACAAATGAGGTACATTACAATGAATATGAAATCTGTACGTAGTAATGTTACTTATACATTGATTTGTATGGTTTTTGGTCTAGTGAATCCTAGTTTCAAGTTTTATACCATGTGGTTGACAATACATCCCAAAAGTTGTGCAGTTTTTTTTTTTATACAAACAATATATACATTTTTCTAAATGATGCATTATGCAGTTTAAAGTAGTCAAAATTATCTAAAATTTGCTACAAGAAAACTTTATTTTTCTATTGAAGTGTAATTATAGATGTAAGAGTCGTTGGTGGAGGTCTTGCATTGGTGAGGGGCATTGATTGGACGATGGTCTCAGCTCACCCAGTACAGAAGGGTTCGAAACCGATTTTGAACCGATTTTGAAACCGAAACCGAACCGATGAGGGGTGATTGATATTTATTTTGTTGCGAACCCACGGAATCATTCTTGGACCTTTACACCCTTGCAAGAATAGGTTTGTAATTTGTAGGATAACCCGATCTTCCTGCCTTAGTTGGAGTATATAAGGACGCTAAGCCACAACAAGGAAACAAGAAAGGATTTTTCCTGAAAAAAGGCTACTCTACCCCCTACAACTCGAAAATTTACATTTTAATAGGGGAAGGGGGGGGGGGGTGAATCGGACATAAAAAAACAACAGATTTTCCCGAAAAACCCGCCACCCCCCCAAAAAAAACTAAATTAAATTAAAGAAATGAACGATCTGATTAACTATTTACAATTTCACAAATAAGGAGCAAAAACAGATTCGCATGAAATAAAAATTATGAAAATTCAATAGGTAATTGTAGGAAGAAATAAAAACTATGTACATCTACTAATTTTTTTGATTTTTTTAATGAAGTTTTGCTAGTCGGAGAAAAAGGCAGTATTGAAAGAGAAGGAATTTAAAAGTGGACAGAGATGGAGTATTACGGATATTAAAGGGTTGTGAATTGCATAAGGAAGTTGCACGGAAAATAAATAAATAGTCGCATGATTCACTCTTATGTGAAGAAGTATACAGGTCTGAGGAGCGAGATCTTGTAGTGCATGTTTACATATTCATACAACTCATGCGTTTCATGTTTACAACATTGATGTCCAATAATATCCGTATTCAAGATCGGAGGTTATATAATATTAAATACGGAGGTTCCGTATTCAAGAAGGTTGAAAAGATGCTGGATGAGAGATCACATACAGTAACATGAAAAATGATTACCAAGGGAGTTGAAGTTGCTTCTGGGCGATACTCCACACCATGCCTCTCGTACCATCACCTTCTCATGGTTTTTATAGCTATCACATTCGCTGGTTGTCATTTTATGTATTAGTTGTGAAAAAAGATTAATAAAGATATTTTAAAAAAAGGTAAATAATGCTACGGAAAAAAACGTACAATACGCGTATTATTAGGAATTGTTGGCTATTTGCCACTTCTATTATATAAGACTAGTTTCAAGTATTAAAAATGCATCATGAGTTCTAACAACCGACTAAAATTCAAAAATCAGTAATGTGATGTACATATTTTGTACATTTATATTAATTTAAAAAATGTAAGACAAGAAATCAAGCATGTTAAAGCTCACATATAGAAGCAAAGAGAAAAGGTTTCTAAGTAGCAAATCATTAATGCATTTCTAATTTTAATTATCCTTCTATACCATCATGAGCACCTCTTGTTATGAGAAATAATTGATACACTTATTAGCTCTGTCCACTTTTATTCAGGCTCTCATGGGATTTAATCTGAAGTGTCAACAAACTTGATCTGCTTGAGAGTTGATAGTCGATTTATTTTTTGTTTGACGATAATTACGTATCGAATGTAATAATTTTCAGGACCATGGTGATAGGTTTTTATATAGAATTAAGATTCTCATCTTATTAGAGCTTGTTGCTTTGCTGAGGAGATAATGAATCAGGCCGGTTTTGAAACACCCCCAAGGTGTTGTGCTCACCTCCCACTGAGTTAGTAATCTTCACAACCTCCACAGTTTCAGGTTGCACCTTCAGATAGTTTCAGTTTTTTATTTTAGGCTCCGAAAAAATAAATTTAACATTCTTTTTTTTCATTCGTAGTTCAAAATGAGGCTTTTTAAAAAGGCAAATATTTACACTTTTGCATGTTGAATTGCATAACTTGATTTTCCGTAGATATATTTCTACCACTGATCAATTCTTGTAAATGGTCAATGATCCATTAATTCTTTTCGTACCTAGATCTTTCTTTTAAATTCCTTAAATATTAGAAATTAATAAAGAGCAGTATAAGGTTTCCAGATTTTTAAAGTTTTAGTAACTTAAATAGTCTTATTAATTTTTTTAAAACACATTTTTGACTTATAGGTCATTCATATTGTACCAACTGGTCAGCCTATTATATCAACTATTGTTTTATTCAAGGCTCGTACATATTGTTTTCAGACAACTCGGAGGTTTATCGGGAATAGAATGGGAAGAATGCTAGGATACTAGTAGATTTGAGTAAGTATCATGGAAAGGCAGATTTCAGCAAAATCAGCGACATAATATTGAAGATTTTTTGAAGGATTTTAAATCTAAAAGCCAAATATACGGAGTTATGTCCAAAAAGGTCTTATTACTGTTTTTATAATTAATCTGAAGATTTTTTTTTCTTGTATGTGGATTCAGGGTAAGACGTTTGTCCAGATTGAGTTCCCCGTAGTAGGTCTGAGTCCAATAGAGATTAGTGGTTTATCATTAAAGGAAGCTGTTGGACGGGGAGAAGTAGGCTTACGACGAAGGGTAAAGATAATTTGTGGAGATTTGTTTGGGTATATTTAAGACTAAAACTTCCGATATTCCATGTATGTATATTTCTACCATATTGTCTTGGTAAAAAACAATAATGAGGGAGGAGTATATATTGAAAAAACAATTGATTTATTTATTAATAAAAGCAGTAAAGTCAAAAAGTAACATAATGAATGCTATTTCGAAGAACTTCTTACAAAAAATCCGGAAAGGGTCAGTTTTTGTGTTAAATCATCTAATATTGACACTATTCTTGAAGGTTTGTGGTCTGAGATTGGAGTTATAAAGATTCAATGAACGGGTCTTAATTTATTGATAACACACTAGTACCATCAGCGTTCTTAGTGAGTCAGAATGTCAGGTGTATATACCGTTTAGAGGATGGGACCTAGTATTCTGCGTTGAGGAACACCGCCAGATAATAAGGGAGAAAGTAAAATTTATAATTTACAATGAAAGTTATATCACTGAGGTAGGAAATTCTATATTATAATATGAATTTAAAATTATCTTTTAACATTCATTCATTTAATAATAAATTATAATATGCACCTATACAGTATATGGTGTAGTGTTAATCTATTATTTAAAGATATTTTTATTTATATTGTCAGGATAGTTGTGGAAATGAGGTATAAGTGTGTCGATTTCTCTGATTTAAATATATTCTTGGAATAAAACTATCTTGTTTTACGTATTGTATCAGGATGCCTTATTATAAAACCTAGTTCATAATATCGGATGGCTTCTAATTTTAACTTAATAATGATTCATTCTCCTGTTTGTTTAGTGCTATAAATCTATCTGGATCGTGAATGGATACAACCCAATAATTTTTGATATATCGCTCTCATGTGAATAAGAAGCGTGACTCCTCTATAATGAATGGCTTAATAAATATAAAAGTAACGGTGATTTCGATCGGTATTTATATCTTATTCCTTAGTAAAATGTTTTAAGGCCGAACTTGTAAAAAATGAGTTTTATACATCACCAGAATGTTCATTTTTTCCCGCGAATATTAACCAGTATAGGTAATGTTTTGTCTACGAATTGTGTTCAGTGATGTTATGTCTACAAAATACAAGAATAAACAAAACAAAATAAAAGGTTTATAATTTAAGTAATTTAGTGTGTGTAAAACCTATCTACAGACCTGGTAGTTTTAAAAATTTGATTTTAAAGAAAAATAATTGAATCAATACTAAAGATAAATACAATCAAAATATTATTAATAATATTTCAGAAAAATTATCAATTGTGATTTATCAATACTTTTGAAATTCAAATTTTTTTTTTCTGCTGCCACAGAATTTTATATATCTTCATTTTTACATAACGATCACTTTATTCACGATTTGACACTGAAATCCCAGTCATAAATAATGACAACAGGTATACCAACATAAATCAGTTAAAAAGTAATTAAAAAAAAAAAAAAAGAAGTTTTAGGCTTTGTGTTTACTAAGCAAAGCAAGTGCCAGGTTTCAAAACCATCTAGAGGATTGCCTGTTTTCTCGGCAGTCAAAACATCGTAAAATAAACAAAGGTGTCAAGCTCAGTACTTTATTTAATGGTATTTGGGACCATTTGTGGCTGAAAACAATGTCGATTTCCAGTCTTATGTTTTTGTAACAGGTTTTTTTATTTTAGACAGCTACAAATGTTAGTAATGATTACGTTATTTATTAGATAATTTATACCTGTATATATATGTTATAAGAATTATTTAATGTGTTTATTTTAAACTGACTGTAGGTTCATCGATTGACAAACGGTATGAAGACCACTATGTACATTGTACAAATTACGTATAATAGTTATCGTAAATAGAACGTGATACTAAACTGATATTTATAATATAAGTTATACGTATTGTAATTCTATATATCCCTGAAAGGCATATAATAATAATACGCCGTCTTCTAGCTTTGGAATACATTTAATGTAAATATTCTTAATGTTTTATTATTTTTATATACATTTTTTTTTCTGATCGGCTTTATATTTTATTAAGAGATTAAAAAAAAATAATAATAATAAGGAAGGGACCTTGTTTTGCATCGCCGGCATTTAAAGATGTCTATGCTGATCCTGCTACCTCTGTGGATGTAGAATATTTTTTTTATATAGTATATATAAATATAAAAAAAATATTTAAATAAAAAAAAAATAGCCTGATTCTCAGGAGTGAAACTAAATAATTTTGTTGAAAATAGTCAAAAATTAAAAAAATACGAACTATTCGGAATAATGAAAACGTTTTAATCCAATCCAAAATTTTATTTAGATTTTATAGTCCAATTTTTATAAAGGTTTGTTTTCCATTTTATTACCATTCAGAATAGAGCCACCTATTTACCAGCAAGAAGACCTTACTTCTCTCTCAGTATTTTCAGTCCTTCAGTCAGTTCTGCAAGAAGTTTGCGCTCCCTTTCCTGTCTTAGATTTGTATAACATAAATATAATCATTTATATTATATTATATGGTATATTTATATTATCTTTAATATTTTGTATTTATTATGGGAATTTTCTTTACATCTTCAAACTCATAACGATCTCGTAATTGCATATTATAGAATGAATATTTTTTACTTTTGCTAGATTGCACGTTTTTTCTGGAAATCATACATATATTGATGATATTTTCTATAAATAAAAACCTGGGAAAATGAAAAAAACAATATCATTTGATTTATTTAATGAAATAAATAAAATAACCATCTTACATTTGTATTGAAGAAATAAATTCATGGATTATTCGATGAATCCTTAAACTGTATTTAGAAGCGAATATCATCCACCGCTACCTCTAGAATGGCCTTCAAATTATAAGATCGAATTTTTACCGCGGAAAGGTGATCTAACCAAACATTTTTTTCTGTTTTTTTTTTCATTATATTTTTTTAAGTAATTGTATATTTTCCTTCACTAGTAATCTGATACCTTGTTACAAGATCTGCTTTTAAATTAAAATGCAATTTTCACAATTTACCCTCTTTACGGTATCATTTCCTCACATTAAACTAAATATCTCACTACAAACTCTACTTTAAATATATGTTTTACTTATGGAATAAATTTCGTGTTTATTTCGATTTGCTGTTAATGTCATATACTAACTAGCATCCCCTTTCTCGGCTTCGCCCGCTCTCATAAGTAAAGAACTTATTACTTTTAGTAATAATTGAAGTTAAATTTCTTTATGGACAGAAATTTTGTTTGGAAGTGTGCTATTATTATTTCTTCAATAATATTTTCACGCATAGAAGTAATATTTATACTGGTACTATTACACAGATTAGGTGTTTAAAGATTACGTAAAATCATATTTGTAGATCTAATTTTTAATTTTAATGTATTAGTAATATATATGGACAGAGACTCTTAAGAAACTCTTGCGGATAATGGACTGCATTATCACTGCTTACAACTAAAAGCCTATGAATCATATTTCTACACTAGGAATTTAAAAGCATATGATATAGGCAGGGTATGCAGTCATAGATACACAGCAATTAAAAATAAATTTTAATTTATTATGCCGACGTTTCGACTTGCATCGTAAGCCTTCATCAGGGCTAGAAGAAAAATAAAATAAACAAAAAGATATCACAAAATTGCAAAGAGTAAAAAAGGTACGAAAAGAAATTATTACAAAAAAATAAATAAATGAATCAACCCATTAATTTGTAGTATTTACTCATTAACTTTTAATTAATTAAAACTCATTTTAATTTATTTTCAATTGAATTATTAATTCAATAGTCTTAATGTAATGTCTTCATGGTCTTTATATATTGCCTTTATGTTATTGTCTTTATTCTCATACAGTTATTCTTTTCATACCTTTTTTACTCTCTACAATTTTGTCAAATCTTTTCATTTGTTTTATTTTTGTACTAGCTCTGATGAAGGCTTATGATGCAAGTGGAAACATTGGCTTTATAAATTATAATTTATTTTTAACTGCTGTGTATCTTTGACTGCATACCCTAACTACCTGCATCTTTAAATACTTCACTGTCAACAAATATCCCATAAATTATTATTACTAGATTGAAAATCAATAGATTTTATTATTGCTAAACCTTCCTGGAACTATAAAGATGATGTATTTAAAATTTGGTACAGATTGGTGTAGTAGTTTTTGTTGTTAGTGATCACAAACGAAAAATGGCTTGTCTTTTTATATGATAGTATGGATATATTCTAAAATTATTTTTATAAATTTAGAAGATGATAAATGAATGGACCTCAAAAGTTTTATGAAGTATTTTTTTTTTTTTTTTTTTTTTTTTTTTTTTTTAGAATAAAAATATATTCTTAGCATTATATGAATTATAATATTTTTTACAGGTGGTATTTTGGTAAGTAGGGGATAAGAACTGTGAACTTAGCCTTCGCCCACTGGCCATTTACATATTTCAATAACATCTGCGGGGCGTGGGCCGATGTTCACGGAGGACAGTGTGCAGCATTAGCGACTGTTAAAACAAACAAAACCACTCCGTTTCCGCTCTTATCCGGGACGTTTCAGTTCCTTTTTCTCTCTCTAGTTCATATTTTATTTATCCATTCAGTTCCTGGCGGCCTTGGCTCATTCATAACTGCCTCATCAATGGCCTGCACCTGCATATCCACTACTCATCCGTCCCTAATTATACATTCACTCACACAAGTTTCACCGTCTCGCTTCTACATTTATATCCACTCTTACTCCTCTTACGACATAATTTATGGTAATGGATTTGAAACGACTGTCGATTGGAATATTTTATTTTTAAGATATCAATATCGATAGTATAGAATTATAAGGAAATTTCTTTTTTCAAATTAAATGTGAAGCGAGACATTTTCAACTTTTTGTTCAAAGTTATAATTTGTCACTTTTGGAGAGTCTTTTTTTACGGCCCATTACTTTTTATGTTTATTACTCACTATCAACGATTCCATCAAAATTTACAAGCAGGCCGAAACAAACTAGTAGACAAGACTTGTATGCCTGAAAATACTAAATGTGACTTAAAAGAAGGTGGCTGAGAGATCTACTTTTTTAACTTTGAATAAGTAAATGAATGCCTGGGAAGAATTACGGCTCATTAGAGAGACGTTACGTTTTACACATATTGTCATCAAGCCAAATATTCCGTTGATTGTCAGTATCAAATTAGACTGGTATGGATAAATAAAACATGTTAATAAAAATCATATATTTATAATATCTCTATGTATTGGTTACTGTTATCTGTTATATTTTTTTTTTTTTTTTTTTTTTTTTTTTTTTTTTTTTTTTTTTTTTTTTTTTTTTTTTTTTTTTTTTTTTGGAAATAAATGTACAATCTGCCTCAGTAAAGGACAATAGGTGCAGAAATAAATGTATTCATTCATACAATATATACAAATACTCACTGTTACAAATACACCACACACTACTAAGAATAATAAAAAATAAAAATAAAACAAAAATTCTTCATAAAAATAAAAGTAATAATTATTTACTATAATCAAAAATAAAATGAAATACAAATTAAAATTAAAATACAAAACAAATTAATTCATACTTTTTATACTCGTACAATACAAACACACTCAGCCCGGGGAACCCCAAATCAAGCCTATTCTCCACTTATTGGGAGTCAAGGCTAGACCCAAAGAGATCCCAGCGCTGCTCTCTCAGCTGCATCACTGGTAATATCCAGTGGGGGCTAAGTGGGAGCGCTATGGCCACAGATACTCAGGACTTGAGTTGACAAGCTGGCCACTACCAGGACTCTAACATAACTTTATTTATTACAAAAGGTCTCGGGGCAATTGCCGTTTTAACCTTCGGGGAGGGTTATAAGGATGGTTGTGACTGGATAGGGATTGAGCCAGGGGATTGGGATGATTGGATAGATTTTGAAGGAATGAGATCAAGGACAAAAGGTATTTTTATGTCATTATGCAGGGTTTTATTAGTAACATAATAAGGTGCATTGACAATTGTTCGGAGGACTTTGGATTGGAAGGATTGAATATGTTTGATATTGGATTGTCTTGCTGTTCCCCACAATTCAAGTCCGTAGGTCCAAATAGGTTTTAAGATTGTTTTGTATATGAGGAGTTTGTTATCAACTGAGATATGAGAATTCCTGCGTAGTAGTCTGTAAAGTTGGCTGAATTTCCTGTTTAGCTCTTGTCCTTTTAGTCTTGTATGAGGGTTCCAAGTCAGTCTTTTGTCAAGATGAAAGCCAAGGTAACGCACTGTGTCGGATATAGGTATAGGGATATTAATGAAGTGGATGGGAGGACAGGATATGCGGCGAAGAGTTATCTGTTATTAATATCACTCGGACATCCCCCCTTCCTTGTCGTATCGGCTACACAGGTTTTCCTAGCTGGGAGGGTGGGAGCGAGGAATTGGTAATTTCTTTTAATTCCTGTACTAGTCTGGTTCGAATCTGGGATCCTTCGTTTGCCATGGTTACTGAAGTAACGCACTTGCAAAAAACTTCTGAGCCAAGCATCCCCCCCTCCCTTTTTGGACATTATATATAATGTCAACTAGGTCCAGTGTATTTTTAAAACTTTAATCCGGTTTACAATTTATATTCAGCATATTCTCACTCGATTCCCCATAAACCTCCAAATTGAAGTGCTGCTAATGAGTAATTCTTAAATGAGTAAATCATTTCTAAGTTTCAGCAAAATATCTGCTGCACGGTTGGTTGCAAAGGAAATATTGTTGAATTAAAAAAACTAAACTAAATTTTCTATGATTTTAGCCGAAAATATCGTCGGTGATAATACCGACTTCGTTATGAGCATTTTTTCGATTTTTTTTAGTTTTGCTGGTTTTGTTTTAAAATGAAATTCCGCGTCTAACGTAAAAAACCAAACACGCAAATTCGGCTTGGATCTGGTATTGGTAAAACACTGTTGTAATTTTATCCCGAAAAATAATTACACATGTGCATCAAAGCACATTTTGTATTTAATTTCTTTAGAGGTGCTAAAATACACAACGGAATTGGCTGTCTCACCGACGATATGCTCTGCTGTAGCAAACGGGGACTGAGATACAAGACTTCAAATGTTCGGATGTCTCTCACTAGGAAATAGTGATTTTCTTTTATTGGGTATATATTTATATATTTTTAATGTGATTATAATACACTTTTAACAATTAAAAGTGCTTCATTGTAATCTCCGGTTAATCCGACCTTTTGGCCGTTTCGCTATATCCCTTGGTCCCTTAGAGGTTGGATTAGTGAGGTCCTACTGTAGTTTCGCATTATAAAACAGTGTCCTTAAAAAACCTTCCTACCATCTTTACTTTAATGACTACTAAAAAATACATCTAAATCATAAATTTTCCATTAAATATTTAACGGAATTAAAGTTAATGTTAATATTTTATTTAAATATTGATTTATTAAACCAACCGCTACTCATCAGTTTACATAATTATTTGCAATAATGCAGAATTTGTTATAATATTTAATTTATGTTAACGTTTTAGGACTTTTTAATATGAAACTGTAAATATTAATTCACGAATAAACACTCTTATTTTAAGTTAAAAAATACGTAATTTTGTTATTAAAATTTATGTTGAATATTTAAATGCTCGAATTCACCACCAAGGAATGTGTTTAAAGTCTCTAAACATTAATGTTAAATTGTCACCAAAATCTTAATTCATTTTAATGAAAAAGATCTAGGTAATAATAAGTAATAAAAGTATAAGAAAAGCTAGAAATATAATTGGGCGTCCTACATGGTATAATTAAAATTTTCAAGGACATTATTTAATATGAACAACTACTAAATCATATTATTTTTCCAGATCACTTAATAATAGATTAGTTCTATGATTTTTTGTTTAAATCAAACTTTAAGTTCTGAAAATTTTGTCTGTTTGATGGTTGAGCTTACATGATCACACTATATCTACCCACTACTTTAATACTGAACTGTCGTTCTTATTCCGTGTAACAATCGAATTTCTTACGTGTTCTAGATATTTAGAAAGTTATGAATCATTATTTGCTTTATTCCTCTTTTCTAAAGATATCAACTCTGTTTACTAGATTAAATATAACTGTATATGAACGTCAACCACCAATGGGATCTCCGGAGAGATGAAATAGTTCGCGAAACAGACAGAGAGCGCAGCACCTGCCGGTTCATTCAGTGTTTTATTCTTTAGCGTTTACAAGATTATCCATCAAATTAGAATACATCTATCCTTTTACAAGAATTATCACGTTAACAATATTTTCAGATTACTGTAACAATAAATGTCTGATTCAGAAACTCGATACTTTGAATCAGAAAGTGGATTATCTTAGTTTGAGAGTTTAGTATTTTTTCATTTGGTACACATTGTTCCATTAGGTTTCTTTTTAATTTATTTTTTTACTATAAATTAAATTAAAAAAATAAGAAATATTTTATTTCATGAATCTATTTCATATATATTTCATGAATATATTTCATTTAAATATAAATTAATAACTTAAATGAAAATATTCTAATGATTGGAAATTATTGAGGGAAGTGATAAATTAACTTAAATAATAGTTTATTCATATTATTACTTAATACTATTACAGAAATGGATGTAGAACTCTGTAAGTTAGTAAATGAAATGAACAAAATTAATTTTAAAGTGATTCCAAATGGAATTTAACTTTGGAGTACCTAAGTTACTGTAAAGTTAACATATCATTATGTATTCTATTATAAAAAGAATAACTTTCGCTTTATTTTAGTAAGCCGATAAGTTTCATGTTCTATTCCAGCATTAAAGTCTCCTCTATTTTCAAGGGATATTTCTTTCTATACCATGATTGTTAAATAAGATATAGATTGGTTCTATTTCCGTGTTATGATATCTAACAGGTTTCTTAATTTGTTCAAACTAAAGAAACATAAAATTTATTAGGCTTTGGTAATAATGAAAAAAACTTTATGTTTTGAACTATTATTAAACAAACAAAATACATTATGATTATCCATATTCATGTAAGGCAGGATGTTGCTGGATCGATTTATTGGGGTGAAGGAGAGGGGAAGGGCAAAAAACTAAAATGTGTCTATTTTGAGTGGATTTCCCAATTTACCGCGAAAATCTCAATGGAAGTAATTCAATGAAAGTGATTTATATTTAGTGATTCTTTGAATTTTACATCTCAATGTCGGTAGACAGAAATATGCTCTGTTATCTATTATTTCCCTGCCTGAGATGGTGATTGGCTCTAACACCCCTCATGATTTATTGAGTTGGTATAAAAAATGTATGTTTTCTGTATGTTTATAATGTTGAGTGGTGTCAACTATTAATTCTCTCTCAATGATCCTAGTAGTTTTGCTAAGGTTTCCTTCTACCAAAGCCCTCAGATGGTCATGATCAACAACGGAAGGCCTACCGTGACCTTCCTTGTCTTTGAGATCAAAATCTCCACGAAGAAATTTTTGGAACCATCGCTGCACAGAACGTTCAGCGATGCTTCCTTCACCCTAAACAACATTGATGTTACGCGCGGTTTGGACCGCATTTCGACCGAGTTTGAACTGGTAAAAATAAATTTTACGAATATATTTTTTTAAAAGGGTGAATTTCATAGGTCTTTACTCATATAAAGTGTTAAACAAACTAAACTAATCCTTGAGGAAAAACAAGATTATTAAACATTGTTTATAGTCCATTAACTATACTGGACGATTATCTAGTTTAAGCACTTGCCTAAACTAAATGAATATTCAAATTCTTTATTACGCCTACCCAATAGATCTTTATATTTGTTTCCAATGCCTTTGTGGTTGTTAAGTTTATCAATTATTGTAAAACGGATATTTTTATTAAACTATTAAGTGATGGGGAGTAATATAGTTGACAATTCAAAACTAAATATAATTTTATTTATAATAAAAAGACGGAGTGTTATAATTTATGCATTTATATTTTGTAACTCTTATTCATTATATTTTTGCTAAAACTATTTTGTGGTCATTAGGAAGAAGGTTATGCAAAATATTGAAGCTGTATCAGTGTTCGTATTGTTTTACTAAAAACGCCTAAATTTTTATTAACTTTTTATAAATTTAATTTTTAATTATTTATTGATATTTACAGCTCTGTACATAATATGCAACAAGTGACAAGTGAAAATGACTACAACATGTAAAGAACTAATTACTGGTAGCTTTTCAATAAAAGTTCTACATTAGAAGGTCTCTTGGCCATCTTCTTTTCATACACCTCCGAGGATTATCGGGAATTGAGAGTGAGGCAAGTTGGGATACTGTGGAGTCGAGTGGTTATGGAGTTTACTGTTAAAGGGTAGGTATTTATTTGGGCCAAATCAGCTACATATGGGGCATTAAGATCTTTTTGTCAAGGGACTTTGAACGCTTGTCTAGTAAATGTTGGATTAGTCGGAAGCCACGATCAGTTTCTTGTCTTTTAAGTCTGTTATGAAATATTAAAATTTAAAGTTTGAACTAACCGTATTGAATAACACTTCATGTACTACAGAAAGTAGGAAGGAAGATCTCACTTCAAAGTGTTTGAATATTTTTTTTTGTTTCTTCCTAGACTACCACTGAGTCGATTACCGTCAGTTCATTGGTTGCATTTTGAAGAGTATTTTAACAGAACCTAACCTTTACAGATCTCATTATCTGAGAGAGGATTGCCTGGAGCTGTACACTCCACATCTATACTTCTTTGTCGATCATTAATTAAAGAAGAACCCAAGGAGGCTGACACTGTGTAGGCGAGCCGAGCTATCCACCCCTGATGGAATATACTCAGGCCTAGTAATCAGTTAATTACTAGTGATAATGGTCTCGCCAGCTCCTTGTCCATTCAGACTTCTCCCACCCCGTCTACTGTTTTCATAATTCATCTCTCTTGGAATGAGTTTTCTAATTAGAATATTTTATAACTTTGTATATTTTTTTAGCTTTAAATATTTTTTTTTTTGTATTTTGTATTTTGTTTACTAATCAACTTGAAAAAACAATAACCAAACACGAAGTAAATAAAAAACGCTAGAATCTCAACAGTCCTCAGGACACATAGCATGTTAAATAGATTATAAGCGTCTATGACGATCTCCACCAAAGGTAAGACAGAGACAAAATACATTTACATAGCAAAACACAATAGAACAATAAAGTAATGATGTGACGATTCCAAAGTTCGATTCTCGATTCGACCGATTCTTGAAAAAACTCAATTTCTCTCTGACTGACAAAAACAATAGATCGTGGATATTTCTATTTACAATCCACTGCTTTTCCCAAATAATAATTAAATTAAATTAGAAATCATTGATTGTTCGACATAAATAAAGTCGAAAGAAAATAGGGGTTTCAAACGTATCTCTTTTCATTCAAACTTATATAGCTGCTAAACGATATGTCTCAGCCACTAATGTTAATAACAACAAATATTTTCCATTATATTTTCTGATCAGGAATCTGTCGTCAAATTTTCGATCCGACCATCACCAACATTACTTGAGCTTGTCAAAAATGCTTAACACAAAAAATGTAGAGAGCACTTTTTTTCAGTCCAACTAATATAGCTCCTAAACGTAAGTACCTAGCGACAAATGTTATATAACAAAAAATATTCTACATTAGATTTATAATACGGAAACTAGAATTCTCAATCCAGGCAAAAACAGATCTAGAGCGTGTCAAAAAAGCCCCAACACTAAAAATGTAGACAAAACGTGACTTTTTTCAATCCAACTAATATAGCTCCTTAACGGTAGGTCCTTGTGACAAGCGATATATAACAAATGATATTTTCCATTAAATTTCTAATAGGAAATTGTCAAATTTTCGATTTGAGCAACACCAAGAGAGAAAGAGACTGTCAAAGTGTTACATTTTTGAAGGTGAAAAAAAAGTTACACATTTTGGGGATGAAAAAACAGTTATAGAGCCCCCAGCCAGAAGACATATCCATGTCAAAAAAAGAACTACAGAAGAGAAGACAAGAAACACAAAAGCCCTCAGGACATTTTGTTTTTTTCAAGCCCCTTATTTTCTTGTTTTGTTATGCTTAATATTTTACTTTTTCTCCTTGTACTGTAACTAAGTTACATTCTAAGGAATTTATATATGATAAATTTAGATTTGAAAATTTTTTGATTTAATTTATTTATTATTAGATGATGGGGGTTCATCTTGTCTTTAAGCCGGCCTAACCTAACAACTTAAACTAAAATTAAAAACTTAAATTTATTCACGCATGGTTATATATTTCTCCCAACGCACAGTGGGCGAAAAATCCATTTCGGCGGCCAAAATTATTTTATTGCAGAAATATGTTTTAAATGACGTCCGATATACGGGAAAAATATTTAAAAAATTTTCATGAAAGTGGAAGAGTTCATAATAAATTACTGAATTGGCGACCTAAAATGCAAGGATTACGGTTAAATGAAATGGCTGTAAACCCTCAATTGTTTGTGATACTTCTTTAATATAATATGATACAAATGAGCTGTTTTTATATATCAACACAGCAAAATCATGTACGATCGATTATTTCAAAATAAAGCGCATTTTTGAAGACTTATTAAAAATAAGTCTTCAAAAACTAAAAGTAAAATTTTTGGAAAAATAGCCAGTATTTAAAATAACGATGGGGTACGAAGTCGAAACTTATATCACGTCGATGTGCATTATTTTGTGCTAATTAAATCCCCAAAATCATATCCGTTTGGATCCGTGCCTCATTATTGTCCCCCTCCTAATCGCAACCGTTCCTTTATGTAATTTATTACTTCACTCTCTTTTGGATCTGGTGGTGGTTTTTCAAGTACATAGGTACGTTGTTAACATTGAATGTACTTCTGTACATCATGACAAACATCAGGATACATACACAGGAGTATACATCATTTTCTGAATTTACATCATGTATTGAAAAAACTCCAAAACAACAAGTTTATTAAATGAATTATAAAAAAAAATTACTCTCTATGTTTATGCCCTTTAGGTATTTACATTTACCTGTAGGTATTATAAATCCCGTCAAGACATGGAGTAGTTGTTATTTACATTTAGGCAGTTGTTTTTTGTTGCTCTTGTTGGATTTCATTTGTTTACTACATATGCTATTACTTCTCTGCTACCGTCAATCAATTCGGTTTTATCTAACAGCGCTAGTATTTAAAAGTTCTTTTTATAATGTGGAGTTAAAGAAAATTGAGTGATTGTTTCTTCGATGATGCTAAAGCGGATTGTATTCAGTTTCGTTAGAGAGTATCTGAGCAGTTGGGATTAGAACCTGAAAAACTTTCAATAAATCTTAAAGGTATTCTTGGTCAATTAAAATCCAGGGATGTATCCAGCAATTATAATAAAGTGTGTTTCATTAAAAAAAACATTCGGATTGGCTAGAAAACACTTTTTATTTGACAACGAACGATGATGATTTACCAGCAGGTCCGTCTACTTCCAGTCAAAGTGACCTAGGCGATCCCAGTCACGGACGTCCAACAAAAGCTTATAGTGAATGTTCTGAAAGAACGAAACGCCGAAAAAGAAGTGTCATTAGGGCCAATATATCTTCATTAGAAATGAGCCTCTCTGAAATGTTGACATTTAATTTAAAGCAAAATCACGAAATAAAGAGAGGTGAAATTATCGATGCAGCATTGAAAGCTACTAAAGACGAAATGGATGGCATTTATAACTTGATGTTCAATAAAACTCAAGCTCCTGAACTAAAATCAATATTATTCACCTATCATACCGAAATAGTTTATTTTACATTATTTTACACAAAACCTACCATCAAAACAGAAGTCATTGATCATTAAGGTAGTAGGGTATTTGTTTTTTTTTTTTATTTTTTTGGAATTATGTTGAAAAATCAAAAGTTTTTTTAACTATTAGCTAGTCCGCTTTAAGTTTTTTAAATATTTTTTCTGTTAGTTGCACTTCATTTAGAACATATTTCGGCCGACGAAAAGATTTTTTTGCCTATAGCATGTTGTATATAAAATCATATCGGCGGCCGAATCAATTTATTGCCTACCACACGTTGTATATGTTTTTACATCATGACAAACATCATCAAGAGCATACATCGTTTTTTGAAGTTACATCATGTACCTGAAGAATCACCTCCAGATCTAAAAAAGTGTGAAGTAATAATTTACAAAAAGGAACGGTTGCGATTTGGAGGGGGATTATAATGAGGCACGGATCGAAACGGATATGATTTTTGGGATTTCATTAGCACAAAATAATGGACATCGACGTGATATAAGTTTCGACATCGTACTCCATCGTCCTTTTAAATACTGGCTATTTTTCCAAAAAATTTACTTTTAGTTTTTGAAGACTTATTTTTAATAAGTCTTCAAAAATGCGCTTTATTTTGAAATAATCGATCGTACATGATTTTGCTGTGATAATATATAAAAGCAGCTCATTTTTATCATATTATATCAAAGAAATTTCACAAACAATTGAGGGTTTACAGCCATTTCATTTAACCGTACTTCTTGCATTTTAGGTCGCCAATTCAGTAATTTATTATGAACTCTTCCACTTTCATGAAAATTTTTTAAATATTTTTTCCATATATCGGATGTCATTTAAAATATATTTCTGCAATAAAATAATTTTGGCCGCCGAAATGGATTTTTTGCCCACTGTGCAACGTTGGGGAACTGGAGGACATATTTTTTTATTTATTTTATCTTATCCACCATTTATTAATATAAAAAACAAACAAATAATAATTAGAATCGAATGATCTTCTTTTGCCTTTTCAGCATTTTAAGATTTGTTGCTATCGTAGATCCTGGCGCCTCAGTTGACTGTTGTCTTCCTGTTGTCTTGATCGAGTGAGGAGGAATCACTCTGTAAGGAGGACATATAAAATGTTATGTAGATTATAATATACCCGTTAAAATCTGTGTAACAAAGAATTTGTTCATAAATGGATAGTATCCATTTAACATATTAGCCAATATATACATACTAAAACTTACTAATATAATTTTATTTATTTTTTTACAATATTTTTTATTCTGAAGATTGAGGTCTCCTATAATTACAAAAAATTACATCTCATACTTATAGTTATTATTAAAAAGGAAATTTCAATCTTTTTTTTTTATATTACATGGAAATTACTTTTTAATAACAGTTGTCGAATAATTGGCTGAGTTATATCCATATAAAAAAGTGGCCGGTGCTCTAATAAGTGCTAGCCTAACAACGTTCCCTCGTTTCCCAATTACTGGTTTGAAAATAGCTTTCAGTCTGGTATCTAATCTTTTCAATTATGGAGATGCTTTAAGTACAGTTAAACTTAAAGAACTCAATTTCAAGCAGCGTGGATACATTTACACTTCCAATTACTTCGTATAGTATTTTGTTATATCTTCAGTGTTAACTGAAATAGCTAGGTGAAACGGAATTAGCTGATATATATATATATATATATATATATATATATATATATATATATATATATATATATATATATATATATATATATATATATATACCTTGAGCTATAGTAAAAGTGATTTTTTTTTTTTTACTTTTCATTGGAAAAAGTAGGTTTGGATGTAGCTTCAGCAATTTTAGTGGTTTTAAACCTATTGGCTACATGTTTCAGATTATTAGCACCCATAAATAAAAAAATATAAATTCAAATTAATAAATAAATATAATGGCAAGGTCTAACATTTAATCTTTAATGCGGGTTAATCACTATTATCTACTAGATCCATCTTTTAAACTATTTAAATTAGGAAACTATCCGCAAGCAGTATCATTTAAATCATCTTGAAACATTGGAAAGATAAATTCTATAATATTGTAAAATACAGCTTAGTGATAAATATTATTTAATAATAAAATGCTGTGAAACACAAATTTCTGTGTTAGTGATTCAAAATAAAATTCATTCAATAGTTTTCTTCTCCATTTGATATTTTTTTTTTTTTTTTTTTTTTTTTTCATTTCTATTAATTAAGTATTAATTTTTTAAATGCATAAAAATTATAAATAACTAGCATCCACCGTCGCGACTTCGCCCGCGTTTATGACCAAAGAACTTAAATAATTTTCTTTGATAGATTTTATTTATTTATTGTAGAAATTATGAAAAAAAAAGAAAAAATGAATTCATAAGAAATCCGGATAATTTGCATTTCGAGGTTTTCCAACCGAAATTATGACAATGATTTGATTGTTCAGGTCTCTAGTTTGCAAATTACCGTGAGAGAAATAGTCAGTCAGAAGATCTACTAAAATTTTTTTGTGTCTGGCCTTGCGATTTGTTAATTAAAATTGCGAATGAAATTGTAATTGTTTTAATTGAAATGTTACATTGGGATTCTAGGAATAACTGCGATTCCTCTAGTCCCTGTTCTAATGAGAATTATACCATCGATAATATTTTCGCGCAAAGCTGTAATTATGTTTTTACGTGATCTTCAAACACGTAAAAACATAATTGGACATCTATTTTTTAATTTTAATGTCTAAGTTTGTAATTCAGATTGACAGAGAACGTTTACTGTATTCTTAGATCACAATATATGTCCATTTTAAACTTCCCTGGGATCCAAATGCTGCACAACATATTTATAGCCTTTTAGATAACGATTTAATTCAAAAGTAGTGAAAATATATTATAAATGCCTAGCTCTATGTAACACCGTACCTTTGTAACCTCTTTTGAATGGCGCTCGCCACCTATCGGTCCAGTTCCAAACTTCACTCCGTGCTACATATTTATCGCTTTTTTATTGAAGATTTAATTGGAAATATGTAAATTTTATTATTATTGAACCTTTCTTGAACTATTAAGATGATGTAAAAATTTTAAACGGATTGGTTTAGTAGTTTTCGTGGTTAGTGATCACAAACGAATAATGGCTTGTCCTTTTATATAATAGTATAGATATTATATCAGTATACAAATTTACTCCACGGAAAATATGTACTAGAACCTTTTTATTTGTCACGATAAAAATAACAAAACAAACTGAATCTTTATAATAGATAGACAGTAATTAATTAGTTTTTTATTCGCTGCCTGTGTTATAGAATTCAAATGTATTTTTTTATTGAAACTAAATTCCTAGGTAGAATTTATAAATAAATTACACCGAGGTCCAGCCGCAGTTCGAGATAAGAAGATATCTCATCAGATCAGTAGGTCCCTCAGGACTCCTCGTCTAACAACGTCACGAACCAAATGGTACAACACAAGCTGATTCTTGATAACAAGAAGCGATTGGAGGAATCCAAATCCGGAAGGGGCCAGATGTATATACGTTAGAAACGTATACAACCATTCTAATTATCGTTCAGTCACGATTATGCCGATATTTATGGATGAATATCTGCATCAATTTGATATTGTGGTCTCCATTCTTGTATTGACCAGTATAATTTGTACGTTATCATAAAAATCAAAAGATATGAACAATTATTATTTATACTAGCATCTTCGCTAAGATGACTTCGCCCGCTCTCATAAATAAATAAATTAAATAATTTTAACTAATTATTGAAGTTTTTTTTGTTTACCGATATAAATCTTTTAATAAAGTATGCAATTTCTTTAATGATATTTTCAAGCAGAGCAGTAATTTTTAACCTAGTTAAAATTGCACTGATTTGATGTATATAGGTTGTGTGAATGTGCAATTGGACCTACAATTTTTAACTTTTATATATGAGTTAGCAATCAAGATGGACATACACTATTAAGACATTCTAGCCGATAATGGACTGCTTTATCAGAGCTTACAACCAAACGCTCATGAATCATATTGTTACTCATAATATCAAAAGGCAGAGGATTGAAATTGTGATTCGTTAATTTTTTTTTTTTATTATTCGGCAGACATAATTTATTGATTGCATCTTGCTTGGTTGTAATTTCTAACAATAAAAATATATGACAGTGTTGCAAACTTCGTTTCTGCCACTCTATACTGTACATTTGAATTATTATACTAACAGTTACTATTGTAAACCTTCCTAGAACTATGAAGATGATTTGGTAAAGATGGTGTTAACGACGTTTCGGTCGATATTCAAATTGCACTTGGAACAACACGTGGTACCACATATTTAAATCTATTTTAATAATCTAATTGAATATAGGTAAATTTTATCATCAATGTCAAGCTTTATATAACACTGTACATTTGTAACTTCTTATCTAGAATGGCGCTCGCCACCTATCGATAAATTTTCAAACCTCACTGTTATCTACACATTTCGCTTTTTTAATAAAAAATTAATCGAAAATCAGTAGATTTTATTATTGCTAAATCTTCCTGGAACTATAAAGATGACGTGGTCAGAATTTGGTTCAGATTGGTTCAATAGTTTTCGCGGTTAAGTGATCACAAACGAAAAATGGTTCGTTGTTTTATATAATAGTATAGATAGATAAATATATATAAACTCTAATTTATTTTAGAAATAAGACAACTCAAGGAATTTCATTCGCCAAAGAATACATTTCGATGCAAAATAACAAAACTATTCCACAAAAATTGAAAAGATTGAACTTCATAATCACTCCTTTATATTTTACTTTTTAGAACCCATCTAACTCTTACACACTCGTAAAATAATTAATACTGCAGAGATATTACATACCTTTAGGTATTTTGTTTCCCTACAGGACCTGCTTGTGAAAGACGAATCAAATGGTTGACATAAAACGAAAAAGCTCATAATAATTAAGCGGCTGTTTTTACTTTTGATGAACTAAAACACAGAAACTGAGGTAAAACCCATTTAAAGAAATTTTTTTTTTTTTTACCAACTGCACCACGACTGCTTACAAAAGGAGCTTGCTGCTTTACTTGACTATCATAATGTTTATTTAGATTTACTCATCCAAATGCTTTACAAGCAGTACAATGTTACTTATGTTTGGTAGACAAATTACAAGAAAAATCTAGCAGATATATTATTTCTTGGAGAATCCATAGAAGATATTGAAAAGGAGCTGAAAGACCAAACTTCTTTAGTAATATCTGTAAGTTACTTTAATTCTTGAAATTGTTTAAACATTCTTTGTTTAAACTTTAATTCTTGAGAAATTTTATTTGTTAATGTGCTTCAGCAAAAAAATAAAAAATCAGATATATACCAATTATATATACAAATGTATACATATTGATATTCAAATTCAAGATTTATATCTTTCATCCTAGTCTGCTTGCTTTATACATCCTTTAAATTTGGCAAGTCATATCAAGACAAGCCTGCAGCTAAACTTACGTAGGTTTGAGCACCTACACGAATTCAACGAACTGGTTTCACTTTCGTTTTATATTTTAATATTATTCTCATCTGATATTTCATGCAAGAAATACCTGAGATTATTTATATAAATTGCTGATGACAAAAAAAAAAAAAAAAAAAAAAAAAAAAAAAAAATGATAGTTTAAAACTTAAGAATAAATTGTCTTAAGTAGAGTTATATTTCTGTTCAATATTTTAGAAACATTCTTTGTAAAAAATTTGTTTTAGCAGAATGGGTACATATATTTCTACGCGTTACACCTCTCGCCATAACGTGTATTTAAATAAATATTTATACAAACATTCTTAATTTTATATTATGTAAAATATTTTTTGATATAGGAATGAACATTGAGCTAAGATGAAATGTAAAGCAATAATTAATCGAATGGATTCATAAGTTTACTTAATAAAATAAATGACATTCAAATATTCCCATAATTAAACAATAACAATAATATGTTAATACATATGAAATGTAAACATTATTTAAAAATATGTAATTCATAATAGAGGAGGTAGAATTATAGATAGGCTGTTCAGTTGTGCTCTAAGTAGTCGACCTGATCCACAAATGCATCAAATTCTTTTAAGTATTTGTCTATGAAATCCTTCTTTGATGGCGGCCATTGGTCTCCGTCCAGTAGACCTTTGTCTATCTGTTTGTGTCTGTACTTTCCAATTTCGTACATTTATGAATAAGATGTTCGTAGGTTTTCACTGTTTCCGTTGCAGTTAAGATGCTGTTAGTTGGTTTAAATCTGTATATGTAAGGATGGGTATGGATACACAATATGTAGAAATGTTGATATTTTTCTTTCGATATTCCGAATGTATATATATATATATATATATATATATATATATATATATATATATATATATATATATATATATACACACGTTTAGTAAGGTTCTTGAGGTTCAGTCAATAAATAAAACAACTATTTTGGCGATTTTTCGAGACTATATTGTTCTCATAATCATGCCAATGTTACTGGTGAATATGGTATCGACCACTGAATTATAACAAATCTAGTACACTACTAATAAACAGTGTCCTGTAACGGCCTTAGAGACTTTCTTTTCATACCCCTTCTATCCTCCCTTCTCTCTTCCCACCTCTTCCTCATTCTTTCCGATTTCTCCTTCCTTCCGTCCTTGGTCCACGCTATTCCTTTTCTCACATCTCTCTTTCACAAAAGGACCTTAATTTATTTTAGTCTGCGATATACGCGAAACTTAATGCACAGATTGCACAGAAACCTGCAGGCATTACTAATAATATATTCACAGACGGAAGTAAAGAAGGGGACAATGTAGGCTGTGCTTGGTTACTTTGGGACAAGAGAGAAACATGATAAGTGCTAAATTGTGCACTGGGTGCAACTTGTTCCAAGAACCAAGCAGAAAAATATGCAGTCTTAAATGCAACAGAATTCCTTCTTGATCTCCTTACTAACATACACCAGGACATTGTAATATTGACAGATAACATGACTCTAACACAATCCATTCTTAATCCTAATATTCATGACCAACTAACTGAAATCATTAGACAAAATATATACACACTTATTTTATCAAATATCAATATTGACATAAAATGGGTTAAGGGGCATTCAGGCATAGACGGAAATGAAATGGCTGACACCTTGGCAAAAGAGGCAGCCAAAAGTCAACTATTTCCGTCATATAAGTAAACACCACTTTCATTTCTTAAATATGACATTAAAAAAAACATAATATCAATCTGGAATGATCGCTGGATTAAATCTGAAAAATCCCCATGCCAGCATAAATTCATTCCAAAAATAACAAAAAATAATTTCAACATACTCAAATCCACACATTACAAACTGACACAGGTCTTAACAGAACATGGACAAATTAAAGCATATCTAAAAAGGTTTAATTTAATAAATAGTAACATACGTACTTATGATGGACGAGAACATACTTTTAAACATATAATTTACAACTGCTTATTATATGACAGACAAAGATCCAAACTAATTATGACTCTGTTTTTCAAAGGTGAAAATTGACATGTGACAGAATATAATACAGACAATAAATACAGAGCTGAATTTACAAAATTTATCTATAGTTTGGACTTTGACCAACTGACCAAGGACTGAGAAGGTGGAAGGACATTTTATGAAAAGTCCTTTAAATATTTAAAATTGTGTGCTAAAATCAGCCATGGACCATATTTTTTGTTTCTAATTTTCAAAATCAATTTGTAATGTTTTATTTGTTTCTTTTATATTCTAAAAAAAAAATGTTATATGTTCAATTCTCTGAATTATTTTAATATTATTGTAAAAGTTTCAATGTAAATGTAATAATGATAATTAAGGTAAGTATACATTTGTATGGAACGTTTAGGAAAATAAGAATTGTTTAACAGTCCTTAGCTACTATTTATATAGACACAATATAGCAATCACCATATGATATATATAAATATATATGATATATTTATAAATCATATGGTGACTTGATAAAATTATCAATTTACACCTCCGCTGGTCGGAGACTCTTTTACCTAGGGGAAAAAGAGTAAGGAACCAGCTTACTACAGTGAAATAAGTTCGCTTCTTTGCGTTTCTTCTTGCACTCCACTTCATAAATTGATGATGAAATTTTCTTCTTAATTCTAAAGGGGCCTGATCTGATTTCATCCAATTTGATACGGTTTAGTTTATTTCCGTTGCGACATAAACCAAATCTCCTTCTCTGAACTCGTATTGTTTTCTGTTTTTATCAATCCGTTTTCTTATTTTTTTCAAAACTCCTTTTTGAATGAAGGTTCTGAAGTCAGTCCGTAGAGAGTAAATAAGCAGGTGAAAATTTGTAGTGTTGTGTATTGTGTTATTGTATTCTTGAACACATAATTTAGCAATTGCTGTCCACGGTTTATATTTGTCCGGATTCTCATTGAGTAGACAACGAATGCGATTCGTTAAAGTCTGATTCAGTCTTTCATTCAATCCATTGGATTGCGGATGATCCACTGAAGTAAAGATCAACCGTGCACCCAACTTCTTGATTTGATCTTTGAATTTAGATGAATTAGCGCGCTGTATTGGTCCACCAAAATAATTTCAATATTTTCATTAGATATTGGTTTTATTAATTTAATAAAATCATTAGCCGTCTGTCCTTTTGAGGTTAAAATCCATGCATATCTAGTAAAATGATCAACTAATAAATGCATGTATTTGTGCGAAGATCTATTTCCACCAAAACCTCCAATTGTATCTATAGACATAATTTGGTATGGATATTCAGCTGGTCCTAATTGTGACAACATTCCAATCGGTCTTCCTGATCTGGATTTATTTTTTATGCATATCTCGCACTGCTTACAATAATCAGATATCGTGTCATCCATGTTTCTGAAATAGTAAAATGGTCGGAGTTTATTGGCTATCTGCTTGCTACAATATGACCATAAAAATTATGTATCTTATCAATCAAATATCGACCAAAATTGTAGATACGTAAATCCGTTTCCTATTGTTCATCAATTTGAAGATGACTTCCCCTTCCTTATAATGTGCTCTGATTCTTCTATTTCCGCTTTATTGATTTCTTGGTCTTTGATTATATCTTCGATCCGGATGATATTGACTACTTTTAAGCAATCATCTTCATTCTGAAAGCTTTCTAGAACTGGATTTCTGGATAAAGCATCGGATTCCACATTATCCTTTCCCTCCTTATAAATCACTTTGAAGTTGTATTGGGATAAGTACAACATTAAATCAACCATGGCTTCATCAGTTCTTGCTTTTGATTTCAAATTCACCAGTGGTTTATGGTCCGATGTTACAGTGAATTCTTTCCCTATCAAATAATGCTGCCAAAATAGAATTGCTTCTTTTATAGCTAAACATTCCAAAAACATGATCTCTCTTTTCATCTGGCCTGGTGACAATTTTTTCGAAAAATAGCCAACTGGGTGTAAAATCCCATCCTCTTGAGGTTGCTTCAAAACAGCCCCTAAGCCTACTCGACTTGCATCTACTTCTATCACACACATCTTTTTCAGGATCATAAATGGCTAAAATTGGTTTCGAGCACAAATAATGTTTTAATTTCTTCAAAAACTATTTTCGCATTCTTCTGGCCAATTAAATTTTACGTTCTTTTTAAGTAAAGCGTGCAAAGGTGCTAATCTTGTAGAACAATGATCAATAAATCTATGATAGAAATTAATTTTCCCCCAACCATTGACGAACCATCTTCCTTGTCTGAGGTCGCTTAAATTTTTTATCGCAGTAAGATTATCCCTCATTGGATAAACCTTACCTCTTTCAATTACATGGCCCAGGTACTTAACACTGTGTTTCGCAAAAACCACATTTTTCTAATTTCAACCTTCTAATTGAAAACCTTCTAGCTTAGCTGCTTCAAAAAATAACTTGATATGGGTCATATGTTCTTCGAAAGATTTAGAGAATATTAAGATGTCATCTATATAATTAACACAGAATTTATCTAAATGATACCTTCTAATTATGTTTGCCAGCACTCTCTGAAATATAGCGGGTGAATTTTTGAAACCAAAAGGTAATACTTTCCATGCCAGTGACCTTTCAAAATCAATTTGTAATGTTTTATTTGTTTCTTTTATATTCTAAAAAAAATGTTATATGTTCAATTCTCTGAATTATTTTATTAATATTATTGTAAAAGTTTCAATGTAAATGTAATTCGGTGCATGATAATTAAGGTAAGTATACATTTGTATGGAACGTACCAACCTAAATAACGGTCCTTCAAAGGGTTACTTTGAATGGAAAAAAAATATGATATATATATATATAATATATATATATATATATATATATATATATATATATATATATATATTTTTTTTTAAATTAACAAAACCTTATTGAATTGATTTTAATAAGATACAGCTTTTAATGCTTCGTATTTTTTATATAACTTTTCCAAAAGTTGCTACTGTTTACACTTGTGTGGCGACAGAGCGTTTTTTAGTTTGTAAAATAAAGATATGGAACCACTGCTCCCCTCCCTGCTTTCACCCTAAATACTTAGGCTACAAATAAAAATTGGGTTAGATTGTATTTTAGTTTGTTTTTTTTAACTTGTCCTCTCCAATTCTTCACGTATTCAATCCTTACAATCCAAAATCCTCAATGTTCCTTACTTTGTCACCAATAAACTTATCCATAAAGATCTTAATGTTCCATATGTTGCTGATTTAGCCCACACTAGATACCTATCCTTTCATAGTAAGCTCCATAATCACTCAAATCCGTTAGTTTCTCAACTTGCTTCTCACTCCGTTCCTGATAATCCTCTGAGGAGTCTGAAACGAAGATGGCCTAGAGACCTTCTAGTGTAGAATTTTTAATAAAGTGCTATTGATGAGTAGTTCTTTTCAAGTTTTAACAAGTTATTATTTTCGTTGTCAATACATTTACTTGATGTATATATTTTGAACAGTTGTAAATTTCAATAAATGTATATATTGAAAAAAAAATGTATATATATATATATATATATATATATAAAAAAAAAAAAAAAAACTTTTCCTCTATAACCTGAGCATTATATTACTATATTCTAAGTTTATATTAAAAAAAAAAAAAAAAAATTAAAAAATTTAAAATAGGTCACCCAATTTCACAAAAGGAAAAGGAATGAAGATACTATAAAAAATTATATCCTGGGGTTACAAGTGAATTCACTAAGTCAAAAAACTTGTTTTGGAGTAACCGCCGAAAAAAGATTTTTTGGCTTTGTCTACTTTGGTACCGATATTATATTATAAAATAAAATAAGACCTATAAGGTCTCGACTTATTTGATGAACTTGCATGATGAACTTTATTTTGACATTAATTTTTTAAACACCATAGGCCGATGGAAGAAAAGTAGCCAAGGGTGCCTCGAGGAAGGTGGGCAGGTCCGAATGTGAAAAGGAGTCAGTGAACCCCGAACTCCCACTCGCCCTGACTTGTATGGTACGTCCTCGTACTTCTATGTACCTGTGCGGTTACTAGCTGGAGAAAGTCACGTTCCACTGGTCTTGACCAGAATGGTTTCTTTGTTATAGTACGTACTCTCCGTAGAATAACAGAGGATTTTCTTATGACTACATATGTATTTGTTTCAGGGTAAAAACGAAATTATTCATTGCTAAATATACTTTAATTCGGTCGCACTTAATCATTATTAATGCTAATGAACGGGTGTCCTGCCTCTGTCGTTAAATAAGGATTTTAAGAAATTAAGCAAATGAAAGGAAAGTTTCGAGGAGGATTCCCGAATTTATTTGGGTGAGAAATTCCGTAAAGAGATGGGAAGAATAGTGATGTTTATATATAAAAGATAAAGGATGCACTGTTTTGTTATTATCTGTTTCTATTTATTGGAATCATACCGAGGCCATCTTCTTTTCAGAAGCTTGAATAAAAAATAACTCAATAAAACGCTACCGTGTTCAGCATATTTTTAAGATTATACATATTCGGTTTTCACTAAAATGTTATGCTGGTTTTTCTGTACGCAAATAAAAATTAAACAAAAAAAATAATTAGAATAGACATAATAGTTTTCTCTCCCGAGTTTACTTTTAGCCTTCATTGATTATGTCGTTGTTCCATCGGATGAGAGATATTATAACTGATACGTGAGATAATTTTTTGTTTTTGTGATGTAGATTTTTTTGTGACACCAAATTATGAAATCATTGTACCCGTATCGAATCTGCTCTAGTGATTGAAAAAAATGATAAGGACTTGGGAAACGATATTATTTAAGCTTTTTAAAATCAATTTAGAAATCAAATTACGATGAACTGATTTTTATTATCATGAACTCACAACAAATAAAAATCCTTCTTCATTATTACGTTATATGTATATATATATACGTTTTTTTTTTTTTAAATAAATAGTTTTCTTTTAAAAAAGTTTATCATTACTTTACTGTGAAGTGTCTGCATAATAAATCCATGAAAAAATCATAAAAATATTTGTGGAAAATTATTTTTTAATTGTAAATCCGTTTTGCAAAAAAACTTTAAATTTAAAATGTTTCATTGAAATTTTCAATATGATCATCTCTAGTTTTAATCTTTTATTTGACTATCTATCAGAATTATACGGTGGTTTTTAGAGTTATCTTGTGGTTGACTCACAACAAATAAACCTTCTTCATTATTACGCTTCACTCGTTTTTTTTTTTTAAATAAATAGTTTTCTTTTAAAAATTTATCCTATTAGTACTTATACTGATTTTTATTATCATGTTTAAATAATGAAATTTACCGCTCCACCTATCGTTTGACTTGGGATTTGAGTAATGGTTTTGAAATAACCAGTAATAATAAATCCATGAAAAAATCATAAAAATATTTGTGGAAAATTATTTTTCCGTTAAAAAAACTTTAAATTTAAAATGTTTCATTGAAATTTTCAATATGATCATCTCTAGTTTTAATCTTATCTATCAGAATTATATGGTTTTTAGAGTTATCTTGTGGTTGAGTACTCATATATGTATATATATATACATATATTGGAACATCATACACATTGGAAATGAATATATATAATTCTGCAATTCATGTCCATAGAGGTTAAGTGTAATATTTAAAGTAAAATATTACAAATGAACACATAACGCGCGCACACACATAAATGTGTGTATATATGTGTGTGTGTGTGTGTGTGTGTGTGTGTGTGTGTGTGTGTGTGTGTGTGTGTGTGTGTGTGTGTGTGTGTGTGTGTGTGTGTGTGTGTGTGTGTGTGTGTGTGTGTGTGTGTTTGTGTACATGTATATAAAATAAAGATAAAAATTGTTATTCATCCAGCAGGAAAATATGTCCAAAAGTGATCTAGTTCTTATTTTTACATCCTCGATAATGCAAGAACCCTTGGTATTCAGGCATTAACAAGAGATTGGCCACGCTCTTTGAAAAAGTTCACTGACAGACGACTCTAGGCTAGAATAGGCCTCCAATAAACAGTGTTTTCTGGACATATAGTTCTTTCTTTTAAACTTCAATAATTTATCTACACTTGTTAAAAAATAAATCAACAATCAGATTGTAATGTGGATACATATTATTAAAAACTTAAAAAAGATGAATCTTGAATATCATATATTCATATTTGTAACTTTTTTAAAATTTGCTGAACAGGATTTTTTTTTATCAGGTCATTTTATGGTTATTCATATTTTTATAAAAACTTAAATATATATCTCTACATATTCTTAAAATAAAATAATTAAAATCCTGTCGCCCGCACATTAAGGAGATACACTTCTAGTCTTTTTTTTTTTTGTTCAATTCGCTTTTTCCCTTAAACGCTTTACAGATTATCCCGGGTTAAGTTGAAAATATAAAAAAACTTTTCTTTTTTTTTTTTTAAATGGAGTATAGGTAGCTTAATTTTTTTTTTCATTCAAAAACTTTACCGTCTAATCGTAATTAAAGTTGTTAAAAATAAATAAAAGCGCTTACCATTTGGTCAGGCCAATGAAGGTTACGATTTTTTTTTTTTTTTCTATTTGAATGAAATTTCGTATTCACAAGTTTATTTGAATGTTAAATTCGAACCCGATGTGTGCGTTTTTTGTTTGAAAAATCTATAAAGGTCGTTTGATTGAAGATTTATTATTTTTTTCAGAATTTAATTAACCAGGACCAGTATCTACTAAACTGCTGTATTTTTCTTAAAATTTGCCCAGAAAATAAAAAAAAATTGTGCAAGAATCATATCGATGTCATTTTTAAACTCGAGATGTATAATAAATTATTTCAATGCCATTTCATTTTATTTCTCGGCTTCTAGGGCCCATTAGTAGGAATGGCATTATAAGTGGGTAATATTTTTTGACTAGGAATCTCCCAAAAAAAATGCCAAAAAGATCCGTATGAGATTGAGCCTGCTTAGTCGAAGTCATGTATTTGAAATGGTGGTGTTTATACACAAAAATATTATTGTTATTGTGGTAGATAATAAATCTGAGGGATACTTCAAGACACAATTACAAACGTAAATTATAAATATAATATTAAAAAAATTGAATGTTTTACTAATTAAATAATGTTAAAAATCACTATAGTTAAGAATCAAATTCAAATTAACAATATGATATTTTTTATTTATTTTATAAATTCTTTTTGTACGCAATTGGGTCGTGAAATATCCTTCAGATTTATTATCTACCACAATTAAAATAATATATATATTTTTTATATACCTCCATTTTGAATATATATAGTTTCAAATAAGTATTTTATTTATCTTTTTCTAACAATGAAATCTATTCCAGTTGTTGTAAATGCATGTAAAATAAATTGAAGGATAAAAAGTAGCATTGGTAACTGTATAGATGTGAACCTCTAGTTTAATATCCTTTTGTTTAAATAGAAGACATTATTTATGAACTGTAATAAATCATTTAATAGCCAGGAATTATTAAGTACTCTTTTTAACTAGGCAAACCTGAAACATATTGTAGTCCTAGTTCAGTTATATTCTTTGGGACCTGTCAACACCATGTATTTTTCATCACTTTTATTTCTGTTATTACTATGTACATTGTCATCAAATGCTTGTGTGCAACCAAGAGGTAGATCACTTGAGCAGGATTCAACAAAGAGCCTGATACAAAGACTTTTAGCAATGCCTGCGGAAACAATAGCTTGGATAATCAAACAAATTAAGGGAGTGGGGAAATTTTATAGTTCACCAGATTCGCAAGATTATCCAAGTAGTGACAGAGAAAAACCAGTGACTTATTCCCCTCCGGCAGTGCCTTACAGGAACATGGATTGGCAAAATAGATAAATATGAGGAGAGTTCTATGGACCTTTCGTAAATATGTCGATGTATTATTTTTTAATTTTAAAACTCATACATCATTTCTCAATCGTATTTCGATGTAATTGCATATATATATATATATATATATATATATATATATATATATATATATATATATTTTTTTTTTTTTTTTTTTTTTGATACCTCCAAATTAAATGAAACATTCATATGTATTCGAATTATGGAACGGGCAAGAATGTACCAGGAAACGGCACGTTTTAATGCTGCTGCACCAAATACCAAGTTTTAATGTTTTACTGTATAAAATTGAATTTTGTTAATTTTTGAGTATCTTTTTAAAAAATGTGTTAGAACCATTTTATGTGTCTATTATTCGGGGGGGGGGGGGGGGGGGGGGGGGGGGGGGGGGGGGGGGGGGAATTGTTCGAACAAAGATTTCATGTAGCGAGCCATTGAATGATAAAAGTTATGGTATGACGAAATTGTTCTCTGTCGACGTGGATGTAGATTGTTCCGGATCGCTAGGGAATCTGATATAAAGGGAGTGAAGTATTTTAATTGATTAATTTCATAATACACAAAAAAATATTTCATAATGTAAAAAATTATTGTTTTATCTCCCTTCAAGGTCCTCGATAAATACACGTTTGTCAGATCTTTTTTCTTTTTACAACCGTCATACAGTTTCCAAAAGAACCAAAGACGTTAAGGTGATAGAGAAAGGCCTATATATAGGACTTTTCTCTTTTAAAACATGAACTTTCACACCAGTAAAAATAAATATAAGTGTACGACAATAAATCTTACTTTTCTATTACTACGACTATTACTTTTCTCTTTATACGACATAAAATTGTTAGTTACCGCTTCTCACAAATGGATATTGTTATATTGATGTACTTTTTTATATTTTATTTTTTGTGCATCTGTTCCTTGGACAAAAAAAAAAAGAAAACAGGAAGGACAAAGAATAGACGATATAATTCTGGATATGGAATGTACAAATTCTACGGAAAACGTTTTATACTAAATGGAAGTCTAATTAAAAAGAACAAACTCTTAATAGATATAAAAAGGAGAATAGAGATGTTAAGAAAAAAACAGACAATATTTTGATTTTGGTAACGAAACTGGGCTAATTGATATCTGTATGATAGGTAAAACAATTAAAAAACTGTGAAAAAAAAAAACAGGAACAGGAAAGTTTTCTTCTATGATTCGGTGAAAGAAATTAATATTCAGGTGAATGAAAAGCTGTAAATTTGATGGTCCTCGTGAAAATTTAATTGAACTGATTAAACATTTAACTAAAGAACTTATCCAATCTCTTCAAAGTCTTCCTGCATAAACAAAGGTGACTTTGCCAGTCAGAAGAGTGGTAAGTGAGCATATCCACTTCATCCCTATATTTAAGAAAATTAGTAAATTGCTCAAACAAAGTAGGAATAACGGTGACCAGTAGCATCAGTAGGTTCATTAAACGGAGACTTGAAGAGGGATGTGTACATATGATTCCTGAAGAACAAGCGTGTTTCAAAACACCTAGCGAAAGCAATTGCGCCAATGAAGAAGCATATATAGTATTCAAGATAAATCCTTAGCTTAAAACTATTAAATGCCAATATAATGTTCCAAGAGCCCATGCTAAAAGTGGAACCTCTAAAAATAATAACAACACTGTCATGAAGAATTTGAAAATGTGATATACCTCGTCTCCCTCCTTTTAAACATTTATGCGAAACGGGCCTTATAAGAATGAATAAAAATTGGAAAAGTGCAAAATATTCTCACAATGAGGCTGAAATGGTTTCAAACTTTAATGAGGATTGAAGAGAGATACTGGTCTAATTATGTTTTAGAGTGAATACGGAAAATAAAAATCGTGTTGGGACACTAGAGAAGACGGCGTCAAAGAAGGGATGATTGAGATATGTTTGAAGGATACAGGTAGAGTACAAGAAGATGGCACGAAGTTATAATTGATGAATAAAATATGTAAAAAGTTGTAAACTTTGTTTAAAATTCATTGAACTTCTTTTGATTCAAATCTACTTATTCTTCCTATTCGTGTAGAAAATCAGGTTTTATCTCATGAGTTATACGTTTTAAAGACCTTTAATCATATAACTTTTAATGAATTTCATGTATTTATATTTATTTTAGAATATTTATATGTATATATATTTTAGTATATAGAATTATATTTATGGCCATTTCGTATATTTAGTTAAGTATGTAAAATATTTGCAAAGATTTATCATTTAGTTAACGCATAAGGATGATACTTTTGTGATAAATAAAAAATTGGACTGACATAACTGTTTTGTTTTTTTAATCAAGAATCATATCATATTCTACCAAAGAAAGGTACCCTATCTAGAAACATACATATTCTTTGGGATCTGGCATATTATTTTTGGACATTTGTATTTATTGGTACTAAGTACCTAATCATCCAAAGCTAGTGTGGAACTAGGAAGTAGTGGAAGGTAGGACTAGAATAGGCAAACTATTGTTATTGATATAAGATTTCGTCTCTGAAATATGAACTAGCGAAAGCAGAATATTTTAAAATGAATAATGAGCAGCAAATTTTTTAACTAAAAAATGGCCCCGAGACCTTCTGATATTGAAGTGTTCCTGATGGGTAGTGTGTTAACAAATTATTGATGTCATTGAAATCACCATTTTTTTTTAGTTGTGTAATACCGTCAGTTGTAATTAATTATAAATAAATATGTAATGAATAAACATTAAAGCGTATTTATAAATGTTTTGGTAAAAGGTAAAATGATGTGTCTCATACCGTTAAAACGATGGCTTCAAAGAGAGTGTTGAAAGAGTAGTGGACACCGGTGCGCCGGTCCTAGCAGGGCCATGCTGAGGTGCACTACTGCTGTTCATGATCATAAATAGTCATTCAATTGAAATGGAACAATGTAATACCGTTTATTTTTAGGTTATTACTTCCAAAGTACATTTTTTTGCTATAAAAGTTTATAGTTTACTTGTATCACTGATATAGTACAGGAATTAGCATCGAAGATTCATCTCCAAATATAAAAGTGGTGTCCACTTTAAAATTAACCAGAAGTATGGTTAAAAAAAGAGTTATACCTAACTTTTGATGAGTGGTCCATCTCAATATTTGAGCAGTTTATTTCTTAAATGTTTTACATTGAAACCAACTACTTAAGAGCTATTGGGCAATTTTTGAGAGAATTCCGAAAATTTGAAAGCTTGTATCTTAGTCCCCGTTTAAGCTGTATAATTCAATAACTGCTCAAATAGTTTAGTTTAATTTTGAATATAAAAAAGGTTTCCATAGAACCAACTGCACAGCAGATATTTTGGTAAAACGTAGAAAAGGTCGAAGCGTCAAGACTATTTAGATTATACAAAAACTTTGAACAGCTATAAAGAAGCAGCCCTGTTTGCATGTGATCGACTTAAGACTTAAGCATGTTTCCGTGACGTATAGAGGCCAGAGATTTTTCATGGAGATAACTATGCCTAGTGGAGGTAACCTGGGAGAGATAAGACAGCAGATAGATCACGATCTTAGCCTAGTCCAGCCCCGCCTTCGCTTACAAAATGATATTTTTATGTCCGTTTGTTCATAAATCTAGCTAGCTAATCGATCATTAAGAAATATTTATAAATTTACTCTCAAATATTTATAAATAATCTCAAATTATTTTTTTAATTAACCTGGAGGAAATTGAAAATAACACCCCTCAGATTACTAAAAATAAATTTATAAAAGAATAAACTATATTAAATTTGCTGCGAAGTAAACTTCACTAATTGAAATGAACCATTCAAGGAATTTTAGATATTTCATAATTGTGTTTACTTGATTGATAATATGAATCCTATTAAACATGTCTGGGACAAACTCCAACGCCAATTACAAATGCGTTCGCTTTGTCAAGATAATAGCCCAGTCAATAAAGGCAAAAAATAAGCTTTGTCGCAACTAATTAGGGGAAAGCTGAATTTTTGCAGGGTGTTAGTATATAAAGTAAACACTAAAAAAACATATAGTCCCGACCCCCACCCCTCTTGCTTCCCCCCCACCTTCAGAAACATTACAAGAACTTTTGTTATATTCCGAAAACTAATGATGTTATCGGGATGTTCGTTTTTTTTTATTTTACTCCGAACAATAATACAAACAAATTATGTTATACACACTTTTTATGTAGATAACTTATTTTCGCCGTAATACTTAATCATATACAGAAAACTACCACTACAAAAAACAAAAAGTAACTTCAACAAACTATAGATTTTTATCGTTACGTTTTGGGAAGAAAAGTGTTAAACAAAACTTATAGATAGTATAATTAGTTTTAAAATGATGTGTCTCATACCGTTAAAACGATGGCTTCAAAGAGAGCGTTGAAAGAGTAGTGGACAACGGTGCGCCGCACAGTGGGCAAAAAATCCATTTTGGCGGCCAAAATTATTTTATTGCAGAAATATGTTTTAAATGACGTCCGATATACGGGAAAAATATTTAAAAAATTTTCATGAAAGTGGAAGAGTTCATAATAAATTACTGAATTGTCGACCTAAAATGCAAGGAGTACGGTTAAATGAAATGGCTGTAAACCCTCAATTGTTGATGATATTTCTTTAATATAATATGATACAAATGAGCTGTTTCTATATATTAACACAGAAAAATCATGTACGATCGATTATTTCAAAATTAAGTGCATTTTTAATAAGTCTTCAAAAACTAAAAGTAAAATTTTTGGAAAAATAGCCAGCATTTAAAAGGACGATGGAGTACGATGTCGAAACTTATATCACGTCGATTTCCATTATTTTGTGCTAATGAAATCCCAAAAATTATATCCGTTTCGATCCGTGCCTCATTATTACCCCCCTCCAAATTGCAACCGTTCCTTTTTGTAAATTATTACTTCACACTTTTTTTAGATCTGGTGGTGGTTTTTCAGGTACATAGGTACATTGTTATCATTGAATGTACTTCTGTACATCTTGACAAACATAATCAGGATACATACACAGGAGTATACATCATTTTCTGAATTTACATCATGTATTGAAAAACCTCCAAAACAACAAGTTTATTAAATAAATTATAAAAAATAAATTACTCTCTATGTTTATGCCCTTTAGGTATTTACATTTATCTGTAGGTATTATAAATCCCGTCAAGACATGGAGTAGTTGTTATTTACATTTAGGCAGTTATTTTGTTGCTCTTGTTGGATTTCATTTGTTTACTACATATGCTATTACTTTTCTGCTACTGTCAATCAATTCGGTGTTATCTAACAGTGCTAGCATTTAAAAGTTCTTTTTATAATGTGGAGTTAAAGAAATTGAGTGATTGTTTCTTCGATGATACTAAAGCGGATTATATTCAGTTTCGTCAGAGAGTATCTGAGCAGTTGGGATTAGAACCTGAAAAACTTTCAATAAATCTTAAAGGTATTCTCGGTCAGTTAAAATCCAGGTATGTATCCAGCAATTATAATAAAGTGTGTTTCGTTAAAAAAACATTCGGATTGGCTAGAAACCACTTTTTATTTGACAACGAACGATGATGATTTACCAGCAGGTCCGTCTACTTCCAGTCAAAGTGACCTAGGCGATCGCAATCACGGATGTCCAACAAAAGCTTATAGTGAATGTTCTGAAAGAACGAAACGTCGAAAAAGAAGTGTCGTTAGGGCCAATATATCTTCATTAGAAATGAGCCTCTCTGAAATGTTGACATTTAATTTAAAGCAAAATCACGAAATAAAGAGAGGTGAAATTATCGATGCAGCATTGAAAGCTACTAAAGACGAAACGGATGGCATTTATAACTTGATGTTCAATAAAACTCAAGCTCCTGAACTAAAATCAATATTATTCACCTATTATACCGCAATAGTTTATTTTACATTATTTTAAACAAAACCTACCATCAAAACAGAAGTCATTGATCATTAAGGTAGTAGGGTATTTGTTTTTTTGTTTTCTTTGGAAGTATGTTAAGAAATCAAAAGTTTTTTTAACTATTAGCTAGTCCGCTTTAAATATTTTTTCCGTTAGTTGCACTTCATTTAGAACATATTTCGGCCGACGAAAAGATTTTTTTTGCCTACAGCATGTTGTATATAAAATCATTTCGGCGACCGAATCAATTTATTGCCTATAACACGTTGTATATGTTTGTACATCATGTCAAACATCATCAAGAGCATACATCGTTTTCTGAAATTACATCATGTACCTGAAAAATCACCACCAGATCTAAAAAAAAGTATGAAGTAATAATTTACAAAACGGTTGCGATTTGGATGGGGGTAATAATGAGGCACGGATCGAAACGGATATGATTTTGGGGATTTCATTAACACAAAATAATGGACATCGACGTGATATAAGTTTCGACATCGTACTCCATCGTCCTTTTAAATGCTGGCTATTTTTCAAAAAATTTACTTTTAGTTTTTGAAGACTTATTTTTAATAAGTCTTCAAAAATGCGCTTAATTTTGAAATAATCGACCGTACATGATTTTGCTGTGTTAATACATAGAAACAGCTCATTTGTATCATATTATATTAAAGAAATATCATCAACAATTGAGGGTTTACAGCCATTTCATTTAACCGTACTCCTTGCATTTTAGGTCGACAATTCAGTAATTTATTATGAACTCTTCCACTTTCATGAAAATTCTTTAAATATTTTTCCCGTATATCGGGCGTCATTTAAAACATATTTCTGCAATAAAATAATTTTGGCCGCCGAAATGGATTTTTCGCCCACTGTGCGCCGGTCCTAGCAGGGCCGTGCTGAGGTGCACTACTGCATATACTACTGCTGTTCATGATCATAAACAGTCATTCAATTGAAATGGAACAATGTAATACCGTTTATTTTTAGGTTATTACTTCCAAAGTACATTTTTTTGCTATAAAAGTTTATAGTTTACTTGTATCACTGATATAGTACAGGAATTAGCATCGAAGATTCATCTCCAAATATAAAAGTGGTGTCCACTTTAAAATTAACCAGAAGTATGGTTAAAAAAAGAGTTATACCTAACTTTTGATGAGTGGTCCATTTCAATATTTGAGCAGTTTATTTCTTAAATGTTTTACATTGAAACTAACTACTTAAGAGCTAGTGGGAAATTTTTGAGAGAATTCCTAGTGGGTTGGGAAATTAAATATGTGAAATCTGATGTTGATGCCTAAGCACAACTTTATATTTGGATTCTATTGTATAAAAAGTAATAATAACTTATACGAAATGCAATACAGCTTTTATATTATTTGTTTATTTTTTTAAAATGTCATTTTATTATATCTGTTCAACAATGACCAAAAGACATGGACAGTTGTTCACTAGCTACTTCACCCGATTCAATATAAATATATTTAAGATTACATCTTGTGCCTTCATAAATGGTTTAAAACATAAACAAAAAAACCTCAATTAAATTAGGGCATTCGGTTCTATTTACAAGATTCTACATGTTTTGAAAACATTAATTAAACTATACATCAAATATATCTTTTTAATTCGTGATTCATTCGGAAGAGTGTGCCCCGTAAGATTGAATCGGGAAACAAAGAACTGTAAGCGGAGTTAAATTAAAAGTTAAATCACATATTATTTTTTAGCTAATAATTTGCTTTTCCAAATTGCCAGGGCAGAGTTTAAGCAATGCATTTACATACAATAAACACTGTTTATTAAACTGAAATGTTTAATAAAAACCCATACAACATGGGCGGACGATATCTAAAATGCAAAAACTACACATAGACATTATTTTACAAAATAAAAATTTATTTTTAGTGTTCTTTAACCTTTTATGTACATTGTGAACATTATACCCGGTTTGCCTAACATGTAGTTATGTCATTCGGCGTAATCGTTGTTTTCAGATGCAAGTATGATAAAGGTAGTAGTTTACTGTTTTTGGTCATAAAGATTCAGACTGCAATCCTAAAACATAACAGGCGAAAATTGTGTTTTGTAAAATTTTAACCTCCAATGTATGCAATTGGTGTTTTCAACATTGATAATTAAATTTATATATTTTAAGAACATGTCAACCCTCCGTCAGGTGTGGCTGATCTGTCAGGATCAGCAATCACTCTTCAACTCAGTCTTCTCCTTGGCGATTTCAGAACTCCTCTTCAGTACTTTCCTAATAGATTGGATCTCACCCAGCTTGGTCAGAATGAGATCCGTGCATGAAGAATACATATAACCCACCTGACCTAATCAAATCGAATTAGAAACTTTCATTGGATTATTGTTTTTAGCAGGTACTTGCAATAATACCTGCAGTCTGGAAACGAGTGGAAGGTAGCCCATTTAGGCATGCAAAAAATGTATTTCCCATATGAATATGGCCTGCTTCTCAGTGTGCCAATACCTACTTCTAAGTGAACATGAAACTGGTGATTGTGACTGAATTTACATCTAATAGTATTTAAGTTCCTTACAGTGCACTTCTTTCATATTACTTATGAAAATACTAAAAATAATGAAGGCTGTTCTGAGTTTATGTTAAAATTTAAATACCTCGGGTTTTAGATTTGTTGTCAATAATAAATGAGTTTTTTCAAGTATTTTCACAAATGTTTTCTGATAAATACATCCCTAAAAAGTTGATAAATTCTAGTTTGTGAGATAAAATAGCCTAGGAAAGATTTGATGGCCATTTATCAAAAGTGAGCCTCTCAGGAACAACTCGTCTGACGAAAGGGGTTTTGAGGGGCGCCCGAAGGAAGTGTTAAGATTTTTCATTGGGATAGTTCTTATTGGCCCAAGAAGAAAAGTGGGTATGCTTTTTAGCAACATAATCAGAATACAGATATTAAAGAATACCACTTTGCGGTAAAATTTATGGGTAGATGAGTCTGTTTTTTCAGGGAAAGGCGTTTCTACCGTTTCACGTGGAGTATCGTTGGTTTATTCATCAACGCCTTTCCCTGTAAAAACAGACTCATCTGCCCATAAAATTCACCTCAAAAAGTGGTATTCTTCAACACAATCTGCATTTAGAAGCTAACGGCAAGATTGAGGTCTATGTTCATTATCATTGGATTTTTTTTAAACATTACATTGAAAATCTAATAAAATAAATCCTAAATAATAATAATAAATAAATAAATATCTTATTGCTGGATATGAACAAGGGAATCGGCAAGATATTTGAAGTAGCTATACCTGTTGATGACAATGTCCATAAGACAATAATGACAAAGATTTCCAGGTATCAGGATCTGGCAGCGGAGCTGAAGGCTATATACAAGCTGGATAAAGTCAAAATTTTGCCGGTGGTAATATCTTGCAATGGACTGATTCCAAAAACTACAATAAATTCTTTTAGCGAAGAAAGAATATTACTTGGAAAATTAGAAGATGCACAAAAAGCAGTACTTTTGGACACAACAGCAATACTCAGGAAAACGCTCAACTTATAAAATTTCGGTTGGTGAAACCCCCCGAAAGAATACAATCACCACTTAATGTGCGAATAATAAAATATAATAATATAAGATCCTCTGATCTAGTGTCGCTTTATTGACAGTTTTCCTTTATTTTCTATTAAACAATGATTTTTTTTCTTTGCTTTTTAACCCAATGAAGAGTTTATTATGTTTATAATGCACATTTCCATTAAGGGATTGTTATAATGTTTTAGTTACACAAGTAACTGATTTGTATGCCAAATGAGAACACCATGTTTTTTCGGCTTTAAAATGGGTGTTTAGAATACCCATTAAATAATAAATCCAACTACTCTTTAAAGTTCCTACATCTTTACAAGGCTGCACTAGTAAAAAAATAAAAAATAAATATAATAAAAAAGGTAAAAAAAAAAACATTTTAAAATTGTTAATATATATTAATAAATTCCATTTTTTTAAAATATATAAATAAAGCTAAACTAATGGAAAAGGCACTAAAGCAATTCCCTCTATTCTGATTTTTTATCATAAATTGCTTCGACAGTTATCTGAACCATTTGTAGCATCCAATCTGCCTGCCGGCCCCTTATCACTGGATCATGCATCGCTACTGCTTTTTTTTTTTCCTAAATAATTTTCTACTTACACGTTTAAAATCATTACGTTTAACATATCATTCGAAAGCTTATTAAATTTTTATTACATTTGCAAGTTTCTGTGAGATTTGACGTTTTGTGGATATTTTTTTCGATAAACGGTGAGCGTTGAAGTAGTATAAGACATTGTGACTTCCCCAAATAAAGTGAGGATCAAGCTGTTCTTTAGATACCAAGTTTGTAAAATTCAAAAAATGTAGTTACATAATTTAAGAAATATTTTATTAACAAAATATTATACCAAATAATTTTAGATGATATTATTTTTAGGATTGATGAAATAATTGCCACATCTATTGGGATTATTTTATTAGCAAACTAGTTTCGAATGCTAAACATTCATCTTCAGTTCTAAAACATACAAATTTTTTTCAATACATTTAAAAATAAATCAACATTAGTATTTATAATCTATGTAACAAAATACTGATGTGTTGAAAAAATGTTGTGTTTTAGAAATGCAGATGAATGTTTAGCATTCGAAACTAGTTTTCTAATAAAATAATCTCAATAGAAGTGACAATTAATTTATCAATCCTAATTGTATTGATCCTTCTTTACCATCATGCGTACCTCAAGTGATGTATTATATATATATATATATATATATATATATATATATATATATATATATATATATATATGTGTGTGTGTGTGTGTGTGTGTGTGTGTGTGTGTGTGTATTTTTTTTTTTAAATGGGGGGGGGGGGGGTATATGTCTATTTTTATTGAAAAGCTCTTTAAATGTGTAACAAAATGCAGAACCAAAATGTCTACTGAAAAAAAACGTGGTTTCCCCAAAAAAGTCTTTGATTTATTGTATATCTCCAACGGATTGAAATAGAAAGCTGAGATTTGCGGCACTTTGTTACATATTTGATCTAGTTTTACCCATTTTTTTTTTTTTTACGTAACTCGGCTGTTATTTATGGTAGCTACACTTTGAATAGCTCAAATCAATCGTTGAGAGGTAAGCTTTTTAATTATTATATTTATAACAAAATCAGTTCAATACCGGACGCTCTAGCTTCAATTGTTTATAGCTGTAAAACGGGCGCTTTTTCAAGTCGATTTTATTGCATGTTTTTTCAAAGAAATCGATTTTTTAGCAATTATAATGAAAATATAAGCCCTTAAGAATAATATCCCGGTCATCCGAAGTTCAAAATGTGAATCACGAACGGACCGTTTTGCATTGAAAATATCGATATCGAGATAAACAAAAGGTATATCTCAGTAAATAATAAAGATAGGAGGACGGGGTAAATCCTATTTTTCTTTGGGTTTAAAGAGCTTCCTTTTTCATCAATAAAAAGTATTGAAAAGGCCCTTTTTGTTTATAATAATTCTTATGCAAAAAAAGGACATTTTAGAGGGTTTTTTGCACTTTTTACGACATTTTTAGGAGAGAATTTCCCTATTCACCCTGTATATAAGGAAGGGGATGGTTGGGGTGTGGGCAGTCAATGTTAGACGAACCATGTCTTGATGAATCGTTTCAGTTTTTATAATTGTTCCATTTGTGATCAACTATTCATATTTAAGAACATGTGTTTGTTTCAGGAAAGGCGTTTGACATTACCTACATTCGAATTGAATTTTACTCTCTAAGGCCTGCAAGTTTTGCCATTTATAAAAGAACCAGAGAAAACGGAGAATGGGAACCTTATCAATTTTACAGGTACAGACTATTATTTTTGGCAATTATTAAAAGTTCTAATCTAATCATGATTTGTTTTGCTTACGTTGGGATTGAATATACTTTTTACATATTTTTTTTTTTTTTACTTAAAAACTTCTATATTTTAAAAAATAGTACATTGATACATTATTCATTAAAATATAATGTGTCTAAATACAATTTTAAGTATTAGTAAAACATTAGCGTTAAACATTAAAGAGAGACATTCAGTGGCGATGTGACACTGAGTTAAGGGAGTAAAAAATAAATAATAAAACAGAAAAAATATATAAATAAATAATTAAACAGAAACTAAAAGATAGCTTTAGGACGGGAATTCGTCCTTCCATTCCAGTTGGTTAATTTAGAAGGAGGATTCAAGGAAGAAAAAGGATAGTTGGACATGGAAGGAAGCTTGTCGTAAAATTTGATTGACAACCTTTTATATACTGTACAGAGTTATTCAAATTAAATCGTGATGCAAAATCAATCAGTCGGTCTGTACGCCAAGGGGGCTGTCTTCGTATAGTCATTAGTACTCTTTATTATTAGTGTTCACCTCAATTTCGAAATTAATAAACAATATGTGTGTACAACAATATGTGAACTGCATTTATAAGGAGAAAACAATTTTATATCATTCCGTGGGTTAATAATTACCCTATGTAATTACGGTATTTGTTTTAATGACCTTGTATTAGGTCTTTCTTCTCTCAATCCTGCTGTCTCCAGCCCTAAGCATTTTATTACTACTCTAGCTGCTACATATATAAGATGACAGATTTCGTCGATTGTCATTTCTGTTGTTAGAGCAGTTTCTAAAACTTTATTAACTCCACGAAGCTTTTTAATTCTGTGTTGATTCCATAAGGAACTTTTGGTAATCTTGGACGATTTTTAAGCGGTATCCCATCAAATAAAAGATTTTCAGTTTCAAAAATTCTTTTCATTTGAATTATGTCGGTATCTTCTTCTATTGCGTTGGGTGGTGGTACTATATCACCAGGTACTGGAATGCTGTTCCTTTCGCTTCACTGTTATATTCTTGTTCTTGTCTGGCTATCTCTCTTTTAATCCAATCAATTTCTGCTTCAGATAAAAAATTCCGTTGATCCTTGTGACTGTACTGTATATCAGGGTATTTTTCATTCCAAAATTGTAGCAGTCTAGTCCGGTATCTTTTCTGTCTCAAGTTTTGTGGCCAAGAAATAGGCACGGATGGCAGCGATGTTTATTTCCCTTGTCCATCTCATCCACTTCAGCCTATCACTTGGGTTGCGAGGTACTCTTCGTTGTGCGGGAACCTGTACAGGTTCCAAGCCCAAGTTCGAGGTCAGTTCGTTGGAAGGCCTTCTTACGGGATCATACAACGCCGGAGCACCGCTCGCACTGCTTCCCGACGTCGAAGGCTGACTATTAGTTCCCTCCGGAGCAGCCCTCACTCCGGATTCGTCCGAGGCTTGTCTTCTAGTTCGCACCATTGTTAATGGGAAGTTGCGTTTTATACCTTCTGCCAGGTTCATTACCAGCCGCCTCTAACATGAGGATCAGACGCTGACCAGGATGCCGCCCATTCTGGGTTCAGACGCACCTGAATTTGAATTTGAGCTAGTTTTGGTCCGCCCCGGGTATTTTATTTCTTCGGTGCCCACCATATCTGGTGAGCGTTCCCCTATCCGCCACCTAGGGAGGCGCCCGATGGAAGACTATACCCTTCCTTCTTCACATATATTCATTATTAAAATATGAGGTTGATTCCTGGAAATTAGTTGTCAAATAGTTATGATTAAATTTTGATTATTTAAGGCTATGATTAAATTTTGCCCAACTCTGTTCCTAACCTTTTCAACCATCTTTCTTAGGTTATTCCTTTTTCTCTGTTTTATTGGTGATTGTTTCTTTCAGATTGATGTTCGTGGTTTTGGTGTTAATATTTTAACTTATTTTATTGTGTATTAAATAACATTAACTTTAGTATGAATAAAGAAACTAACTATACCTTAAAATTCATCAAGACATCTACTCTTTCAACTTTTTATTGTGACATTTTATTTTAAAATACGCTTACAAGGGGAGGACACACTCAGTCTCTCACGGATCTTGTTGGAATTTTTTTGGAGGTTCCTGGTCAAAAAATATTAGACACGTATTTTGCTGTTCCGACCAATGGGCCCTAGAAGCCGAGAAAAGAAAATAAAGGCATTAAACTAATTCATTTTATATCTCGAGTTTAAAAAATGATATCGAAATGATTATTGCACCAAGATTTTTAGTTTTGATTGCGAATTTAAGGAAAAATGCAGCCGCTCCATAGATTTTGGTTGAGGTTAATTAAATTCTAAAAAAAATGATCAGATTTTCATGCAAACTACCTCTATAGTTTTTTTCACACAAAAATTTACGTCAGATTCAAATTCAGCACCCTCAAAAACATAGAAAAAAAACATTTAAATTTAATACTCATAGACGTTGAAAAATAACCAATTGTATTATTATTTTTCGATGGATTAAAAAAACACAAAATGTATTAAAAAAAATATTTTTTTATAATTACCAGCCTGAAATAATAAGCTGATGTAATGAGATAGAACAATATATTTTTTTTTTTTCTTCTTTTCCTTATATGGTACCCCATATAAGGATCGTTTATTTGTATATTAACATGTTCCATGCCTTACAGGCATACTACATGTTTTACAATGTTATTAAAAGTTAACATGATTAGTTTAGCAGAACGTACATAACGTAGTAATATAACAAAAATATTTAAACAAAATCACAAAAAAAAAGAAAAGAAATAACAAAAACAAAACAAAAGCCAACAAGAAACTACCTTCGCTGCCCATCATTTGCCAGTTTGTCAAAGTCGATCTTTCGTATAAATGTGAGTTTGTTTATTTGTTTATTTTGTTTAACGTCACTTTATGCTGCTATGGCTAATCGGACGATGCTACAGTGGGAGTCCTAACAGGTATAATTAGGATAGGGATTTTTAACGAGTACCTGACTCGCACAGGCTCGGGACCCCCCATTTTACGTCCCTTCCGAAGGACGGCATAGCTAAGGATTTTTTACTCCCTTTAAAAAATCCTAAGGTCATCTGCCGGGCTGCGAACCCGCGATCTTTTTAGTAGGTTGCTATGCTAACCACTACACCACAGGTGACCCCTCATAAATGTGAGTAAGTCAGTCTTAAATTTAGAGAACAAATTTTGTTCTGTCTCTGGCCATGTTCCATGTTTGAGAATAATATTTTTTACTAGATTAAACCTTTGTCTTTCAAATGCTTTACATTCATAAAGTACATGTCTAAATTTTGAGTCTGTCCGTCTTCATTACATATGTCAGATCGTATTATGTTAAATCGTTTGAGATATTGTTTAGAGTTTCCGTGTTCTGTCATTAGTTGTGTTAGTTTGTAGTTGTTACTTTGTCTGTGTTTGTAATTGCTGTGTGTAATGTGAGGTATAAATCTGTATAAGCTTGGTGACTTTGATGAGGTCACCCACAATTGGTCCCACTTTTTAACCATATCAGAACTTATGTCCCGCTTTATATATGATAATGGAACTTTGTTATACGAAGGTAACAAATTACTTTTAGCCGCCTCTTTGGCAAGGTAATCGGCCCTTTCGTTACCCTCAATTCCAAAGTGTGATTTAACCCATTTTATAGAGACCATTTTCCCTTTGTTCTTAATGGTTATTAAATTTCGTCTGATTAGGTCAGTCAAATAGTCATGTATGGCTGTATTATTAATCGACTCTATTAAAATTTTACTGTCCGTATGTATTATAATATGTGTGTTAGTCTTTTGAGGTTCGTTAATTATGTATTCCGTAACTTTCAAAACAGCAAATTTCTCGGCTTGGTTATTTGAACAGTACGATTCTAGTTTATACTGATGTTCTATGGTTCTGCCATCTTGAGCTTTAAATAACCATGCACATCCAACGTTCTCGCTGTCCTTACTACCGTCCGTAAAGATTTCTGTTTTGTCGGTATTAACTGAATAACATTTGGGTGTAGTCCACAAATTTGATGCAGGGTGTTTTTTACTATTTTGTCTAATGTTAGGTCTTTATATCCTGTCTTTGTGTTTTTAATGTTAAACAATGTCGTTAATTCGTCAATTTTTAATTGAACTGGCAAAATACCCGCCAATAATGTCGTAGCATCAAATGACAACGTGCGGTATCCTTTGCATATTTTGATTGCAATGATCCTTTGTAGCCTTTGTAGTGTTATAACATTTTTTTTACGAAGTACAGCTGGATGCCATACATGTACAGCATAAAGCATTTTAGGGAGGATAGCTGCTTCATATATTACTTTTAAAACCTCCGATTTAAGGCCCCATGTTGCTCTAGCAGCTATTGACAGTCCGTTAACCATCCGTAGAGTGTCGTTATAAAGGTTGTCTATGGTAAGTGCCTGTTCCAATTTAGTTTTCTATCGATAGAACAATATTTGAATTTATTAAAATGTAAAAATATGTTAAAGAGATCTTTGGAGAGGGGAAGCGTAGGGGAGTGCTGGAGAAGTAAAGGCGAAGAGATGCTGAAGGAGGCCGGAAGAGATCCAGCCGATGAGGAAGTACTTCATTGAAGATGTGGAAGGCAATGGACCAGAAGCCGGTACAGAAAGACCTTATCAACGCCCAGTTTACACTCATATAGTCAAATGATAACAAATATACAAATACTAGTCAGTAATAAGTTCTAAATGTAAATTACGCCCTGACCTTTAAATAAATTCAACGTAATTGATTCCATAGATGCATACTCTTAAATATCACTCATTGCCTGCATAGATTATTTTATATTAATAATAATTGAAAATATACTTATCAGACTGTAGAGGCTTTTCTAATAGCTTGACTAAATGAAATGAAATGAAAAAATAATTTTTATTCTGGGACATATTGTCCCCTACGAATAACAGACAGGTATAATAAGTTGTACAATAGTCTGGCTATCTTAAATTCAAATGAAGATAAAAATATGTATAAAAGGTAACATATGTATATACAATTGAAAATAGAACTTTGTGATAAATATATACATGAAAAAAGAAGAGGGAAAAAATAGGACAACAAAATAATAATAACCATTTGCTAAGTGGACGGAAGACTTGAATATCAGCAGGTTATAGATGTAGGGTGGGCAATGGTTATTTATGAAATGGTACAGGAAAGTGTACAGGAAATATTATCTACGGGAGGATGGATAGAGCCACTCCAAGGCAGTGTAGAGGTGCGATACATGGGAACGTCTCGGGTTCCGAAAACAAATCTGATAACACTGTTCATGATTCTATGTAATCTGTACCGGAGACCCATCGAGAGGCCCCCATACTCCACACACCCATAACCAAACTGAGGAAACTAGGTGTTTTCGTGTGGATTGAAGAAGGGGATGGCGGGAACGATGAAATAATTTGAGGATTCCTATTGTTTTACGGGCTATTTGGGCGATTTGAGGCTTCCAGGAAAGGTTTTGGTCAATAATGATTCCTAGGATTTTAGCGGAGGAACAGAAGGTGATAGGTTGATTATTCAGGTTTAGGGTAGGAAAACCGGTATTGGATCTGAGAAGGGGATTTGAGCCGATTATAATAGCTTGAGTTTTTCCTGCATTCAATTTTTAATTATTTAGGTTGGCCCAGGCACTGGTTCTATCGAGGTCTTCCTGAATCTTAGAAAAAGCTTCATATGATTCGGCAGGATGATAGGATAAAAATATCTGGGAGTCGTCTGCATAAAGGTGGTGGGAACAATGAAAAATTGACTGGAGGAGATCATTAATGTAGGAGTTGAGAGGCGAAATGCTGGAACCTTGGGCTACTCCGGAAGACAGGGCTAGGAAGTCGGAAAAGGGTTGTTTAGGGATGGATACTGCTTGGGTGCGGTCGGAGAGGAGAGACTGGAACCAATGGATTGTACTATTGGAAAATTTTAAAGCTTTTAATTTGGAAAAAATGATACAATGGTCAGTGAAATCAAAAGCTTTGGAAAAATCTAGGAATATCAGGACGATCAGTTGTTTTTCATCTATGGCGGCATGGATATCGCTTATTATTTTGGTTAGTGCAGATTGTGTGGTATAGCCAGGACGGAAACCGGATTGGAAAGGGTCGAGCAGATGGGAATCTTCCAGGAAATAAGAAATTTGGGATTGTACCAGTCGTTCTAGGGGTTTTGAAAGGTTTGAAAGGATGGAGATTGGGCAATAATCTGTTACGGAGTACTTTAAATGCTTAATAATCGTCCGCGAGTCGCGTTCGTCTAAATCGTCTTCGTGCAGCTTCACGCTATCTCTGCAAATCTTTCATTTCTTAAGACATCCATGGTGCAGGCCGATGGCGAAAGGCAGAGGTTTTAAGCGGAGCGTAGATAGTAGGAGCGAAAGGTACGATGAAAAGGCGGAGGGAATAGAACAGGTTATCCAAGTAACGTTTATCGTTAGAGTCAGCAAGGAAATTTCTGTTGAGGTCTCCGGAGATAATAATATTGGAATAGAGAGGGACAAGGTTAAATAAGGAAGATTCGAAGGAAGGATCGGACGGAACAAGAGGAGGGCGATATATCACAGCATATAATAGGTGATGATTGCCAGATGAAATTACAAGGGTGAGGTATTCAACGTGTGGGTGTATAGATGAGGAGAGAAATCGATGATTTTTATTCATGGGGGGTAAGAGAGTAATCGGGAAGGGAGACGGAAGAGGAAGGAGTGAGGGCTTAAGCCACGTTTCGGAAATAGATATAATATGGTAAAAGTTTTGTGAAAAATATTGATAGAAATCTTCAAAATGGACAGGCAAAGGATTGGGAGTTGACGTGACAGGTAGTTAGGATACTAGACATACTGAGGAGAGGTTAAGAAAAAGACACTTATGTTTTGGGAGAAAAAAAAAACCTGTGATATGAGTACTAAGTAGAAAAGAGCATTGTATATTGAAAATAGATAAAACTAACAAATTTAGTTTTAAAATTTGTAACCAACTAATATGTAAAATTAGAAAAAATTGGAAAGTCGAATTTATGAAAGAAATAAAATTTAAAAGCAAGCATAGGCGATACAACGAAATAAGTCAATCAATGTGGGAAGGTGACAGAAAGCAGATTAGACATGTAAAAGTGGAAATCAGTAAAATACCATAAAATAAAAAAAATTTAAAGAATGAATTAAAAATAATTACGTGGGAATAAATTTGTGATATATATATATATAAGTGTCGAAGATACCATGAAATTCGTTTCTGTGATGTCAAGGATTACCAGAAATAGTTTTACTAGAGCTATACCGAAAAGTCAAATGAAAACGTCCAGATCCTGGGGCCGGTCGATAATAGTGACAGGGTGGCCATCGTCTTTCCTGCAACGCACTCTACCGCCCGCGAACCAGGCATATTTTACGGTGTCATCTCTTCTCCGAAATAAATCCTGTGGGAATTATTTTCCTGCCAACCAATGCCACGTGTGGTGAAATCTCTTTTCACTTTCCTTCTTTGCAATAGATCATCCCGCACTGTTTGCCTCACAAAGCGTACGATAACGGGAGGTGGCCTGGGATCTTCTTTTCGAGATCTCTTACGCTCTACAGAGTCTAGGTCCTCTATATTAATCTTCAGGCCAAGACCTGCTCCCACGCTGGTGACCAGTCCTACCGGTGTCTCGACCGAGCGAACTGGGATACCACGGATCTCCAGAGACCTGTTAAGTAGCCCCTGCTCAGCCCCATTCACCCTGACCTCTAAACCCTTCACCTTTAATTTAAGGGTTTTACTTTCTGTTAAAACCTCTTCCAGACACTTTGCTTGAATTTCGAGATGTTTTTCAATTTTATTAAGTCTATCAGTCGGCTCAAAAGTAAGCTCGCCGTACTTCTCGAGGGCCGTTTTGAGGTTGTTGATATATTCTTTGGTGTGGGCTTCCAATCTATTTACCGCCGCAAGTATTTCTTACGCTGATGGCTCTATATTCTGGTCAAGATGAGATTTCGCCGGACTTGTTGTTTGTTTATTTCGTTTAACGTCACTTTATGCTGCTACGGATATACGGCTAATCGGACGATGCTACGGTGGGAGTCCTAAATTTTGCATATCCAGGTATAATTAGGATAGGGATCTTTAACGAGTACCTGACATCGCACAAGCTCGGGACCCCCATTTTACGTCCCCTCCGAAGGACGGCATAGCTAAGGATTTTTTACTCCCTTTAAAAAATCCCAAGGTCATCTGCCGGGCTGCGAACCCGCGATCTAGGGTTTAGTAGATTGCTATGCTAACCACTACACCACAGATGACCCTAGACGGACTTGTTGGTTTGCTAGTTGACGAAGATGTTTTTTTTTCTTTTTCACATTTCGAAAATGACCAATTTTTTAAAAAATGATTTTACATCTTCTATCTCCTTTTCTTTTTAAATTACAACATTTTCCGTGAAATATTATTTTGCATTTATGGCAACTTATATTATATTTATATTCACGGGTTATTGCCCCTTGACAAATAGAACACACAGCAATAATAATAATATTTATATTGAAACTTAATGGCAATACTGTAAACAAATATGACCAGCCAGCAGCGATGATACCTTCAGGATTAAGCTGCTTGCCTTCGTGATTGAGTATTTTTCTCTTTTCAATAGATGAAAAATAAAAAAAAGGGCAAATAGAATAAAAACCGTTAAAAAAAAAAAAAAAAACTTTATTTCTTCTACTTTTTGAGAGAATAACAAAAATTTAAAAGCCTGTACCTTAGCACCCGTTTAAGCTGCAGAGTTATTTTCTGCTTAAATTCTTTTAAATTTAGTTAAGTATAATTTTGAATGCAACAAGCTTTTCTTTAGAACTAACCGTGCGGCAGATATTTTGGGGGAACGCAGAAAATTTGGAAATATTTTAAGCTATCAATTAGTGAGCAGTTGCGCTTCAGGATTTCAATTATGAAAACATAATTTTTTCATAATTGAAACGTATTAAAAGGTAAACCTATGATAATGGTTTTTCATTGATATTGATTTTCATATTGGTTGAAACGTTAACCTCATTTTCCTAGTTAAAACAAATATGGGGAACATCGATTTTTTCGTTTTACTAGATATATAAAGTAATCATCCATCACAAACATTGATGTTTTCTGACAATTCCTTAAAGACTCATTCAACTAACGTAAATAATTTAAAACATAGCCCTGTTTTGTGTTAGTGGTAATCCAGAATCTGGCCTGAAACAATTGTCAAAATCATCTGGTTTATCATTTTCACTAATGAGGGATTAGGTGATAAACTGACAATTATTTTCACATTTTAAGTCATTTTAATGTTTTATTTAATTTCAAATATCGTATAATTCAAAAATATCGAACTAAAACATCGATGCTAACGATACATCGGTTAGAAATTAATATAAAAATTCGATTTTTTTCATAAATCTATGTCGATGTCCCATCCCCCGTAATACCAAAGAATTATTAAATACGTATCGGCATCACGTATTTTCGTAAGCATATTTGCTATACCAGTTACTGTTAATTATTCGTTTATCACACTGTATACTTTGTTTGGGCCATGTGGGCCGTTTTTAATTTTTTTTAAATTTTTTTTTTAAAAAAATTGCAATCAGCACCAATCTAGGTAAATGAATAATCATGCTCTTAAATTATACATTCATAGATTATTTTTAATGTAAATATAGGCACTAATTGAATGAAAATTAAAATAAAGTTTATTCTGGGACCATGGCTCCTTAATATTAACTCTAATGTACAATTACGTAGGTAGTTGGGGTATGGAGACATAGATGCACAGCAATTAAAAAATAATTTTAATTTTATGACTGCATAACCAAACTACCTACATCTTAAAATACTTCTCAGTCAACTAATACCCCATCAATTATGTACAAAATAATGGTGGCTTAGCCGCCGCATTTACAATTAAAAAATAATACTGGTAACATAATAACTATAATATGAATGAAATTATGATAATAGAAATCTATTCTAACCACACATTATTTACGTGGAAAATAAAATAAAATCTTCAAATTTAAAATGAGGTAAGATATTCAATAAAGAATAAAATATATGAAAAATGCGATTAAAAGGAATGTTGTATTGCACTGTTGTAATTGTATCTTTTAACAATGGTATTTTAAGTAATTTGTTTTTTAAAAGCTTTCTCTTAATGAACATAATTTTTTATGCTAATGGTTATCACTTTTTGCAGTACTGACTGTCGAGGTGTTTATCAACTTGAAGAACGAAAAACAGCAGACATAAATAACCAAACAGCTGCACTTTGCACCTCTGAGTTTTCCGATATTCTGCCTTTGACAGGTGGTAATGTTGTATTTTCAACTCCAGAAGGCCGCCCTACAGATCCTCGATTTATTCGTAGTCCAGCTTTTCAGGTAATATAGGTAATTTTGCATTAATCCTCCTTTTATACATCAGTGTTACAATACATTTATTTCTTTGTTAGAATTAATTTTATAATTATAATTATTATTTGATAATTTTATTTAGATATGCCTTTTCAATTCGATTGTATTTGATACAATATAATTGTATTTTACTTTAATGATAATTTTATATATATATATATATATATATATATATATATATATATATATATATATATATATATATAGAGAGAGAGAGAGAGAGAGAGAGAGAGAGAGAGAGAGAGAGGGGGAATTTAGTGTTTCTGCAGAAACTAACCATCTTCAAGGTCCTTCTCTTTTTATGACTAATACAGGAATTCATTTATCTCCAGAATTCGGCAGTTTGAATTTATACTGAACTTTTTTCTCTCGACTTACCTAAATTAAACTTACGTAATTGTAAATAAGACGCATATATCTACAAAATGTTGGTTGATAGTAGTTTAAAACCGCTTGTTTGATAATAACGCCGAAACCTCTCCATTGCTGATGTGATTCCAATAGCAACTGATAAGAAAGTTGCGAAAAAAAATTAGTATAGATATTCAGAGCCAACAAAGGAAACTGATGGATTCATAAAAAAATTCACATTTTTTGGACTCCAAGAAACCTTGGTAGAGTTGTAGTGTAGAAAAAACATTCCATTTGCGGTTATACCAGTCATCAGTTTTCGTATTGTAAATTTAAGGACTATGCTTGTAAAAAGTGTTTGCCGGCCGGACATTTATTCAATTATTTTTAGAATATAATAATATTTGAAATCGGTCAAATAAGCAACAAACACATTTTATGTATGAAGATATTAGAGAACAATTGGAGTCTTTTTATGGCACCAAAGTAACTGGTGGTAGTGTATTTGGAAATCAGGTTGAACTTTTGAACTACTAATTTTTTTTTTACAGATGAGAAACAAAAGACCCCATATTCACAGAATCCATCCAGAATTTATCGGCTACATTAAAGAAAAACTGTAAAAAAATATAACATGAGAAATGCTTGTCAGCTAAAGGAGATGATAATTTAAGAGTGGTATAAATTTTCTTAAGAGACAACAAAAAAACTTTTGGAGTCAAAGTTGCTTCATGGGATAATTAGAATGAGGGGATACCCCAGAAAATATTTGAATTTTTTTTACATCTGAAACGGATGAATTATTAAACTGAATGAAAATGAAAATCATATAAATTAATAATATTGAGAAACACTATTACTTATTCATTCTTTCTAATATAAATTTATTTTTATTTGACGTAAAATAAGTTTTTTTTAAATGTGGGAGTGTTTTTTTTTTTTTCTGAACCATTAGTCTGGCAAAGTGACTACATGACAACTTGCCTTTAGCAATTATTTTAAAATCTGGCAGATTTACAACTACTACTACCCTTTCCCCCCTTTTTCAGGGAAATATGAGCTGGTAGCATTGTGTGGCTGTTGGATGGCTATCTATAGGTGTTATCAGTGAAATTAAAGAATTTACAATAATTTGGCTTCTTGCCAGAAAAAGGGTTAATATGAAAAATAAAATCTTGACAGAGAGAATAAAAAACATGGTATACCACAGTGTATGAATATAAATGTTTCTAACTGAATATATTTATCATAAAACTCCCATGTTTTATAGAGCATGACTTACTGCAGGAGTATATTATTTGTACTAAATGACTTTATTTATATATGATTATAAGTATAGTGCAATTCATATTTGTAGAAAATGCAGAAATCATTCTCTTGTGATCATTCTGCTGTCATTCTTGCAGCAGTGTCTAGTGCTAATTAACCCTTAGGTAATTTGCCTTTTAAACTTTCAACATAGCTTTGTCATTAAATGAATATTACTAAATTAAATTATTATAATTATAGTTATTCATGTGTCAAGCATTCATAGAAAACTACTTCAATGTATTATGGTCTTTTTAATTTTTTTTTCTTTTGCCAACAATTTATTATGTCTGTTGTTGGTTTTTTATTTTACAATGTTATCTGACTCTTATTTATTTTTTTCTATTTTCTCAAACAATATTTTTGATTGCAGGAATGGGTAACAGCTACAGATATAAGAATTGTACTTAGGCAAATGAATACTTTTGGAGATGAACTCTTTGGAACACCAACTGTTCTGAAATCATATTTTTATGCAATATCAGACATTGCCATAGGTGCAAGGTAATACTTATAATATTAGATTTATTGTATTATCCTAAATAATACTAATATTATCAATAATATTCAGTCAGTTAAAAAAAAATAATCCTAATTCATTTTGAAGTTTCTCTGATTTTACAAAATCTTTCAGGCTTTTAATTGATGATATTTTGGTGGCATGATAGACTTGTAAGTTTTAACCATACCGAAAAAGGAAAATTATGTATTTTTTAACTTGTTTAAAACATAAAATATTCCTCTGCAAAAACTAGAGCTGCATTTCCAATGCTTGTCCTATCGATCTTGTTAAATAATTAATGTTATACGAATTTGTGTATAGTAGATTGATGGGGATATTAACATTAATAATGAATGAAATTTTTATGAATTATTCTTCTTTACCTTCCGCTTGTGCCATTTCTAGTGTCAAGGAAGTCTCCTAGCAATGGGGCAAGCCCTTAATACCTTTATGGAAAGAGTCTCATTTCTGCTGACTACCAGTCCAGGATGATCCATTTATTATTATCCATCTATTTCTCCATCATAGTGGTCCAACTTTTCACTTCTGAGTAAACTATTAACACATTGTGATCTGCGTATAAAATTCTCTGAACAAGGATGGTTCTATATTTTGTGTTGCCTTTTTTATAAATTGGAAGGATTATACTATGTTTCTAGTCTTTAGGAATCGTCTTTCCATCATATAATGCCTGAAACAGTCTTGGAAAGGCTTTAAGAAGTTCTAGCTCACCATATTTCAAATACTCTGGTGCAATATGATCTCGTCCACCTGCCTTCCTTGTTTTTAATTTTTAGGTTGTGTCTTGTCTCTTCTTCCTCTATTATCTGAAGACTTTCCAGAATAGAGGGTTGTCATTCTTAGTAGCGAAGTATTTCTGAATCTTCAGAAAATTGTTCTTGGAAATAGTTATTTTATCTGTTACAGATCATATTCTTGTTGGTTCCGTGGCAATATTTTATATTTATGACTGGCTTGTTTTGCTTTATACTTAAAGTTTTAAATTTTTGCCAAAATTTTCTTATAGATTTTCAATGATCCACAATTAGCTTTTTACTGAAACCATCCCATAAGCCATTCTTGACCTTGTATTGTGGCTACCTTATATTCATACCTGGTAAAAATACAACAAAAAAAAATTTTAATAAAAAATCTATTCAGTAAAAATGTAGCTTTTCTCCGCTCCCATTTTAGAGGTATGTTTTCCAGGCAAGCTTCTTCTGAGCAAGTACTCATATAGGTCACAGGTCCACCAGTTTATCCATATTCCTTTAACAAATATTCTCCTCTTCCCATATATTGTATTTACAGATTCCAGGATATGTATTTTCAATGACTTCCAGACCTTTTCTATGCCTCTATGGAATGATAAGCTTTCTAAGCTCTCCATTTAATGAGTCCTATTTTCTGGGTCACCCAGAACCCTAATGTTAAGGGTATCAAAAGACTTTCCTTTTATTCTATACTTAGGGGTGATGCTTGTATTAGCCATGAGTAGAATGTGGTCACTGTATTCCCTTAGTTCTCATACAATTTGGATTTATATAAAATAAGCAATTATAATATTTGGTCCTACGTATGAGAAAATAATTTTATGAATTCTTATGAAAGGATAGAAGGAATTCCTTATGAATTCATATCATTATCTACTCAAATGTCTATTAGCCACTGTCGCTAATTACTCTTCACATTTTCTTCTTCATGCCGCCTAGAACATCTTATCTAGATCTATCATCATTTCCTGTCATAAAGTCTCCATCCAGGATTACAGATTTTTTTTTCTTTCATATGTACAGAAAAAAAGTTATCATTGCAAAATTTCCATAAATCAAAGTGCTTCTGATATTAATAATGTTACATGGTACAAATAATGAAATGTATAATACAATTATTCAAAATCAGTGATTCTTGACCTTTTTTGATCCGCGACCCCTAAATAGTTAAGATAAAATTAAATCGCCATCCTTCTCCCTCTGATAATAATAGTAGGCTAAACTATTAATAATTGAATTTTGACTGTAATTATAAATGTGTAAGGTTTATCCTGAAGAAGTTGTAGAACAAAATTCAGAAGAGGATCATGATTTAGACTCGGAAGACAGACCTAGGATTACATTTTCTCCCTCTGGATGGTTTTGAAAAAAATATGAGACAAAAGCATGGCAGTCTATTTGGCAAGTCACTAAAATAATCTGCCAAAAAGCTAATTTTTATGGAGTGGAAGCGATAATGTGAAGCCTTTTGTGAATACTTTTGTGTATCCTGAGGTAATTATGAGCGAAGATAGTAAAATACTATCTTGATGACAGCTATTACCATTAGGCATATACTCAGCTATCAGGCACTGTAACCTTACATCAAAACTGCAATAGTGAAGCATGAACTAAATAGAGTATACTAATTTATATATGCTATAAAGGATATTTATAGCCTATATAAATCAGAAAGTCGAACAACCTCTTACAAGAATTTAAGCTGGATCAAAATGGCTGATTTGAGATTCTTAAGCATGATAGTAGTTTAAACTAAGTGTCAGAAAATACACGATACAAGAGGATTTTGGAGTCTGTTTAGCTTATAACGTCCTGAAGAATAACAATTGAATTGATCTGGAGATGTCTTCAGAATGGATGACAACCAAGAAACAAGTTGATTCATGGAGGCTAGAATGAAAAACAGATTCATTTTTTAGAATTATAAAAAGAAGTAACTTATAAATATTTTAAAATTGAAATAGCTTGATTGTCACATCAAAATTAATTTATTAATCAGCAAATGTCAATTGTATTGAAACCAAGAAATTATTATTTCAGTTTGATTATTGAAATTCCAAGTATAAATTCATGAAGGCTTAGATCTGATAGGTGATTCGCTGGAATTTGTAAAAGAATGCTATAACTAGGACTGTGTTATATGCAATAAAAACTAAAAAATATGTATATATATATGTTCAAATATATTGGGTAAAATATGCTGTTAAATACTGAAAATATGTAACTATTTTTATTATTTAGAAAAAATATAACTTATATATTTTGTTTTATATTACTTATAGTTATATTTAATATTATATAACTTGAAGTGGCTTAATTTATGGACGGGTTTGTCAGCTCGAACATGAATAAGGCATAAATTGGTATCAAAACCAGACTTTTCTGATCCCATGGCAGTATGTATAACAAACGTTTTTCCAAATGTTGACTCTTTATTTTTGTTTTATTTGTGATTTGCTGTTTTTATGTGTTATGTTACAGAAAACTGCAGTAGTTGTACAACTTTATAAAAAACAAAACTTTCTAACAAGATATTTCGTTTTTGAAAGATTGATTTTATTCATCTTAGGAGTGCAAAAATAAATAGTTGCAAATGATGTCTTGGTGGTAACTGGGTGAAAGACTGGGTAATGGAATGATGGTAGGAAGAAGGAAAATAATAAAAGTGAAGTAATATTCCAAGTATTTGAGCACAGTGAGAACGAGAAATTTTTCCGATTAAACAATTCCAAGAAAAGAAAATGCGATCGAAAGTTTGTACAAAGAGATGAATCAGCACGAAACACAAACTCATTCATTCAGCAGAAAAATAGAATAAAAAGAGTTCCCATTGCTATTTTTCAGTTTTATTTAGATATAGACATTGTCAAATGCTGATATTCCGAATATGCAGACAAATATGCAATTACAGCTAAAAATATGTATTTTTAGCAAAACATGCACAAATTTGCAAAATAAAAATAGTTGAAATTGATTCTAAATGCCTCAGAACATATGCAATATGATATTAGATATTTTATTTGGCTAGCAGAAATGTGCAAATTTCACAGCCCTTGTTATCACCTAGAAAATACTATAGGTATGGTAGAATTGACCTGAAAATAGATAATAAGATCTTGTAGACAAACTATTACTTATTAAATATTTAAAAATTTTAGAGATGAAATCTATGTTAGTCATTAATGCAATATATCTTCACATTCCTAAAAATCATGGCAAAAGCTGAAACCTTGGTTTGATCTAGAAATATTCATGCAGAGGAACAAAAAACATAAAGAGATGTCATAAGAAATGAAAGAATTAGTTAGAAGTGGCTTTATTATAATTGAATTAATATTAGAAGTAACCCTAGAGTACAGTAAGCTCAAATGATTCAAATAAATTTGTCATATCGAAGAAGTGATGGAACTTAGGAAAGCAATCTAAGGATATTTTATCAGGAAATATGAATGAAATAATTCTATATTTCAAGCCTCCATTAAGACAAATATAGTAAGAAACACATAGGTGAAGGGGGCATTTGTGGTATAAATTACTTATACTAATCAATTATAATACATTCTAGGCTATTGGTCATAATGTTAGCTAAAATGAAGGGTTTGGTGGATGAAGGGGTAATGTAATAGAACACAATTTTGTGTAATTTATGTTTAATTTTTTTTTTTTTTACATTTTCCTTTACCAGGAACATTGTATATAGCCCCTTCATATTACTTTTCCTAGTTGTTTTGAAATAATCAGATTTTGCTACCTAACACTTCTGCACATAAATATTTCATCCAATGAACTAGATTGCATTTTTAAATAAATGTGACATAATCCTTTCCATCCAACAAACTCTTCAATTATGTTCTGTTTAGAAGTATAGAATATAGAATATTATAGAAATATAGAACTTATGTGTATTTCTTGACAGGTGTAATAAATATTCAAAGAATTTCTTCTGCTCTCTATCAGTAAGATATTCTATCGATATTACTTTATATTATTTCCACATATTTCTGCTATTCAATGAAGAATACTTTCTGACATTGAATCATACGAAAAACATTTCATATTTCCTGTTCTTACTTAAGGTATTTCTAATCTTGTGACAGCTGAGTTAGCGGCAGTATGTTATGCAATGAGCTTGACTAAATTTACCACTACATGAGATAGGCAAACCAAGATATATATAAAAGAATTGAGCACATATTGTAATCGTATAATTAGGACTACTAGGTTTGTTCATATTAAATTCATTTACCTGGACAAATTAAAAATATCTTCCTTTATGGAAAACTAATATCATGGTTTTTATCTCTATTAACAGAAAAAAGTTTAGTTCACAATTGAGGCATTGAATTCCAAAACCAGCTAAGTCCATTTCCAGATTTTTTTAAAAAATAGTTTTCTACTAGACTATATTTAGGTGAAAGGTTGTCTCCTAAAATTAGAAAAATCACATTGAAAAAGGCCATGCAAAAAATAAGGCCCCATCCTATTTCAGTCAAACCTTTATAGATCAGCTGTGAAAAATTTTGATAAATGAATTAAGCTGGATTTGGAATTATAAGCTAATTATAAGCTTTAACATAAAATTGATTTATATTTTTGAAAAAAAAGAAAAAAGAAAATTTGACATACTTTACAGTCTATTGTAAAGTTGTTTAATTGAACTATCAGTATTTTTTAATATTGGAATAGTGTTTACCAATATTAACTACTAACTGTTATGTTGTTCGATATCTAGCAGATTAGCAAGGGGGATGGTAAATTTTATGTACTGTATTTATATATTTGAGAAAAATGTTAATATTCATATTTTAAATTGAAAACTGGATAGCAATTAGGCTAAACTTAATATCTAATGAGCTAATAAAAAAAAAAAAAATGTATTATTTTTACAATTTACTATATTTCGTCCCCCTCTTATATGAAGAAGGAGTTAGACCATACAGATGAAAGTTAAAGATTTTTCACTTTTATTATTTACCGAATTAGGAATAATGAAGTAAAAAATAAAGTGGTAAAATACAAAACCATAAATATCTGTTATTTTTTAATATACTACTTTAGGAACAAAGTTAAGAAAACAGGCCTGGCAGATCAATAGAAAAATCTTAGGATATCATGATATTAAATTTTTAAATTATACTGCTGAAATAATAATAATAATTATTCAAAAGAAATGTTATATAAAAAATAATTATTTCATATTGTTTTCAGGTGTAAATGCAATGGACATGCCAGTGAATGTATGTTTGTAGAGAGGGATGGTGAGCTAAAGAAAGTTTGTAATTGTACACATAATACAAAGGGAGATGATTGTGAAATGTGTGATGACTTTCATCAAGATGTTCCTTGGACTCCATGGACATGGTCAAATTCATTTGAAATAGAAGCATCTGAGTGTAAACGTAAGTTATTTAATATTTATATACGAAACATCTTATGTAGGTAAAAACATGAATCATTGTAATAATAATGCATGCAGATGTAGACACACAGACACAGATATGGATAGGGATAAATATAAATATATGGACACACACGAGTCTATATATGTATGATTAAAACAGAGTACAAACACACACAATTATGTATAAATTTTATATTACTTACACTTTAAATTACTTAGTATTCAATACAGAATAGTTTAACAATATAATAAAAATTGAATAACACAATAAATAATCAATTGCTATTTATTATTTATGATTACTTAGAACTCAACAATTGATCAGTACGTATATAATTTGACCTATTTCTAAATGCATATATATATATACAGTGGAGTCTCACTTATACGAAACATTCAGTTATACGAAGAATTTTTCGTTCCCCGGCGAACGAATAACTATCTTATAACTATTCAGTTACAAGAAGTATTCTCTTATACGAAAGATTTTCCGTTCCCCCTCACATTCGTATAAGTGAGACTCCACTGTATTTAACTTCTATTATTTTTCTCTCTTTCTTTTTTTTTCAATTTATGAATTAACTTTTAATTTCATTTGATTAATTTTTGTTTATATTTCATATTCACTCAATGTTAATTCCTATGTCATTTCAAAAATATTTCACATTATATAAGATTAAACATATTTGTATGAATATTTATTATAATACCCGTTATGTCAAGAGATGGAATACCTAGAAATATATGAAGCCATTGCATGGTTCCTGCTGTTTGGAAAACTAGTAATAAATAATCAAATTTTGATATTCAATAGTTTAAATCCATGGATTAAAAATTTTTAATGAAAAGAATATATATGGTTTTTTTTAGGTATTTAAAATTTAAGAACTATACTTACTTAATGCTCTTTTTTAAGTAGGATATTATTCAGGCTTATAAAAAAATTAGGTATTCTCTACTAAATTTTCATCCCATAGACTTTACAAAAGCTCTTTTTACTACTGTGTCATCTCAAAACTAATTATATACTATATTTATAACATTTATAATTATCAGAAAGGTCTATCTCTAAATTTCTATTTAATTCCTAATTTTTTTTAAATTTTAGACATCTTTATTTTGACTAAATTTAATATTGCTTGATTTCTAATCAGTTAATTAATACTTGAATAATGGTAATGACTACCTGAATGGAATACCATACATTACTAACTGCATAGCTTTACAGCCTGGGATGGGTTTTGGCTTTCCTGACCAAATTGCACCAGTCTCTTTGCAGTGCACTGTCCTTTTCTGATTTTGGACGCTGAGCATTACAAAGTCATTTTCTACATTCTGAATCCATCATCTCCTAGGTAATTCTCTTCTCCTGTTGCCAGAACTCCAAACAGAATCTTTTTTAGGGTCGTCTTTTTTTTTTTTTTTTTCATTTGTAATACTTGCTTTCATAACCTGCACTATAAATAAATACTAAACAGATACAAACAAAGACTTTTTATTTATCATCACCAAATACTCATAATATTTAGATATTGCATTCATTATTTATTAATTAATTTTATTTCTAACTATGATCAATAATAAATCTATTCAATTAATACATTAAATAATAAGTAAATATGAGATGCTTCCAGTGAGAGTTTCATATGCACTAATCGTTTCAATGATCATTTCTATGTATTTCAAGATCATATAAAACCTCACCCAGTCTAAGAGGCATTATTTTATCAACATTTTTTGTTATCATTAAACTTCAGCTGGTTGAAAAATCCCCATTAGACATTGTTGAACTTCTAAACATGTTTGTATTATCATGTCGTTTCTAAAAAGTTAAATTTTTATTTTATTAAACCTCACCTCTCCCATTCCCATTACTTTCCACAAAAACTAAAAGGTTTATGGAAATGTTAAATAAAAATAGAAGGGTCTTGAAGGGGAATGTGATGTTTAATATTGGTGTAGATACCAAGATACTTATTATATAATTTGAAACCTTGATGTGGATAAACTACAGTTGAATGTAAGGATTAATAATATGGGTATTATTAATGGCGTTAGAGATAGGATGATCTTGTTTCCCTTTCTACGTCATTACTATTGTAATAGGAATCAGATAGGGAATGATATTTTTTCAGGCTAATTTTTTAATGGCACAGGTTTTTTGGCATGCAAAAGTAATTTAAAAGTATAATATGTCGGTAAAAGTATAGCATAATATGTCGGTTTAATATTTAATTCAGTGGATATTATTTGAATATTTGTGATAAGAAGGTAGAGGAAAGGTGAAGGGTTTTTAATTACCCAGGGAAGTGCAAGATGGGATGTTAGCTGTTAGTCAATTAGATCATTATGAGTATAAAGTGCAAGGAGGGGTATTTATTTATGAATTATATTGATGTTTCTGGGAATAGGAACATTTGAATCTTAAAAAGGTGAGCAGCAATGGAATTTCCTGTCAAATAGAGTCAGAATTTTGTTTATGCTTACTATATGTTTTTGTTTAATAAGCTCATTATAAACAAATTGACTAGGTCCTGACCTAGATGGTTAAAATATGATAGGCCCTACTAGAGCTTCAAACGGTAATGCTTACTTTAGTATTCTTCAATTTTCCCTTTATTTTCTTTGAAAACTACCTAACTTTACTACCCCCTGTTAATTCCTTTGGCCTTTGGCATTCCTTTGACTTAAAATAACCGAAAAAAAAGTAATGTGGCATGCTTAGGACCACACTTTAAACTTTTTTGGCCGATCTACATTCTTAAATAAATCTAAAGATAAAAGGAAAGGAGAATAAGTTGAAATAATTTTTTAAAATGAATATTCCATTCAATTGAATTTTATTTTTTGATGAAATAGGTATTTATCTGAAAAGTATGTATTGCAGATACATCGATGTAACTGTCCTATTTTATTTCAATCCTAATAATTTTCCCTTGTGTAAAAACAGTTTGCTGCCACAAAAAAATGTCAAATGTCATAAAATAAAAATTGTTTAAAAAATTAATATTGTTCAAGTCAACATGGCCAAAATATAATTGGTAATATTATCTTTAAGATATCTACTTGACTTGGTTAAATAAACAAAATAAAGAGAAGTGGGTTCTCTGGGCATTAAGACCAATAGGGATAAGACCAGTGTGTTTCTGGGACAATAGATCTCTGCTCTGAAACACATAATCTTCGGATTATGGTCACTTCTAACTACTATAATATTTTTAAAATTTGAAAAATGGAGTAAATTCTGCAACAAAAAATCTAGAGAGCTCCTATTTTAAATTATTTTTATTTTGCTTACTTATTGAATATTTTGATCACTTCTATGAAAAAAGAAAAGAAAAAATGAAAAAAAAAAAAAAAAAAAAAAAAAAAAAAAAAAAAAAAATTGAGTTAGGCTTAAATGGCGGGATAAATTATGGGTTTGTATTCAAACGCGAGATCCCGACAGATCTTGCCTCTTACAATATCTCCGGAAATAGTTATCCGACTTTGAAGGTTAACATGTCATTCGATAAAGCATTACTTCTTTAAAGTTTTTAAGTGGTCGTATTTCAAAAAATACAAGTAGCATGAGCGATGCCAATGGATAGCTTTTTGAAAATTCAATTCTTTCCTTCTCTATCGCTCTTCTTCTTTCACAGCTTATCAACAGAATGAGCTAAAATTTCCAATGTGATACCGTTTTAAAGAGAATAACCATTCCTCATTTCGGCCTCTTTACACTATGTTCAAAAGAAGTGCAGCAAGGATCTTCCTGTTTAGAACGGTATACCTATGACAATCGTAGATCGTTCCGTCAAATACTTATATGGAAAACAGTGGACGAAGACATTAAAAGTCCTCTTCTGAGTGACCTAAATGTGGTTATTATTGTATTGTCATCCACCCCTAAGATATGATCCAAGTTTCAAGTCTCTAGCTCATCGGGAAGATAGTAAACAGATGAGAAATTGTTGGCAGGATTTAGGTAAGATATGGTACGGTACCCTGCGCGCCGCGAGTTTGCTTTTTTTATTCCATCCCAAAAGTGCGCTATGGACTAAAAGAAGTTTACATTTCACAAATGTTTATTCTCGTATACATAAGAAGCCTATTTATTATTTTTATTTTTAAGTATTATTTCCAATCTGCTGGCAAAGGAATACGTGAACTAAATGTTGTGTTGATGTTGGGATCGTGTTGCACGTCGACCAGCACGATTCGGTCTGATTTATAGCCAAATGTCTTCCTCTATGGGATTCGTGCAGACGACACTTGGCGCTCCTGTTCAACTAATTTTCAATATTTGGTCTACCCGCTGTTTCTCACAATTTATCCTGTCAGAATAACCTTTTTGTGTATTAAGTAAGTTTTGCTGTATCTGGTGGTTCCCAAAATATTAAAAAAAAAAACTGTCAAGATAAACATCTAATGTGTTTTATTAACGTGATTTTATTCTCTGTATTAAAGTACAAACATAATTAAAATCAAATATTGAAAAAAATAAAATACATTATAAACAAATAAAGCAATCTACCTGTATAAAATAATTAAAATACACGTTAATCTTTCAACGTAGTAAGTGAAACAGTTATTAACAACTAACACAATAAATGTCTCTTCTTAACTGACTTTAGAAAAGGAGGAGGTTATAGTTGCACTCTTTAAAATCAGGGGTGGGAGATAAAATCCCCGAGCCCTGTGCTAAGGAGGTGACCACTCACAAGTGTTACTTTTATTTAACCGATTATATGTCGATTTATGGTATTAGAAAGTTAAACAAACATTGTAGTTTATTGAAAGTTTAGTTTAGTAAAAAATATATTGTATTTTTTGGATGATGTTGGGAAAGGGTGGGGCAAGGGTGCTCGGGCGAGTATATTTGCCCTGGGGCCCGGATTACTCTCGGTGGTTGAAGAGGCAGTGTATAGTAAAATGAAATTTTCTAAATAATTATTAATTGAAAAAAATTCTTCTCATATTTATTTATTTTTTTATGTGGTTTTGATTGACTATTTATGCAAAACTTAAAAAAATAATAAAATAAATATATTGAGTATACCATTCATATTTCAAGTAATAAATTAAGGTATAGGTGGTTGAATTTTTCCGATTACACGCCATCCAACTTACCTATATACTTCTAACGTATATTTTATAGTTTCTAAGGATGTCTCTAGTTTGGACTTTATGCTTGCTGGGGGTCTATTCTGCTAATTGGAACCCGTGGGGATAAGGAGCGTAATGTAGCTATCGGAGAGGGCGGGTGCAGCCTTGCCTTATTTGAAATTAAAGGCGGCGAGATGGACACGGCGATAGAGGATCTAATATGGTCTGATACAAGGTGCCGCCTACCCAATACGCTAACTGGTAGCCATCTGTCCATAGGCCTTAGGGTGTCCGGTTTATTTTTATTATGTGATAATTTCATAGCACTCAGAGTTCAATTTAAATTATTATGACAGTTTAATCGCCGGTTTATATATTATTGCCAAAGATGTCTGAGGAATCTTACAACTTTAAGCTCCATGGAAACTAGAAAGAAAACATGGATCATCATTATACCAGTTTAATTACATATGAACCTTGTGGCTCTTTTGCTGTTTAGACTCAGCAGTGCATTTTTGACATGGATATGTCTTTTGGCCTGGGGGCTGTACTTTTTTAGTGTAAAGTTTTTTCACATTCAAAAATATAACATCTAGACACGCTCTAGGTCTGAAGGTGTTGCTCGGATTGAAACTTTGACGACAGTTTCCTGATCAGAATTTTAATAGAGAATATTTTTTGTTATGTAACATTTGTAACTAGAACCTACCGTTTAGGAGCTCTATTGTTTGAATAAAAAAATTCACGTTTGAGACCCCTCCTTTCTCTCAACATTGTTTATTTCGAATAATGATTAACTTTCGATTTAATTTAATTATTCATTAAACTACTATGATCCTTTTAATTCTAAAATATAATTTGAGAAAAGTAGTAGATTATAGATAGACATATCCATGATCTATTGTTTTTTCCCAGTCAGGGGAAATTAAGTTTTTTAAATTGAGTGACCTCAAAATTACGAACAATTGCTGAAACATGTGACCAGAAAGTAGGTCTAACCCAGGAAAAAATATCAAATGTAAAGTTATAAATATAAGTTAGCATAAATATAAATATAAATATAAACTTGATAACGTAAATACAATATTTTCTCACTTTTCTTAACCCTCTTCAAGGCTTGGTTTACTACTTTAAACTTGATACATTGTTTGATGGGACCCTTTCATTTAAAATATTGAATGAGGTTTAAAAAAATATATTATAAAAAATGAAAGTAAATGACTCTTTTTTCAAATTTATTCTACATAAATAGACCAATAAAAACGAAAAAAACAAAAAAAACAGTAGATTCAAATGTTTTTTATTTTACAAAAATGGAACAAAGTGTTAAAAATAGTGATAAATTAACAAATGATATAAACAATACAACATATATTAAAAAATATAAAAAAATAAAATATATACCAGAATTAACACAAAAAGTAATTAATAAATTAAAAAAATGAAAATTTTAAAATAGATGTAGCGTTATACAACACAAATAAAATAAAAAATATAATAACTAAAAACGAAATAGAACATTTGAATAAAAAAGACATCATATACAGAATTGACTGTTTAGATTGTAATAAACACTATATAGGGGAAACGAAGCAAAATCTATATAAAAGAATAAATCAACATAAATATGACACGAAAAAATAAGTAAATCTAACAATAATAAAACAGCCTTATCAGAACATGCACAAAAACTAAACCACAGATTTAATTTTGAAAAAGTAAAAATACTTCAACATGAAAGCAAAAACATAGTAGAAAAATAAAAGAGGCAATTTACATCAATAAAACAATTAATAATACTGTTAACTACAAAACAGACACAGATAAAATAGGAGCAGTGTATGCAGGAATAATTAATAAATTAACATTATAGATGGACCAACTATGGACTATAAACAATAGTTTGAGATTGACCCTTGTACTCATTAGGTAGAAGTATTGTTATTTCAGATATGTGAAAGGAACAGACACGGTGTGATAACACCATGAAGAAATAACTGTTAAAGATAAAATTATAATGATATGTTATGGGCAAATTAATCTAGGAGTTGTATTGATTGATGTTATTAATAGAATAGCAGTGTAATTATAAGAAATACTGTTTTCAGTCTGAGGATGGGACAAAGTCCCCGAAACATGTAACTTAATTGAGGAATAATAAAGAGGAGTGATACCAAAATAAGTGTGATATTTCTATCAAATGTAAAGTTATAAATATAAGTTAGCATAAATATAAATATAAACTTGATAACGTAAATACAATATTTTCTCACTTTTCTTAACCCTCTTCAAGGCTTGGTTTACTACTTTAAACTTAAACATTGTTTGATGGGGCCCTTTCATTCAAAATATTGAATGAGGTTTAAAAAAATATATTATAAAAAATGAAAGTAAATGACTCTTTTTTCAAATTTATTCTACATAAATAGACCAATAAAAACAAAAAAAACAGTTGATTCAAATATTTTTTATTTTACAAAAACTATTTGTGTTGTTAAACGCTCCGAAATTCTGCCCCGTAACATTTGTAGCTTAGTGGAACTCTCGGTTCATACCAGTAATTTATTTGAACAAATATATCAGGTATACTATTGTTTGTCTTACAAGGGGACATTTACAGTTGTAACACAGATTTGAATGCTGATTTTTGTGTGGGTATTAGGGACCTATAATAGTGCAAAATTTGAGTTATAGCCGCCAATGAGCATTAGGGGCCGAGAAACAAAATAAAATATGAAAATCACGTTTTATTTTTTTTCTCAGCTCTCAGTCAAGATAGAGAAATGATTCTTTCACGTTTAATTGCAGTTATGTATGCTATTAGATATAAAAATACTTTTTTTATTGTTATGCACGAGACACTATCCGGCTTTAGGGTGCTCAAAAATGACAACAAATTATAAAATTCCAAAGAAACATGCTGAAAATCAGTGGAAACTTGTTTTCATGAACAACTGACCTCAGATCTCGAGTTAACGCACCATAAAGCCCTTATATGTGAAATTTTATCAAAATAAAAAACTATTGATTTTTTACCCCTTTCGAAGAGGTAAAATTTTGAATGTAATGAATTTTTTCATTCACATCAGTTTGTGTCCACTAAAATCGGGAGTAAATCCAATGTTATACGCATGGATTAAAAGCATAATGTATGCTGATTCTTGTGGTGCTATTACTATTGTATTCGGTTGAACACATCAGTTGTTATGGCCGGTAGGAAATGTTGATGAAATCTCAACTTCAAAACCTCCTCGAAAGGGGTAAAAAATCAATATTTTTTGATTTTGATAAAATTTCACATATAAGGGCTTCATTTCTCTTCAATCATTTCTCTATCTTGACTGAGAGCTGAGAAAAAAAAAAAAACAACGTGATTTTCATATTTTATTTTTTTTCTCAGCCCCTAATGCTCATTGGCGACTATAACTCTAGTTTTGCACTGTTATAGGTCCCTACTACCCACAAAAATCGGCATTCAAATCTGTGAGTTACAACTTCAAACGTCCCCTTGTTAGTAAATTTTTGTGATATTTGCAGTTTTGTAGATTGTTTTTTCGAATAACGGTGAGTGTTAAAGTATTTCAGGAAATTGTAACATTCCTGAATAAGCTGTTCTTAGGTCCTAAGTTTGTAAAATTCATGGTTACATGTGCTCTAGAATTAGGAAATTTAATGCTGAATTCGAGAATGTGATAAAAATATTTGGTTAAATTGGAGATATCACATCTTTTATGGCAAATAGCTTGGTTCTATCAACGTATCTCTGTTTTGAATTATCTTATACTGCAACGGATTGGAATTGAAAATTGAATCAGCGTAATTTTTCTTCATTTTTGGTCTTGTTTCACTTAATTTTTAGAAGAGGGAATCGCCTTGTGTATATTTATTGATTTATATGAATCATAAACTAACTAACATTATGCAACGAGACATGTTTGAAAAGCATAATTATATGACGAATAGACCTAAAATCTTGACAAATCTATGAACAACTTTTAATCCGATCATCTATTTAACCATTTTTTGATGGCCTATGGAGACCTTGTAAACAGAATGAAAGAATAAGTAGAATTTCCCGTAAGAAAGTAGTTTGTTCACCTCTGACCTTCAGTAGCCTCTGGTAATGGAATGGTTTGCTAGTCCTGAACCCCGGAGAAAGCTGAATTCGTCCTACCTTTTCTGCTAGGCAGAAGATCAGCAGTAGCACTTGAGACTTCCTATTATTGTTTGGACAAGTATAAATAAGGATAAATACAAATATCCTCTTTAGAACTGATATTATCAAAATAAACATTTTCTCAGGAAGCATGCGCATACATGAATCATTTGAATATGATTCCTTTTACTTTTTATTTTTAATCAAATGATATTATTTTTATTTACATTAGTGTCCGATGTCAACCAACGTACTACTAATATACTAAAAAACCTTATATTTCTTAAAAAGAGCTAACTTTCAGTGATTTTAATTTTCTTCTTTTTTAATCTATTTACTAACTAATTACTTTTATTTTTTGGTTCATATCTGCTTTTGAGGTAATCGTTGAAGAATAATAATTTCAACTTCATAGTAGGCCACAAATACAATGTCAAGTGTTTCGAAATTTTCGTATTCAGGAAGGAGTAAAATTCTACAAGATAGGCAATAAATACGGGTATTCTTTCATTTGTAATACTTATATTGAATTCCAGTTACATCACACAGTGCATAAATGTAATTATAATTTTTTTTCTTCCTATATCATGTCTATTAATATGGATTTTCTATTTAAGTGATACGCTATGTGCAGATATTGTAACGTCCGTTAGGAGGGATGAAATGAAATACATGAAGTATTTCACTTATTGAAAGAAGGAAACTGATCTCCAACCTCTGAAATTAAAAGGACAAACTAAAATTGTTTGCTGTTTTGAAGAGTAAAAAGGTGTCGAAATGGAACGCGATGATTTCTTAAAAGACACGGTAAAAATTTGTTGAAAAGCTTATATATACATTAAAAAATTAGATCATCGAACTGTTTGCTGTTATTATAAAAAATGCATTTACGATTAAGAAAAACTTGGCATACTGTGACGTAAATTCATACCAATGTGCGTTATTTTTTGTTTCATAGTATATTTTAATAAGCATATCCCTGGCTATCGTAAAGAGGTTGATAAGACAAAACTATGCACCTTACAATAATATTTAAAAGCCACTAAGGGCCTCCGCAGACTGCAGATTTTTTATCGGCCGATAAAAAAGTTTGATGGGCTTTCCGATTGTCATCAAACCAATCCGTTTGCCTGCTATCGGCCGACTGTGTAATCAGTATTGGCTAACTTCGACTTACGCACACACGACGATTTTTTATTGGTTGATAGATCATTTCGCTCCAAGCTTTGACGTCGGACACTCGTGTCGTGCGAATATTTTTATGTTGGCATCGCCCAACAGAATTTTCCTCTAAATAATATATCACTTAGAATGGGATGCACCCAATACTCTTGAAATCTGTTCTGGATTTTTCTCCTGTGTTGTATGAGAGTAATAATAACATTTCTCTATATTTTTTTCATTCTGCGACCGCTTACTACAACAGTCAAATACTAAGTTCTAAATGGTTCGAGAATAATCAATCGGCCGGCTATATGGGCGCCTCTACACCAACCCGACTGTTGCGCTCTAGCAGCCCAACCCGACTGTTTAGTGCGCTCTAGCAGCCCAACCCGACTAAACTATTGGCCGATAAAAAGTCTGCAATCTGCGGGGGCACTAAAGGATACTGGTTTCAGATCTGCCAGGATCTGACGATCTTTCCGGCCGAAGGAACTTCGTCCTGGCAAGTTAGTTTTCGCCCTTTTGAAAATTATTTTAATTTTTAAAAGAAACACTTTCTTCCTGTATAATTCTTTTATTAGTTCCTTTTAGTTTTAGAATTAGTTTTAGTTCCTTTTGGTCATTATCTAACACACGTTGGAAGGCTATATACTTTAAGGCCAAGGTAATAAAGACAACTTAACCAATTTTCACTCAACAACTCTACTCAATTTTCAACAATTTTGACTCGTTTTGGAGACAATTTGACTTATCCACTTCTTCACGACTATTACCGATATTGTTTCAAAATTCAAAAAGATCCAACATGTAAAAGAAATCGAATTACGCAAATGGTTTTACATTTTTCAGTTGATACCGGTCTCGAGAACTCTAGACAGCGACATATATTAACTACGCGATAATATAGAAGGCAATAAAGTTGGGCGGACTGGGTTTATACTAATGCTACTGACATTATACTAATCCCCGCTCCAGCAATTATTCGCTCAATCTAATGGCCCAAGCCAACGTTTTCGCAATTTATTCTCATTTTATTGCACCCCTGTGAAATATTATCGTATCCACTGTCTTTAATTTTGGGGATTAGTCTTATGATTAATTCAGATACCAAGCAATAGTCGCAAATTACGTAAAAACTCTGAACAGTTATTTCCTGCTACGGGGACGAAGATACAAGGTTTCAAATGTTCGGAATTTTCTCAAAAGTGGTGAAATTTTTTTTTTTTTTTTTATATTTTTTTTTTTATTTTTTTATATTTGTACGATTTTGCTCTATAAGTCCTTAAAAAGACGGGTTCATACTTCATTATGAACAATTTTAAAGACGTTTACCTCAAACCTAACACAATATAGTGTTACAACGGCCACATCTTCTACATATAAATAGCCGACTAAAATATATCTATGCAAATATATTAGGCTGTTAAAAGTACGTTTCTATTTCCTTTATTTTTTGGGTGTTAACTATTATTCCCCGTCGCGGCATTCTGATGAATGAAGAACTTAGAGAAGTTTAACTAATAATTGAAGTTATTTGTTTATTGATAAAAATCTTGTATTGAAGTATGCAATTATTTCTTTATTTTTTCAATGATATTTTCAAGCATAGCATTAATTTTTAACCTTGTTAAAATTATACTGATTAGGTGTTTGAAGATTACGCAAAAGCGTAATTAGAGATCCATTTTTAATTTAAATGTTTGAGTTGGTAATCAAGATGAACAGAGAATATTTAGAAACTCTCGCGCATAACGAACTGCCTGATCAGTGCTTACTACTGAAAGGCCTGTGAATTATGAATCCTATGTTTACACACAATTTCAAAAATTAAAGGATCGACATTTAGATTTGGTGAAATTTTTATTCGGCAGAAGTAATTTTATTTAGTTGGATTTTAATCTCTGGTCATAAAAGATTTTATTTCTAACCATAAAAACAGTATGTATGACACCCTTTTGTTCCGTAATGTCAATATTTGTCTTCGATGTGATATTTGTCAATAGATTTTTTTAAAAACTGCTTTTATAATTGTTTACAATGGGGTCACCTGTGGTGTAGTGGTTAGCATAGCAACCTACTAAACCCAAGATCGCGGGTTCGCAGCCCGGCAGATGACCTTAGGATTTTTTAAAGAAAGTAAAAAATCCTTAGCTATGCCGTCCTTCGGAGGGGACGTAAAATGGGGGTCCCGAAACAAACATAATTGTTTACAATGGATAACAGGTCGTGCTCTACTAAAATAAAAATAACAATAAGTAAAAACACCAGGCGGTTTATAAAATAACATATTTTTAGAAACATTATTCAATCAAGTTTCCATTAAATATGAAAAGTAAATAAAATTTAATAAGTGGATAAAATAAATTTGTATTTTACTTAAGGCAAATTTACAGGATAACGGAAAAACTAATATAGCATGAATGCAGTACCTGAACAGACCTCCGAGTGGAACATATAATGTTTTACCACCAATAATAAAACGCTATGGAAATGGAGCAAATTGGGAACCTCTGTCAATAAACAACCTTATTCGATAGTAAAAAGATCAGATTCAGGATGAATTGTGTAAGCTAGCGCATTTCCTAGAGACGGAATTGAAATAAATAGCCATGCGAATGATGATCCGCTGCTACATAGAACGTTTTCTCACGAAAAAAAAATCATGAAACCAAACATACCATGTTTATTTTACTAGTTTGTTAGGGCTTATTTACTGCTACTGGGGCAGAATGGAAGGATTATTCCACAGGTTATCAACATATTTTAGCCTACCTGGTGAAAAGGTCGATATTCATTCCGTTTGTCCGCCAATAAACAAATTTTCAACTCAGACGGGGTGGATTTTTACACGGTGCCGTGGAGGTGGCGAGTGTAGATTAGACGTTGTATTTCCTTCGGCCTCCGGGCCTCGTTTTATTTTACTTTTTTGTATATTCGCGATTATTAGCTTTTCACTAATTGTTTTTATTGTTATTATTTCATAATATATTTTGGACATGATCTGTTTAAATGCAGTAAATAATATCGACGGTAACACGGCAATATATCGTAACCCAATTTTAGAAAAGAAATTTATGCCTATTTTTCTACAAAACCAGATTTTACAATTACTTATTGAACAAATAAATTCCATACTTAATAAAAGTATGGAATATTATGATTTGAGATTATAAAAACAATAATTGGGCTTTTTGGTTGAATAGGTAGTTAAAATAAAAACAATGTAAACAATTCTACACTTCAAGTTCCACATTTATGGATAAAAATTACCCATAAACATCCATTTTTATAGTTTCAACTTGGATCGTATTTCATAGTGTGTTATATTGGTACTTTCTTATTTTGTCTAGGAAAAAGTAGAAAAGTTTAACAGAAGTTATAACAACATTTTTAACATGGATTTAGTGTTTTATATATTAAGATATTCTTATTTCCTCTTTTGTAATGTGAAAAATTGTAACAGAAGTTAATAACGTTATTTTCACTATCGATTTAATGTTCTATATATTGGTATTTTGTTATTTTTACAACCCTTGTGTGAAAAAGTTAATAAGAAGCTTTATATTTTCTTATTTCCACACTCCCTAGGTAGCCTTCTCCCTCGAAAATTAGACGTAGAATAAATCGAATTAACCCAACAATAGATAAAATTATATTTTGGGCGGGAGCAAGGGTGGAGCAGTTTTTCGATCTCGTCACCGACAATTTCAGTTGACATAAAGCCTTTTGTCTTTTCTAGTCGTTGTGCGACGTAAAATTCATTGTCTAGAGAAATTAGTGTTGCCGTGCTATGGGCTGAATTTGAACTGGAAATAACATTTAATTGCTGTGATACTCATATTAGTCTCGTCGCTCCTCTGAGTTTAGCCTTCGAAAAAAGGTTTTAAATACATTTCTCTCCAAATTAAATCGTGATAGAGGATATATTAGTTTTAATTCCAATAGTGATGTATGGCAGTGAGACGTGGACTCCCACTAAAGATACCGGAAGAGTACTGCTGGCCTGGGAGAGAAGAATATTAAGAAGGATCTTTAGTGCTGTGAGAGAGGAGCACAGATGGCGGATAAGTAGCAACGCCGTGATCGCATTATTGTATGGTGAGCTTGATATACTCTGTGCTATCAAGGAGGGCAGGCTTAGATGGTTGGTACACGTCGAAAGAATGGAGCCCAACAGGCTGCCAAAAATAATGTTTAATGGTGCACCAAGAGGAAAGAGGAAGAGAGGCAGACCCAGGCGCAGATGGATAGATGACCTGGAGGAGGATTTGCGGAGGCTGGGAATACGGAATTGGAGGAGCCTGGCGAGGGACCGAGAGGAGTGGAGAGGGATGGTGGCAGAGGCCCAGGTCCTGCAAGGACTGTAGCGCCCAAGAACAAACAAACATATCAGTTGAAATGGTTTGACCACTTCCGCAGAACGACCAGAAGGAATAGGGTCGGTTTATAGGCCTTAAACGACAAATAGCGAATCTTAAAAGATGCACAAATGAAACAAAATATATACAGCTGAAACATATAGATAACTGTGGATAGGACGAATTGGAGAAATGATAGCTAAAGCCTATAATCTCATCGTACAGTCATTAGGAAAGAAGTAAACTTTCCAAATGAGACATTAAAATCGGAAAATAGAGTTCCTTCCATATTATTTTATTTTTAACTGGTTAACGAGAATTTTAAAGGAAATAACAGAAGTCGCAGTGGTTCTTCTATGGTTTTTAGTCACATATAATTCTAACAACATTATTTTCTAATATAGTTATGATCTTGTAGAAAATTATTTGTTTATATTTAATTTTTACATGGGTCTATACTTTTTTGGCGTAAGGTTTTTTTCACACCCAAAAGATTAAATTTTGACACTCTAGATCGGTTGGTGTTGCTCGGATCGAAAATTTGACTATAGTTTCTAAGTCAGAAAATTAATACGAATACGAGAAAGTTGTACGAATCACTATCGGAAAGCATACTCCTTCACTCAGCCGAAATTTGGGGGAGTGAATACTCGGATTTATTAGAGCAAGGCAGATTAAAATACGTGAAGTATTTACTAAAGTTACCCCGGAACACACCTAACTTTTACATAAGGGTAGAGACTGGTACGACTCACGTACTCTTAAAAATTTTTAAAAGGATGTTGAAGTGGTGGGTAAAAATGTTAGGGATGGAAGACCATCAGCTGCCAAAAATATGTTATAAGAGGCTCTTTGAATTTCGAAAAATTACCACTATGCCTCATAACTGGTTGAGAGAGCTTGGTAAACTGCTCGCTATGGTGGGAGCTTCTGACATTTTGACTTGTTCAAACTTAGAAATCATTAAACAGCACGGCGTCGACCTCGAAGACGCAATGAGGAATCATCTCATGAGTTTAGATTTCGATCGGGTGGCGCAGTCCGAGTTTAATCTATATTATAGAAATGTTGCAACCTTTGGTATACCTCAAACGTACCTACAATTCAGCACCCATATAGATAACCAGAGAATTCTCGCTCAACTAAGGATGGCTAGCAAAAGGAATACACGACTGTCGTACGGTGGCATGCATAGGAAATTTAACAGTGATCTATCCTGTGAGTTTTGTGACACAAATGTAAGCGATGGTGTCACACACTTTTTGCTGGATTGTTCTGCATTTAGGAGACAAAGGCAAAAGTATTTAAGCAAGTATCTCCTGCCCAAACCTACTCCTGAATTGACCATAGAAAATCTTTTAACCGTTAAGACCATAAAGCATTTAAAAGCTATTTATTTATTATATAACACGTACATTTAATTCAGATGGTGATTAGTTATCTCGAAGTATTTTGTTTAATTTTTATTTGTTTAATTTTATTTGTCTAAAATTTTGTTTTTCTTTTTCAGCCGAAAATTTTCGTTTTTTTTTTTTTTAAGTTGTTGTACTTATTATGTGTAGTCTATTTATTTAATTTTATATTATGTGTGATATATGGACTTTTGTTTCAATTTATGTACAGATATATATTTTTTTTCATTTTAACTGTTTATTCTGGAGTCAGACCTCCTGTGATTGTAATTATTTTTACAAAATACAGTAATTCATTCATTCATTCATTCATTCATTCATTCAGAAAATTAATAGAGCATACATTTATATTATTATATTTAACATTTGTCGCCTATATCGTAGGACCTACCATTTAGGAGCTGTATTGGTTTGAATAAAATAGTCATGTTTTATCTACATTTTTTAAGCGTTAGGACTTTTTTGATACGTTCTAGCTCTGTTGGTGTTGCACAAATCGAAAATTTGCCGATGGTTGAAGAGTTATAGCTTTGTTTATTCCGAATAATGATTAATTGCTAATTTAAGTATTTATTGAAGCAATTACTTTTTATACTTTTAATTCTAAAATATTTATTGGGAAAAGCATTAGATTATACACTTTATAAACTTACTCATGATCTATTGTTTTTTTCTAGTCGGGGAGAAAATGGTTTTATTTTCTAATGAAATGGAACTTTATTTGAAAGTTTTTGTCAGATCTCACGCATTTTATACAAACATTTTAGCATTCTCTGAAATTTTACTCATGAATTAATTAAATCGTAATCTCTTGATTTTTATTCCGGTCTATATTGTAACACCATCACTGGATATTTGACCGATTAAATATTGAAACTCAATCTACCTTGGGTCGTTTTCATTTAAATAGGACCCATTCCTCGTAGGTGATTACTGTGTCTTTAATGGCTTCCATCAGGGCTGTTAATGGAGTATTACCAATAAATCTAAACTGCTCATCTTGTAAATGTAATTGACTTTTTATTACAGCAATCTTTATTTGAGACCACCATTCATTAGTTCATTAACTTTTAGTTCAATTTCTTTAAAGTTTTAGTTTCTGCTATTAACGAAATGATTTATGTATGTGCATGTAATTTAAATCATATTTTCACTTTATATGTATCTGAGTTAGTGTTACATTTTTTAAAATAATCAAAGATGCTTTAAATTTTATTATTCATTTATTTATGAAAATAGTATAGTTGACTGTATGATAAATGTTTGAAGAATATAATCAGGGATGCAGTCAAGTTTAAAAACAGTCCAGTTCTTCTTCAGGGCTAACTTTAGATCTGCCTAAAAGCCTCATTAGCATAAAATACTAATGCATGTTTTTTGTATTAAATGTTTTTCAGGTTTCCATGGTCTTATTACTTTAATGTATTCACAATGCTTGTAAAATCTGATGCAATTTCACTGTAATTTGAAATATTTATAAATTTTTTAAGTTTAGTTCATTATGTTAAAGTAATGTTTCTACCGAAAAGTCGTTATTCACTCCCTATTTGTCTGTGCTGTCTTCTGTATTTAAAGTATTTTCTAGAGAATTCAGGAGCTTTGAAATCTTTAATTTGTAACGTCTGTCAGGTATACATTCTTACCTTCAGCTTCTCTTAGGTGTTCTATATCGTCCCTGAATTCGTGCACTAATTTACTAAAGCTTTTTGTAATAGAAGACATTTGGATCAATTTGTCCATTTCATCAAAAGAAATCTGATATTTATTTTAATCATCTTCTATTAACTGTCAGGCATCTTCGAGGTTGATTCCAGAATTGATAATGGTCTTTTTATTTTTATTTTTTTATTCATTCCTAGTTGAGGTGCTGACATTGGTAGGAAATACTCAAAATTAATAATATTTTCACAATCATCCGGAAAATATAACGTTAAGCTGAATTCCATTTTCGATAAAGTAGTAGCAAGAGGATTTAGAGTGGGATCGTTTATTCCCAGGATATATATAATTCCTAATATCCTTAGTGTCTTGCTTTTTCTAGGGAATACAATGAAACACATCTACATATTAGTTTTATATGGGTATTCAATCTGTCATAATAAGGTATTATAGTTATAATATTATTTTAGAAAAGTAATTAATTGGTGTGATTAGATCAGTATTTGTCTATCCAGGGATTATATTTCTCTATATATTTTAAGTTTTGTAAGACATGACATTACTAAATCAACCTTACGGTTATCATTCCCCAATGCTACCGTGATGTTGCTCGGTATTCCTAACAAGTTGAGTTTTTGAAGGTAAAAGGGGCATTCTTCAAAAATGTGGGCTATGTTTATTGTATTGTCGCAATGTTGACATCTTGTAGGTGGTTCTATAGTGAAAAGGTGAGCATGTGTCAGTTTTGAGTGTCCGATTCTGAGCCGGGTCAGTACCACTTCCTCTCTCCGGTTCTTGCGATATGAGGTCTGCCAGGGCCTTACATCTCTCTTAATTTTCTTAAGCTTACCCGGAGTACTACATTGCCATGCATCTTGCCATTTCTTATTTATATCATCTTTTAAGGGTTTTGCTAGCTCCGATGGTGTTAGTAGCACTCTACCAGGACCAGGGAGAGTAAGTGCTTCTTTTGCAGCTTTATCAGCCATTTCATTGCCTTTTATTCCGACATGTCCTGGCACCCATATGTAATGAACCAATTTCCCGTCTTCGTTAAGATGTTTTCCAATTTCTAAAATTCGTTGAATTCCGGGATGGTTGGAATACATATTATCTAATGCTTTAAGAGCACTTAATGAATCGGTAGCAATGGTAATATTCCCTATACATGAAGTCTTGGCATGTTCTAATGCCATTACTATCGAGTTCACTTCCGCAGTATAAACGCTACAATGCTGGTGCAGTTTTGATTTGAAAGTGTGATGTGAAGTAACGAAAGCCGATCCTGCTGCTGAATCTGATTTAGATCCATCTGTGAAAATCATTTCATGTTCTGGTAATGCCTTAATTATTTTCAAAAAGCTTTCTTTATAATCATTTGCAGGTGTATTTCCTTTTGAGAACTTCGAGAGATCCAGATGTAATAGAGGTTTTATGAACGTCCATGGTGGTGTATTATTTTCTGTTGTTTTTATATTGAATAATTTTAATTTGTTAATTACGGATGATAATCATTCGGCTAATGGGAGCGTGGCGTTAGTCTTCGTTTGGAATTTTGCTGAGAATTTACTTCGAAAGATGTATCGGTGAGTAGGATGTGTGTTTTGTGAATATAATTTGGTAATGTAATTTATTGCAAGTTTATCTCGTCGGTATGATAATGGAGGTAGTCCTGATTCAGCACAAATAGATAATGAGGGGCTAGTTCTAAAAGCACCTGTTGCAATGCGTATCCCTGCATGGTGTACAACATCGAGTTTTGCAAGATTCACCATTCTGGCTGAGCCATAGATGAAACTGCCGTAGTCCATCTTTGAGCATACCACCGATTGGTATATCTTAAGTAGTGTGGTTCGATCGGCACCCCAGCTTGTTCCACTTAGAACCTTTAGTAAATTAAGTTTTGTGAGACATTTTTCCTTCAAAATTCTTAAGTGATTTTCCCAAGAAAGTTTTTTATCAAATACTAATCCTAAGAATCTCGAATTATTTACATAGGGTAAGGCTACGTTGTTTAGCAGTTGTTCTGGTAACTGTGGGGTTTTTCTTTCCCTGCTGAAAAATAAGCAATTGGTTTTTTCGGAAGAAAACAGAATTCCTGACGTCTGCGACCATTGGCTGATCCGATTTAAGGATGTTTGTAGTTTGTCTTTTATGGAGTTCAAGTCATTGGAACGGCATAGAAGCGCAAAGTCGTCTGCAAAGAGCATTGTTTTGACACCACGAGGTAAGTTGGTACCCAGGTCACTGACAGCAATCATGAAGAGGGTTGGGCTTAGAGCACATCCTTGAGGGACACCATTTTTTTGTTCACATCTCTTTGATAAAACATTTCCTATTCGAACACAAAAATGGCGACGATCCAGAAATTTTTGGATAAATATCGGCAGATTACCTTTAAATCCTAAACTTAAAAGTTTTTTTAAAATTACTGTAGAGCTAGTTTTATTAAATGCCTTATACATATCGAAAAATATAGCCACAGCTTGTTCTTCTTGGATAAAGGCGTATTGGAGTTCAGCTTCCATTTGGACTAAGTGATCAATGGTTGACCTGTTTTTACGAAAGCCACATTGAAAGTTTTGGATATAATGGTATTTTTCTAATATCCACTTTAGTCTTTTATTGACCATTCGCTCCATAAGTTTGCATAAACAGCGGGTCAGGAAAATTGGTCTGTAGTTTGATGGGTATCTTTTATCTTGGCCATTTTTCAAAATAGGAACTACCTCCGCCTGTAGCCAAGAGCTTGGAATATTACCATTGTTCCAGATATGATTATAATAATTTAGAAGCCAGTTTAATGTTTTTTGGTAAGTGTTGGAGCATACCGTAATGGATATTATCAGGTCCTGGTGAAGAACCTTTGACTTCTTTTAAAACTGATTGCAGTTCCCACAATGTAAACGGAGTGTTATAAAATAGTCGTGAACCATCATTTTCAAAATAATTATTTGTAATTTTTTCAGCTGAGGGTTCGCTATATAATTCTGAATAATATGTAGCAAACTGGTCCCCAACTAACTCAGGTTCGTCGTACAGTTTGCCATCTTTAAGTAACGTGTATCTAATCGAAGTACTAGTACCTTTAATTTTTCTAGTTTTATCCCAAACAACATTAGCGGATGTCGACGAATTAATAGAGTTTACAAATGACCTCCATGATTCCTTTTTACAGCAGTTCAATGTTCTTCTGCACAAGGATCTTTGTTTTTTATATTCGATCAAATTATTAATATTCATATTTTTTTGAAATTTACGAAGGGCTTTTCTTCTATTCTTGATGGCTTCTTTACATTGTGAGTTGAACCAAGTGACAGATTGTCTTCTGTAATTTCCTTTAGTTTGAGAAATAGTAGCTTCAGCTGCTAACAGAATTGCTTCAGTAATTGCTTGGCATCCTTCATCAATATCTAACTCATTTATTGATGTTTGAGGAGGGTTTGCTAGAGCAGAAAAAAGTGGCCAGTCTGCTTTTTCGATCAGCCATCTTGGTTTTCTATTGTACTTGTCAGTTGTATTTATGAATTTCAACTGAACGGGAAAATGGTCACTTCCATAGAGGTCTGGGAGTATCGTCCAATCAATAATGTGAAATAAGGTGGGGCTGCATAAGGACAGGTCTATTGCAGAATATGTGCCATATGTAGAACTTAAAAAAGTCGGGTCGCCTGTATTTAATATCAGAAGATTGGATTCTTCCATGAAATTTTCTATCAAACGCCCTCGCTTGTTAGTGTCCTTACATCCCCAAATGGTATTATGTCCATTGAAGTCTCCGGTGTAAAGTACAGGCTTGGGTAATTGTTTATTTATGTGTTGGAAGTGTTCTAGCTGTATTGAATTATCCTGTGGTATGTAATGGAGCAAAGTGTGAAAGAAATTCCAAAATGGACCGTATCTGCGACAATCTGAAGGGGCGTATCTATTTCTATTCGTTTAGAATACAATGATTGTTTTATAGCTACTGCTACTCCTCCGCATGCACGATCATTGTTTGAAACGTCTTTCCTGAAGACATCATAACCTTTTAGTGTAAATTTATCAGACAGTTTAAGATGAGTTTCCTGGAGACTTATAAAAAACGGGTCTACATTTTTTATTAATATTTTTAAATCGAAAAAATGTGATTTGATTCCATTACAATTCCATTGAACTAGAGCCATATGGGGTTATAAAGAAGTACAGTAACGATTTGTAGAACCCATAAAAATAATAAAATCAGATACATACATACATACATACATACATACATACATACATACATACATACACGCAAAAGCATATACACATGTATCGTATAATAATATAATATCAAAAGTTTATTAAAGGAAATCTTACATTGATAGTTTTTATTTACATTAATACTATTATTTATCCAGCTGGTTATTGCAATTTGTAATGTGTCGTCATTAATTGATATCATTTTCTTTAAATTTTAATTGATCCTTTTTGTTATTTTTTTTATAAGACACCGAAATGAAACCTTCGTTGTCGACCATTTGCCCCGGATCATTAACAGCCATCAACAGACTGTTGGCAGGGTCAGAATTTTCTCTGTCAGTAGTAGTTGATAAAGTGGGGGGAAGAAGCTCAAGGGTTGAGGAAGCGGGTAACCTCTCCGATCTCGATGAGCTTCGTGTCCGCATAGGTATAGGAGTAGCGGGTGGAAGGGAAGGAGGATGTTGGGAGTGGGTAGGGGAATTGAGTAAGGTAGGAGTGGGGGGAGTGGATTTTGTAGTAGGTTTATTATCAGGCTTTGCCGCCGGTTCAGAATTATCTCTGTTTGAGTTTTCTTTAATTTCTCCAAAAGTAAATACAAAATTAACTTGTGTTCCTGCATCTTTCTTTTCAATATTTTTGATGTTTTGTTTTACAACTTCTGCAAATGATTTGTTTAAGGAAACAGGGTTTCTTTCTCGGTATATATTTTTCGCTTCATTTAAGGAAACTTTATTATTTATTTGAATCGTCTTAATCTCCTTCTGAACTAGAAAAACGGGGCAATTACGGTCTAATGCGTTGTGTGACCCGTCGCAATTTATGCATTTAGGGGCCAAATTGCATTTAACATTATCGCCGTGTCTTGCCTGCCCGCATTGGATGCATACAGATTGTTTTTTACACTGAGTCGTGGGGTGGTTGAAACCCAAACATTTAAAACAACGTAAGGGGTTAGGGATGTAGGGTTGTACTCTAACTGTTTCATAACCTTTTTGAATACTGTCAGGTATTTTTGCGGTATGAAAGGTTAATATATATGAATGTGTTAGTATCTCGTTACCGCCTTTTTTAATTTTTATCCTAATAATATCTTTTATTATTGATGACATTTCGTTTTTTATCTCATCAATTTCCAAGTATTGGAAGTCATAATATCGAATTATGCCCTTGCTATAGTTTAAAGTACTATGTGGGGATACTTGAATTGGATATTGACCTCCAAAGTTTTGGCAAGCTATTAGAGTATCGGATTGTTTTCCATTCTTTGTTTCTACTAATAACGTACCGTCTCTAAGTTTTTTAATATTTTGTACATCTCCTACCAATCCTGTAATAAACTTATTGATAAAAAAGGGTGAAACTTTTTTTAAATCATCCTCGTCTGTTCTCTTTATTATTAGATAGTTGGGGCTTACTTTAGTAGTTGTTATATTTTTGTCCGGGGAAAGTTTAATTCGGCCCCGAGGTCTTTTTCTTTTAGCTATTGGGCTAGTGGGGTCCGAGGTGTCCCCCATTGCTTATAGGTTAGATATAGGTTAGTTACTAATAAAGAACTAATAATCACTAAAATAAACTAAAAATCACACAGAACCAAAAATAAATACAATATATCAGATAGAGATTATAGAAATATATGAAACTAGACTAATTTAAAGAATTTAAAAGTCTTATCTGTCTACATTCCTCTAATGAGCTGAAGATAGAACTCTCCAGGCCGGAGCCACAAACACTAAATATTATTAGTTACCACTGTTCCTGCCAAAATATCAGTTATAATATCACTTAAATACGTTATAAATTAGTAAAAATTAACAATTTATCAAGACACAAAAAAGGTAAACTTTCTTGGAGGTTATCACCATATGATGATGTGTTTTTCAATACATTCGCTCAGTCATTCAACTTAGCTCTTTAAATATTATGTAATAGTCTGTTCATGTGACCATTTAATTAGTTACAGAATTGTTTGTAGAGCTTCAGAATATGATTTGTGACAGTCGGGATCCATAAATCTGTATTTCGTTAGAAACGTAGAGAGGGGAGTCCGCTCACAAATTTAGATTAAAATGTTTGGATTTTCTAAACATGTTTCTTTTGGGCAAGTCCATATGGGTTTAAGTAAATAAGTGTTTACGTTGTGTTCCTGTCAGAGTGGTATTTCGACAGTAGGTGTGCTATTAAACATAATTTTTCTTAACTTTAATTTTTAATGCACACTTGTCTTCAAGCTGAAGGCAAACGGCAGATGTGCTGAATACGTTAATTTGTTTAAATACTGTTTTAATATTTTAAAAAAATCTTAATTAAATTCAAATTTAAATAGGTTAATTTTAAGCATATTTCAAAAGTTCTCACAATTAGTTTTCCTGAAGTGATGTAGCAAACACGTCCTCTTAATTACTAAAGTTTCGCTTCGCTGTTGGGGTACGGAAGAATGGTGATTTATTGCTTCTATAAGCAACGGTTTTATAACATACATTGGCTAACTCGTGTGATACTAACAGCTTCTAGTTTGGGTCTGTATTTGGTTTGTCATTACCTTTGCTGTAATCACCGTTCGGCAAGGAGATTCTTTGGTATCAATCTGTGAAGATTGACTGAGGATATAATGAACATACCTTGTCATTTGTCTGTTGGGACGACCTCATTCTCACCAAGTTTTCCAAAGAAGACATTCCTTTTACCAAGCAAAAAATATTGTTATGTAGCACTCAGGAATTGGATATTAATATCATCTATCTATGCGTAGAAATGCGTTTTTGTGCAATTGCGTAGATGAATGTATTTGATACTAAACTCTTGTGAAATGAGCAACTAAAGAATAAGAAATTATTATTATTTTTTATTTATTTTTATTAACTCTGTTTATTTTCGGCTTCATTCTAAGTTTGCGAACTGCGAAAAGAATATTAAAAGAAATGACATCGGTGTGTTCTACCACTGAAAGAACTGCCATAAAACGTTTTGTAAGGGGTCGAAACGTTAATTAAGAGAAAAGAGAGGAGAAAAAAATAAAATAAACATGCAATAAAGCACATTGGTTTGAAACAAAATATTGTTAAACATAAAAGAGGACCTTTTAGGACCCTAATATTGTAGATTAGTTATATATATATATATATAATAACTATCATATCAGTGAGAAGCAACGAGAGAAAGGGATGAATATAAATTTGTATATGTGATAAAAAATTGAATATGAAGTAATATTGAAGCTGTTTTCGGATTCTTTCTAATATTTTTGGAAGTAGACAACATAAGCACTTCGCAAACCCAAAATTACATGAATTAAATTTTCTGCAATGTTCTTTGAATTAGAGATATGGAAGAGTAGACAATAATTTTTATTTGTGTGCGGTTTAGATCGTTTCTAATATATTAAGCTGTACCTATGTATAATATATTTGAAGCATAGAATTCCAGAACGAGCCATGTCCATTTTAAAAAAATTTGCACAGCTGGTTGATAAATGTAAAGATCTGACTGGATTAGAAAGAGGCCTTATTTTGTGTATGGCCGTTTTCAATGTGATTTAACAACGTTTGGAATAAAACCTTTAACCTAAAGATAACCTAGAAGAAAAACTTCATAAAAAAATGTGAAAATTGGACTTGGCTGGTTTTTGGAATTCTACGCCTCATTTATGTATTTAAAAAAAATTTGATCGCCGTATGTTCAATATTTAATTGCAGTTCACCTAATTAAGAATTATCATTTTATAGACTAATTAATTTTTTGGAACAGTTTTTATCTGATGGAAGAAGTAAGATTTAACCATTTCAATACAAGCTGTTGTGGAAGCTGTGGACAAGGACTGGATTCCATCACGTTTCAGTTCTTCAGTGGCGCTCTGTATACCTATTTAAGGTGTATAATTATATATTTTTTCTCCCTTTCAGTGTCTTGTTGAATCCTTAATCACCTCCTGATTATAATTCTTTCAAGAGTTTTTCGGCTTTTTATACTTGCAGAAGCTGTATTGAGTGGTAATTTTTGTATAGGACGTCAACTTAAATTCGCAATTCATTTTCAAGCCTTTCGTTTAATAGTAAGAAAAAAAATCCCTCCATGTTTATAATTGTTAAATTCTTAATACAATTATAATTACATGATTACTACTTTTTGAGGTACTGGGTTCTTACAAAATCCCTTGCTCATGAACACAACCCTTCATTCCAATTCTCATAATTAATCCTGTAAGAATGTTTTTGAACCTACTATGTCAATGTTCATTTTTACTAATCATTTAATTCCTTGGCTAGCTTTTAAACTTGAGGAAGCCAATGCATTTTCTGACTTTTATTTTTTTTCCATTCTTGATTTACTCTTTCAAAACCAAAAAACCTTCCAATAATCTAGATTTTCCTACTCTGCGATTACCTGTACTTCCTTCTAATATACTTGTTCCCTCTAATAAATATTTTAATATCATATGCTACATCTTAAAAATTCGGAAAGAAATGTAGTGGTTATACATTCGTGATTAAGTTACACGAATTTATTCACTTGCGTTAGGGATGATGGTATAGAAGGATTAGTAAAATTAGAATTGATGAATTAATTGCCACTTCTATTAGAATTATTTTATTTGAAAACTATTTTCGAATCATCTGTTCTAAAACATACAAAATTAAAAAAAAAAGTGCTGGTATTCTGAAAATTTGTATGATTTATGATTTGACTGATGATGAAAGTTCAACATTCGTAACTATTTTTCAAATAAAATAATTCCAATAGAACTGCAATAATTTTGACAAATAATCTTCCTTTAATTGAAAATTAAATATTTTTCTTCAAAAAAGATTAAGTTGTTTACTTAATTCAAAAAACTTATATTAGCCTAAACTATTCTCTAGCTAACCTTAAGCGGTACCTTGTTACCACAGTTTACAGCTGCTCCCTGATACACTGAAGTGATCTAGATTCTAATTGTGTATACACCAATTACCTCCATTAATCGAGATTTTATCGCTGTTTAGGTCCAACACGCACGTTTAGGGTCTTCTCTTGGTTTACCTGCATGCTCATGGCCTCTGATGCTTCAGCCAGCATTACAAAATAATAATAATAAATAAAATTATAACACATAAAAAGTATGTACTTTTTAATAAGAACGAAATATTACTTTTAAAAAGCGATCTCCCCTGTTCGTGATAAAGCTATTTAATGGCGTGCTAGACCTCCCCGAACGTATACTTTAGAAAAGGACCGAAGGTGTGAACAGGTAAGAATGAATGGGTGTGATATACCCGCCGCCTGTCTGTTCATGAATTATGAATGAAAGCCGGTGTTGTTAATGAAGCACTATCTGCGTTTTCGAGCGTCTATAATCCGTTTTTCTCGATTCGTCACAGGCCTCTCCTTGCTGATTTATAAACTTCCATAACTTCTACAGAGCAAACAGCGTCTTGCGGAACGACTCTGATGCGTGGGGCTAAAACGATAGATCTTAGTTAGTCAAACTTGAAAACCTTCATTTATTTGTTGAATGTTGGAATTATTTTAATTTATTTTTTTAATAGTATATTTTCATACGATTTTACTAAAATAAAATTATAAACGCAAATATTATAGCAACCAAAACTCTTTACTCCTGTAATTCTTGCATCATTTACCATAATACAATATTTAAAAAATTAATATTAAAAGTCATTTAAAAATAATAGCATTTTAGTTAAGCTGAAAATTTTATAACTGAACTACCTTTTTTATAAAAAAAGAACAACCCACTTTTCATCTTCACCACAATTTTTACAAGTCAGGGGCATCTTTTTTACTGATATGTCTGCTGCCTCTTGTGAAATAGATGTCCAAGCATGTTGTAATTGTTGCCACAATGTTTCAGTAGATGATGGACAGTAGCTTCGAATCGTTCTGTCAAGATGTTGCCAACGGAACTCTATTTGGTTTTAGATGGGGGGATCGCGATTTATATAAAGTCATTAATGATTATCAGCCAGTGAAATAAAGCAAAAAAGCATGAGAACCATTTGTTTAATTGAAACCAAACATTAGATGCATATTAAAGTTTAAAATTTAAAAAAAAAAAAAGAGTATTCAGAGATATGTATATATGTATAATATGTATTAAGGATTGGCTTCTTTACTACCTAAAAGTTTTAGATATGATGGACATTTTGTTTGATAGGAAATTAATCTCTTTACTTTCTTATACTTAAGTTTATTTCTATAGTTCCTCTCACCCCTTGACATTTCCTTTGCTCGCAGCTGGAAGACATTGCGTGTAGTAGTACTCTGCTATAATAGGCCTTGGGTAGCCACGTCGAGGTAGGGCCGTGTATAAGGAAAGGAAGTGTCAGGGGAAAAAGACAAACTGCTCGGAGAGGAACTTACAATCGGACACTGTTCCTACACTTGTTTCTATCTTATTCTGTTTCTTCACAACACATGTCCCTCTTTACTATTCACTGCATCTTCCAGAGGAGAGGCTTACTTACTCTTCATGTTATACTCGAGCAATGGAAATCTTTACTCGCTCTTATTTTGAAAACTTACTTTAAATTCGTATGAAAGAGAAATTTTGTATGTGCTCTTTCGTTATTTTATTATTTTTTTTTTTACCAGAGCATTCAAATGAGTGCTTGATTTTTAACATTTATTGAGTATTTACGGTTTTTGATTCGCTTCAGAGCTGTCCTCGTTATGATTATCAAGTTCCAATATGGAATAGCTTCCCAAAGACTATTTTTAGACCTGAAAACATGAGGACTTGGTTTAAAAAATACATCTATCACCTGAGAAATAAGACCTCGGATTATATACCTAAATCGTATTTTATTTTAATAAAACTACCATACTTCTGTACCTTTTGAGAAAAAACTAGATTTGTCGATTTTTATCTAAAATCTGAAGAATACGTTTGGCAACCCATATTGGTGTCCTACACATCGTAGTAGGCAAATCGTAATGCTAATGGTATAAAAGAATACCGTGATTACGACTCGGTGTAGGACACAAATATGTGTTGCCCAAAGTGTTTATCTCATTTTGGATAAAAACCAACTGTTATAATTATTCGCAAATGGTACAGAATTAATAATTTGAGCTAGTGATATAATTTAAATAAAAATAAATTTATTTTTGGGGAAAGGGCGTATTCATTATAAGTATGTCTCAGCTCTAGACTACACTACCCCTCCCTTCATCGCACCTCCGCCACCACCTTTTATGTTTGTTCCGGATACTTATGTACATGTTAATGATTCATTAATGTTTTATACCATCTTTATAATTGGATATTATTCCTGCCTTGATAACACATTCATATACTAAGGATATTGCTTGGCCAATGAGATTCTATGTAAATGAAGATATGAGGGAGTGCTTAGGAGACTCGGTTGCTTATCCATTGTCCCAGCTTCCTTTGTTCCCGAGTTCCTTTCATCCATACCGACGGGGCCGTAAACAACAGGACCTCTTCTGATGAATCCTTCCGAAGAATCGGGTAACCTTTTATCTTCGACTTCTTCCTATGGCAGTAATTCACATCAAGTACTCCCTATCAATCTATTTTCCGGACTATCAGGTCCAAAAAAATCATTCGAATTTCAACCGGAATGACTTTTATTAGTTTTTAGGTGTATTTTTCATTTATTTCATGAATGTTTTTTCTAGTAATGTTCATTTTAACTTAACAATTAATTATAATCACTGAATATTATTTAAGAATGGTGTTAGGTGTTATCAATATTCAATATCGCTTCCATCAACTGTACAATCGTTAGTAAAATTATATGAAAAAAAATTTTCTTTATTCACTCCACACTGTTACCTTATATTATATAGGAAATTAGTTAGTTAAATTAGGTGAAAATAATGATTTACTTAATTATTAAAGACTAAAACGACAAGAAACTACCCGTCGCTACAGACTACTTCAACATTTACTTGACAAACGTTCAAAGCTCCCAATTAATTACAAAATAATATACATTACTTTGATTAGACCTATTTGGACGGAGTTGAGCTTTGGGGCTCCTCAAACCATCCAATTCATCTCGTATTTAATCCTTACAATCAAAAATCCTTCGAAAAATCCTCAATGCTCCTTATTTTGTCACTAATAAACTAATCCATAAAGATCTTAATGTTCCATATGTTGCTAATTTAGCCCACACCAGATACCTATTCTTTCATAGTTAGCTCCACTCAAATCTGTTAGTTTCTCAACTTGCTTCCCACTCCATTCCTGATAATCCTCCGAAGCGTCTGAAACGAAAATGACCTAGAGACCTTGTAGTATAGAATTTTTTTTAATAAAGTGCTACTGATGAGTCTTTTCAAGTTTTAACATGTTATTATAATCGTTGTCAATACATTTACTTGATGTATATATATTGTACATTTGTAAATTTCAATAAATGTTTATTAAAAAAAAAAAAAAAAAAAAAAAAAAAAAAAAAAAAAAACTAATTTTTTAAAGTAGTATCCGTTGTGCCGGCCAATCGCTAAAAGAATACTGCATTTTGGACATCAATCCGTTTATCCATACGGGATTTCGAATCTAAAACTACCATAAGCGTGGGCCAAGTCATTTATTTTATATGAACTCTTAGGAAACCTAATTCTAGAATCTAATCAAGAATTAAAAGTGATTAGAAGTCCCGTCAGCAGACATTTGTCCTGTTTTCCCGACTAACATTTTCCGGAATAACTATTTGTCTCCTTTTTCAGTATTTGTTTCTGACATGGTCATTTATCAATATCTTACAATATTTTAAAATACTTAACAGGTGCTTTTAAAACCTTTAAAAATTGTTAGTGGAAATAAAAACCGGAATATAGAAATAAAATGAGTTTAATATGTATATTTTACAATACTATCATTATTAGGTACGCTAATAACACATACCTCATATTATTTGATAATGATTCGTTCAATTGTATCGTAAACCTTCAAGAATTGATAAAAGTATAAGCATCAGTCATCGTCCTTCTCCTCACAAGTGTGGTTCGGTGGCCCTGAAGATGACCTGCAACGAAGGTCGAAACGTTGGCACGTATTAAAGAATTCCTTCTTTAACGTGGTGTTACTTTGACTGCACCCCTGACTATCTTCTTCTTCAACCTTCAACAATTGTTTCGAAACTGAAAATGAATGGGAAAATACACCCTTTACTCTTCATCGTAAACCTACATTATACTTTCTTACAGTATTCTTTAATAATTTTCCACTATTTCCTGTTAAACATATCCGCTAGGACTCCATTTGGACCGACGTCTTACTTAAATCTGCTCACCGTTTTTGATTTCTTTAATGTTTAGACATATGATCTAAGATGTCTATAAATTATAAAAGATTCATCTAAATGACCATAATCGAACCTATTTTGACCTAAGAAGTTGTTTAATTCATCTAGTATTGAGTTCTTTCAATCGAAAATACTTGGAATAATCTTCAAGGCTTTGTATGTAAAAACTAAACTTATCCAAAATGATCTTAATGTTAAATATGTTGCTGATTAGGCATAAATTACCCAAGCATACTAATGTCTCAACTTGTTCCCATTCGGTTTCCGAAAACTTCCGATGCATATGGTAATTGCGTGCTGCTAATGGGGCTGGTTTTCATACGTTGCAAGATACTATGCAGTTTAAAACAAAAAAATAATGAAAATTAATTACAATTACATTTTATGAACTAGCCAATTATGTTTTAATCTGTGCGCACGCACAATGATTAAAAAGATTGAAAGGCGAGAAATATTCAAATCAACTGTTATTAACAAAACCTTTTTTTTTTTCTTTTTTTTTTCTATGAATTCGAACATTAATAGGCTGAAGCAATTTCCTATTCGTAACACGATTAAAGTACTAATAATTTTTCTCATTTCTATGTATCTATTTGTTCCCAAGTTTTTTATGCTATTTTTATTATCGTTTGAATCAAATAATAGATACTTTTTTAATTTTAAAGAGTAAATTATTAAGTTATATGAACTGTAATAGCTTTAATGACTAATTTTACTAAAAATAACTTGTATTTTTTCTTGATTTCTCAACTCTACTGTAGAAACCAAGCAAGCAAATAAAAATAATTATTTTTTATTTTTTCAGGTGAGTAATTCTGATTGTTTGGTTTTTTAATTATGCAACATATTCATTCATGGAGGTATGTATATTTTATTTTTAAGAGGATATTATCTAACTAGTGATATGTCTTTTCCAACATTTTTCGATTCTCCATACCATTATCGATTGCAAAAAATCGATTGTTTATACCGGTACCTCGGAAAAAAGTAAAATAATATTTTAAAAAATATTCTAAACAAGAGCTAAAAAATTAAATATAATATATTATAAATAATTATTCGATAAATAAATTAGTATACAGCAAATAGCATTTATTGTATACAATTTATAATACTTAAATTATGTAAAGCTTATTCAGTGTGCAAAAACAAAAATAAAATTTAAATTCTCATTTCCATACATTTACTTGTTGTATATATAATGTTTACATCGATATATATATTGCAACATATATATATATAAAAATTATATATTAAATTAAAAAAAAACAAAAACATTTAAATAACAATTCCAAAGGTTCTCGGTTTCATTTAGTACTTAAATCACTAATGTTACTGAATCCATTCACTAATAACGTTGAATGAGAGGATTTGCTGACATTTCTTTGAATGTTGTTTTACTTTTATATTAGAGTTCGAAAAACAGTATAAAAAACCCCCCAAAAAAACCTAAGAATAACAAAAAAGTATAATGGTGCAATTGTATGTGTGCGTTTATTTAATTTGTGTTTCAGATTCATCAATTAAATCATATTTATTCAATCATATTTATTCAATTTGTTATCGAAGATGAAAAAAATATATACAGACATATTTTTTTTCATTTGGGAAAATATCAGTTTTGATCAGCTGTTTGGGCCTATCTTTATTTTGTGCACATTGAACAATATTAGTGCGCGTGTACCATTATTAAAAAAAAAGTGATATATATAGTCATCAATCTATTTAAGCCTTTTACAGGCGTACAGAGCTTTGGCTCTGGAACAATATGGCAACAGTTCTTAATACCTCAAAAATGTCTCAGAATGTTTTGAAACCAACAAATCAAAAACAGAAAGAAATGGAACTAATCCAAAGCAGTAATTACTCGAAAACCCAGTCTAACCTCACGCAACTGAAACCACATATGCTAAAGCCACCGCTTCAGACCGTTTTTCAAAACGAAAATGCTATCATTTTACATACATTACCAGCATAAAACAAAAAGAATATGTTCTCAAAATCGCAGAATTATAGACCCAAAATTCATAAGATACACCTCTAGAATATCCAATTCAAGATTTTGTATCCATTTAGCAATAAGGAAGCAATCGATAACCTCCTAAAAAAACATCAATCGATAACCATCGACAACAAACAAATAATTATAAAACGTCTAATTAACAACCAGCCAAACGTATAATAATTTCTAATGCTTGCCCTCAATTCCACACGAAGCAATAGAAATGAACTCAGAAGCCTAGGTATTAAATTAGTCTCTCCCATGCATTTTCTAAGAGCTGGTTACCAAGACCCAAGGCTGGCGCACGTTCTAAGTTTTAGACGGCAAGTGTATATTCCACCCGAAGATTTGAATAAACTTCCAACGTCTTTACTTATAAAACATGACAATGTATCATATCGAATTTTTTTCAGTGAAGACATTGTCACTTGTTTATATTAGACACACCAAATCATATGGTTAATAAGGCTCCAACGACCATAGGAGGTTGTCATGGAGACCCTTTGAAAATAGAGTCACTAGAAGACAGTAACGGAATAGAGCCTTTAAACCAAGTATCACGTAGCCATGGTGATGAGTCAAACAATATCACTGTAGATAGTTCCGGTGCCGAATCAGCTGTTAATTCGAGCAATAATTTAGCAGCGTTACCCGTGGCGGTTTCTGGCACTAAACGATGTTACTCAAGTCCTCCTGCTTCTACTTTATCCAATATAGAATTAAGTTTATCTCTAGATTCTCCGGATGAGTTTGAAAATACCATTAATTTACAAGATTTCCCACCAATACCAGCACCTCAACCTTCTCGGAATAAGTCAAAAAACTGAAAAAGACCAATACCAATACTGAAACCAACTTCGAAAATGCTAGACAGTTAATAGAAGATAATTTACATAAATATCCCATTTCTTTTGATGAAATGGTGAAATTCATTCAAATGTCGTCTGAAACTAAAAACTTCAGCGAACTAGTTCACGAGTTCACAAACAACAAAGAGGGCTTAAAAGACATGCTTGCCGAAGCAAAGAACACACAACTGACAGACGATCCAAATTAAGGATATCCAAGATATTAAAAAGAAAGTGGGACTCTACAGAAAATACATTAAATACAGACGACAGCACCGACAACTAGGAACTGACTAACAACTTTTCATTACTTTAATAAAATGACTACAACAAAAAACCCAATCATATTACAGTGGAATTGTAACGGATTTTACAAACATTACGAGCACTTCAAATTACTTTTAGCTGAAGAAAATCCCATATGCTGCTGTTTACAAGAGACACATTTTTTAAAATCACAAGCTGTTAATTTAAAAAATTTAACATCTACCGAAAAGACAGAAATGATTGCAGATCTGCCTGGGGAGGAGTAGCGATTATGGTAAAAAAAGAAGTATATTCTGAACGGATTAATATTGACTCATCCTTAGAAGTTGTTGCTATAAAATTATACAAACCTGAACCTATCACAGTCTGCAATATCTATATACCTCCAAACCGAGACTTCACCGCCAATGATCTCCAAACTTTAGTTGACCAACTCCCAAGACCTCTAATCATGGTCGGAGATATGAATGGTCACAATAAATTGTGGGGTTCAACTTTATCAGACTACAAGAATAGAGGAAGAGAAATAGAGAAATTTTTAGATCTCAATAGTTTTTTAATTCTACTTAATGACGGTTCCCCTACTCATTTTTGTGCCAATGGATCCTTTTCCGCAATCGACTTATCATTCATAGACGTTAAACTTTTACATAAAGTTCAGTGGAGCGTAAAGGACACCTTGTATGGAAGTGATCATTTTCCTGTGACTGTTAAATTTTATGATATTTCAAATGCTACATTACATAGAGTTCCGAGATGGTCAATTAAAAGAGCGAATTGGGAAAAGTTTTCATTGTTGATAGAATCAGAAATGGTTGTATGTGTGCGTTTATTTAATTTGTGTTTCAGATTCATCAATTTTAAATTGTAATCATATTTATTCAATTTAAAATTCAGAATCCTATCTTCAATGATTTGTCAGCAAGCTTGTAGTAATGTTTGATCTTTCAGGAGGAATTTGTTTAATTCTGCAATGAGCATTGTTGATCAAATACATGAAAAATTGCTTTGTTATCGAAGATGAAAAAAATATATACAGACATATTTTTTTCATTTGGGAGAATAAACTATATGTTATAATTACATAGTTATCGATATCTCGGTAACTGAGATGGTGGCAGATCTCAGTAATCGAGGTATCGATCAGTTACATGGAATCGATTTTGGATCATCGATTCTTGACACTGTTTCTTTTCTCCTGAATCGAAAATTGGCGTATACCTGCTTCTTACCTTTTATATAATAAACAGAAAAATTCGATTTGATGTATTCAATAACATTAATTTATCAGATGTATAGTGGTGATTTAACTAATTATTTCTGCTTTTATAGACATTTTTTTTTTACAATCATCGAAAGTAAAATTAATTAGGAGTAACTGTATGATTTTCTATAAATTACCATGGATTTCATAATGTAATGACTCAATGTCCGTCAGTAATATTTTACCACATGCATTTAATAGATACGCGTTTGAAAGGCGTAGATTCTGAAGACCATAAATTTTGAAATAGCTGAATTCTTTAAAGGATGCTATTTCGAAACTACGTATTATCAGTAGTTGCGATGTAAAATTTGATGACAGCTAACATCTGGCAACCATTCACTTGACTTTCTCTCTACCAGTAAATAAGTCCTGCCTGTGGGATAGTGCATGGATATTTGAAAAAAAAAAAATTGAGTTATTCGATAGGATATTACATACAATTTATAAGTATAATAATTAATGACATCGGTAATACCTTAAAAATTTTAAGTTGTACTATTGAACCACTTTCCACGGTACTATTTTAATTTTTCCTCAATTCAGAACATTTTGTCAGAATCTAAGGATTGTCTTTCCAAATGGTATGACAATTTTTCTCGCATTGTATGATTGGCTTCTACAGTTTGATTGGTTTCTGCTGTTTCGCTGTTAAAACGTTTTTACATTTGTAAGAAACTAAATAAATTTTATGAAAATTGTAAAAAAAAAAAAAAAATTCTTTTAAAACAATGCACCGTTGTATGCATATAGTAAGGTGAAGGTCATTTACAACTAAGATGTCTCTAATTTTCAACTCATGATCATGAAATCATTACTAGTAAATTAAAACTAGTTTGTAGTGTTTACTTCGTTGTTTAACTAACTACTACAACTTTTAGTTTGTAGTTGCAACTACTTCTTACAATTTTTTTTAAGATGTTAGTTTATATTTACATAGTTCATAAATAAATATTATTAATATAGTAGCAAAAATTAGTTTTCGACTATTTTAGCCTTAAACTACTAGCTTGGAGTTGAAAATACTTAAATAGTAATTAGTAAAATGTAGTTAACTGTTAAAAGTAGTTAAATAATGCTAAATCCTGCTAATAAGTTGAATGTTTACACTCCGAAATGAATTAAATACATATTTGATCACGACATATTTAAATAAGGTTATTCAAGTCGCCGTACAGAGTTTTCGATCGAAATTATTCTAGTGGGGAAAATGTATTAGTATCACATTTAAAGTGCTTAAAGTTATAAAAAAAAAGAATATGATATAACATATGGAATAAAGTTATTTGAAGGGTGGTACGTTAAGTAATACATTTAAAATAAATTTATTAGATAACTGGAATTTACTAACAACCTCCATAAAGTATTTAAAAAAACAAAACAATTATTATAAAGAGAAACGCTTAAATATTTTAATAGGACTAAACAAAGAATTAAAATAAGATTTTTAAAAATTACTGAAGCGAAAAAAAAAAATTAGAAAATTTAATTTACATAAATCTTCTTCGGTATACTCACTTTCGTCACTGCTTTATCTAAGGTTGTCATTTTCCACAAAAAAGTTCATGTTCAATGTCTCTTCTCTTAAGGAGTTACTCTTTTTAGGTTGATTTTGACTGTTGATACTACTATCTATAATCAGTTGTCTCGTAAACTTCATAGAGTGTAATTCTCGGAATGGTATACAGTGACTAACTTTTCTTCGTTTAACTATGTCACTGCTGCTAGAAAATGTTTTCATTGGTCTTCTAAATCTTGAAGCAGTCTCATCAGATAGTGGTCCCTCACTAAAAAGTTTCTCACAAAAACATTTTTCATTTACAGCGACAAAAAGTTGGTTTCGTCGAAATCTCTCACATCTACACACAATTTTTTTTATTCTAATTTTTATTTTCACATTGAACACTATAACTGTAGTCCGAAAAACCATTTTCCTGTCTATTTTTCTCTTAGTTTCCTGGTGGAAGTTTTCTGTTCCAATTGGTTCTCATCGCTTAACGTGAAGTTATTTCCATACGGTCAGAACCGCATTTCAAACCTAAAAATGAGCACAAATCCTTACGCCTAACCAACTAACATAAGTTAGTGCAAATAACTCGATTAATCCACACCTATCCGGTCCACACATTTCTTTTTTTTTAAAGTAAATATTCAGTAATTCTAAATGGTTTTATTATTTGGAAAAAATAAATCATAAATATTGGTACCAAACGCAGCATACTTACTTATTTTTTGGGGTTCCAAAAGGAAATAAAAATAAAAACAATATTTAGAATTCGCCTATTAAACTAAAAAAAAAAAGAAGATATTGACGATGTGAGGAGATCCAAGCTGTGTCATTTAGAATCGTGTTTATTTTTGCCACGCAACTTCTCCCAGCTGCACATATTTAATTGAATTATTGTCTGATTCTTGTCGCACAAGTATTTAAGATCTGGCTAGGGTGTTTATGTTAAATTAAAATTAAAATTTCTTTGATCGATTTTCGACTTTCGATCGCCCAGATTGGCAAGTCACTACTGTGCTCCGGGACGATTCAACAAATAGTAAAACTGCTAGGAGTTTCTATTAGCGACAGAATTATCTTCCAAATTACTTAGCTTTAAAAAGTGTATTTAATTATTTTAAATTGTTTGAATCAAAAATACTTAAGCTAATCACAAAATCTTCTTAGTGCATTACAAACCTCTTCGCTCATATTTACATGTACGCACAGTAGACGAACTACATAATCTTTATAGACGACGTCATGCGCATAATAACATACTAATACAGGACATGACTGTGATTGATGTACTCAGAAATACCCTTAGAAGGCTGGAACGAACCTGAATGAGAGATCTGCTCAAACAATTAAATTTTTTTTATTTTACCCTTGCCAAGTGGAGGTTCAATTCAATGCTACTCTCTCTGATTGCTATCAGGTCACGTATTACATATAATATCACCTCATTTATCTATTATTATATTTAAAATAGGTGTGAATAAAGAAATGAAAGTGAAAAATAAGTATATTTTATACATTATTTCAACTGTAGTGTTTTCTAGTACTTCTAAACTATTTGTAAGGAAGTTTTAGATGTCAATACTTTTTAACTTTTAATCATCTTCATAATTCAAATAAAAATTCACAAGAAAGGGAGCATAAAACAATTTAAATTTGGCAAATTAACTTTTAGAGTATTGTTTTTCTATTACTAGTTATCCTAATCACACAGGCGGATGTAAAACACATATTATGCTGTGATAAAACAGTTATGCAATATAAATTTCGAATATAACTTCAACTCAACATTACTAATTGAAATGCGGAGTCTATGCTTAATGGAAGGAAGTCACATTAACCTAAATATTTTAAAACTCGATACAAGGGACTAGGCAAAGCTGGCCTCTGGATCCTACCGTCTGGGATTGGAATTGATTAGGTATCCCAGGGAGGCTGCATTCCTCGCAAGTCCGCCTGCGGAATCCAGGTCCCATCTTAGGACTGGAAATATGAGGAGGTGCAAGAGGAAGGCCATATTTGTACAGGCCGAGCTCACCTAACGACCTGCCCTCGAAATCTGTCACTGCTAGCGACTTCTTACAACATTTCTGTCCTCTTTCCAACATCCATTATGGCATTTTTCTTCGCCATTAGGCCATTCCATAAACAAATTATCTGACATATTTAATATCAAAGATACCTAAAGGTTACGTCTGATAAGAATGACGGTCCAGATGTTTAGAGCAACACTTCCGCTTACTGGTTATCTTAGTTCAGTAAATAAAACACAATCAAAGTCTACTCAAACAGCTATGAATTGACTTTAAAGAATTTTATTTGATACTAGCCTCACCTTAATTTAAATACTGTAGAGCCGTAAATATATGGCCCTTATAATTAAAACATATTTTAGGCTCTATAGTATTTAAATAGTTTCCGACTAATCCAAAAACTGAGATTTATTTTCACAGTCTTATTGTAAGGGACGAATAGTATAGTTATAGTAAGAAGAATAAATTCTGCTAAAATTTGCAGCGGAAATGTCCATTTTTATATTTTAATAACGAAAATAGCACCCAGCGGAGGGTTAAGTAGCAACAGGTGGTCTCGTCTACGGAAAACCAAGATAACTGTTTCATCTCTATTAATAGTAATAAAGTTTAGCTTACTAGTAATTGGCTGTAATTCTCACATTTTTCTGGGATTAAGTCCAAGTTGAAGAAACTATGGTTATTTCATCTGCTTACAACAGAAATAACGAATCTAGAAGGTAACAAATAAGACAAAGGAGAATGTTTTGAGGATGGCCTTGTAACCTAATATTACATTTGCTGCAATTTTTAAGAAATGTTAATATATTTTGTTTTGGTATGTTTAAACTGGTTCATCTGATTTTACAGCATTGTAAAACGAAAACGAAAGGCTCATGCGGCGAGGTTATCTTCTAGTGGCGGGTGGACTAATCCTATCATTCCTCCTGGCAGCTCTACTGTTCTGCTTTGACGGGACGATAGAATTATACCCCTCATGCACAATGGACGCAAGAAGGCAGCTTTCTTGTGTTAGCTATTGCATTAGTTACTGTCATTGTACCAGTAACATTCATTCCCTTTCATCCCTCCAGGGAACAGGCAGGACTAATAATGGAGTGACACTGTTGCAACTTGCAAGCCTTACCAGGAAACTAACAGTATAGTATGTTGGTTGCGAAACTTAGATCCCCAGTATTCAGCTTCACTTATACCCTATATGCACAGAGGCTATTGTATGCAAAGCATTGACATAATTGTTTCCTAACATTGATTAATGTGCTAGAGTTTTTCTACTTGTTTTGTAACGGCACTGAATTAATTGCCTTCAAATCATAGTGGATTTTGTCGATTTAAATAAGAGGATCCATCACAATAACAACATTTTACTACGATTTCAGTACCTAACCAAATAGGAATTTATAAATACTGCTTTATTTTTCACAATTTTCAGGCTCATCAATGAAAAGTTATAATGGGATTCTTACATATAAACTTATTAATATGTACTTGTGAAAAAAAGAAAACAACCTGTAACGGTACCATCTATGAAGGGTCTTAGGTTTAGTACTTGGTAAGGAAGTACAGTTTTGTTACCAACGGTTGTTCAAGGAGCTGGTGTGGTCAGCAATCACGCTCAACCGTTTCTCTCTCAATAAAGGGTACCCGCTTTACAGAGGCTGGGTATACCACACAAGAGTCTCCAGACCCCCAAAGTTTATTCACGGCCAGAAATTAAATTGTCTGCCTCAGCCGGGCTCGAACTCGGGCCACGGAGCTACCCCGCTCCTTATTTCAGCTTCGATAGTATTTATATTAAGCTAAAGTTAATATAAAAGAAAAATCGTTAAAGTCCATTCACAGCTGATGATTGAATAAATTGCAACTGTGTTTTATTTACTAAATAAAGGTATAGACAGTAGGTGGTATAGGTAAGTGGATGTGTTTCTGTAAACATCTGGACAGTCAGTATTGCCAGACTTAACCTTTAGATATCATTTATAGAGATCAACCAATGAATCATTGCTGACCTCCAATCACGCTCAACCACCAGATTTCCCCCCAAGTTAGGGTGGCCACTTTATAGAGGTTGGGTGAGCCCCTGGAGAAGAGAAATTAAATTTTCTGTAAATACAAATGCCAAGAGAAATTTCAACAATGATATACCTAATTGCCCTCCCATCGAACCTAAGCAAATCTTCAATTCAATTGTATTAAAGCTTCCACTTTGTCAAATGTTTCATTCATGAATATTTTATTTAATCCCCCCCCCTCCAGTTATCAATTGATTTGTTCATCTTCATTTCAGTTTACATAGTGTGATGAAATCTCGGTATTCTCACGGTTTACAAAGCTTCTCAATTTCCCAATAAACTAACAGATAAGAATAACGGAAATTTTATAACATTATTTCAGTACATAGTTGATGTTGCCAAGAAGTTATAGTAAATTACTGTAAGTTTTTGGGCTTGAAACCATGACGTCTCTTCCAATTACTTCTTACAAATTTTAAGTATTAAACGTTGAGAACTCATTATTTTATTAATATAAAAGTTTTAAAAAGGAGGTTACAATTCCACAAGCTTTTCATTCGTAATTTCCTTACGTATCAACCATCTGAAAATAAAATAATATTTATTCGTTATATATGACAGTATTTAATATTCAGACTAACTAATAGAAATTTAACTACAATCTTATTAAATTATTAAAAGAAATAATTCTGTAAACAAATATCCTCCAAAAGAATTGTCTAAGAAGACACTCCTTCACCTTCCATACGGAACTAGGGACTAAAAAGGGTGTTAAACAAAACGAGGCGTGTGTGTGTCAACTCTAGGAAACAATGTAAGCATTTGGAGTTTAATCATATACAATGAAGTGAAAATGTTCAGAGTGTAAAATAACTCCCAAAATATTACTCTTTCTCTTTTACTTAATATTTTTATAACAGAAGGACATTTTTAATATTATGTCAATCTTAAATGATTCTAGCATCGCCTATAACGTGCACTACTAAACAGATTTTTTTTTTTTTTTTTTTTTTTTAACCTAATGTATTTTATTTTTAATATAAAAATAACTTTGAATATCGTGAGGGTACAATATAAATCCGTTGTAGTTCAGCTTCGTACATTTCAGACAGTAACATCTTTAGAATTTAGCTTACAGGAGTTACGTTTTGACATATGGGAAGTAGGTACCTATAATAGTGCAAAACTAGAATTATAGCCGCCCATGAGCATTGGGAGCGGAGAAAAAATATGAAAATCAGATTGTTTTTTTTATCAGCTCACAGTCAATATAAAGAAATGATTTTCTCGCGTAAAATTTTATACCATTTGAAATAAAAATACTTTCGTTATGTTTAAACACGACCCGGCTTCTGGGTGCTCAAAAACTTTTTAATAAATGACATTCCAATAAAATCTGCTTTAAATTACCTAGTGGGAATTTTTTTTAAAATGGAAAACTGACCTCAAATCGCGGTTCAACGCACCAAAAATCCTTATATGTAAAATTTTATCAAAATCAAAGCTTTTTTTTACCCCTTTCGAGGACGTTAACATTTTTGAAGTTGAGATTTTATCTTTATCTAACTTCTAACGGCCATAACATTTGCTGTGTTCAACCGATTAAAATAGCTATGGTATCACAAGAATTAGTGCTTTCCTACTATAGGATATTTCTTTTTAGATCATGTGTGAATTACAGTAACTTCGCAAAGTAATTCAATTCGGATTACGATTACAGCATAATCGTAATTCTTATATTATAATTCAATTACAATTCATCAGAAAAAAAAGCTTAAATATCAGTTAACTAAATGTTACAGTTAGCAACCTGTGTTGTATGTTTGTCAGTATTAGTTTTATCATTGACGTTCTGAAATCTCTTCGAAGAAAAAAATATTAATATATTCGAATCGATATCTTAAATAAATTTTTGATGATGGGTATTACATCTGCATTAGTCACACTAGATTTCTGTTTTGCAAAAGCACTTAAATGATTTACGAGCTTTGTAAGGGAACCTTATGATTGATCCTAGGCAGTCCCGAGCGGGACAGGTGACCGGGACAGAGTAGCCGCCCATAGCCGGTAAGACAGCTGCCCTCGAAGGCCCTACAAGGTACGTTCCTGTCGCCCCCGAACCGGTTCTTGCCCTTTACAGTCTATCCCCGCCTCCAGCCACCTGTTCCATCATCCACTCTTTACCTTTTAAGGAATAAATTAAAACATGGCTTTAGTGTCGTCTTCTCTTCTCATGTCCTTGACGATACTACCGTCGTGTGAAGAAATTTTGTCCGACGGTTCATAGCTGAGATAATAATTACCCTTAATTCCGTAATAAAGAAGACAATACATAAATAGACTAAGATTTTTTCTTTGCCGGAAATGCTGCAAATTCTTCCCATAACCGTTTTTCCTGGCAAAAATTAATTTTTTTTTTTTGTACTGGTAACCTCGCATGGAGAACTATAGTTCTTTTTTTAAATTTCTACAATTATAAAAATGAATCGTAGTTTCGACAGTACAGTAGAACCCCAATTATCCGAGATTCTATTACCCGGGGCTCCGAGGAATCAATTTTTTGTTTAATTAGGCGGTTTTTAATTTTTACATCATTGAATATGTATAATAATTATTATATAAAAAATAATAAGTAAATTATATTATGAATGGAAAAATAGGGCAAGCTGGTAGTATTCTATGAATGTAAGTAGTAATCCAATTAATATTCTAGGATCGGTAATGCTTTTAAGTCTTTCCTTTTGATTTGCCAAAAAAAAAAAAAAAAAAAAAAAAAAAAAAAAAAAAAAAAAAAAAAAAAAAAAAAAAAAAAAAAAAAAAAAAAAAAAAAAAAAAAAAAAAAAAAAAAAAAAAAAAAATTAATAAATGTATATTAATCGGTTGTTGGTAATTAATGATATTTGTAACATTCTTTTAAATTCACCTTTATATCTATCACAGAAAGTCAATAAAATTTAATTCGATTATCTGGAGTTTTCGATTATTCGTGAGCCCCTTACCCATCATTACCGCGGGTTCTACTGTATTTAGTTATTTCGTTTGGAAAAAAATAGTTAAATTAGAAAAAAAAGAAGGAAAAATTGTTGCAAACATATCGAGTCCAAGCCAACTATGTTCAACAGTCCAACACGGCTTGACTGCGAATATCGTCGAACAGATGAGCTCATTGAGTTTCTTCCATTTTGCAGTGCTGGGAGACTTGATGAAAGGGTCTTCTGAAAAGTATAACTTATATATTCTGACCAAAGTTGAGAGGAACTGTGGTTCCCCTTACCAGGAAAAGAGGTGAGCATTCCTAAGCGAAATAAGAATAGTAGTTCTGTGAAATAATAAAAAATATATAATAATAACAAATGACATCCTTAATGGCAGCCGACCTGCTTTATTTTTTGTTGCTCTGGTTTTTCCTTACTAATGAATCCTAGTAATTACTTAATTATATAGTGCTACACTGGCAATATAGGACTTGCGTTAACAAGTCTTGAAAAAAACAACAAAAAAATAAAATAAAATTTAGAAGAATAATTGAGTTAGGGAAATCTAGTGTAATATGTAATATAGTGTAATACGTGCACAGGATTGGAATAGATGAAATTTGAAGATTAGAAAGGTCCAGAAATAATATAAAAGCCGTCTGAGGCTCCACAAAAAATACTAGAAAATAATATATCTTTGAAAACTTAAGGACATTTGTTCGTTCCAAAACAACCTTTTGCATTTTGGTCTGAATTTGTTCCCTTTACTTTCTCTGCATCAAAGAAACTAACTTATTTAATAAAAAAAAAAAAAAGAAAAGTAATAAATTGTATTCCATAACGCCTGAAAAAAATATTAAGACAGCTAGCCTAATGTCTCCTTGACCAGGATAGACAACAGATCACAGGATATGTCTATCTATAATCTGCTGCTTTAGTATCTAGAGCTTCTGATAAAAAAAACTATCGGAAAATTTTCCATCTGAGGAACTCCAACAAAGCTAAAGGTTGTCGAAAAAGCCACTTAAAAAATGCAGACAAAACGTTACTTTTTTCATTCTAACTAATATAGCTCCTAAATAGTAGGTCCTAGCGACTAATGTTAAGAAACAAGACGTATTTTCCATTAAATTTCTGATCAGAAAATTATCAGTAAATTTTCGATCGACATACTGAACTAGAGTGTGTCAAACTGTTATATTTTTGAGGGTCAATGAAACGTTACGCAAGAAAACTATTGACCTTTTGCCAAAAGACATATCCATGTAAAAAAAAAAAAAGTCGCGTTTAGTAGTGAAATATAAGGAATCGATGAAATATAATGAATCGATCCCCAATTATAGTGACTGCTTGAATCCTATATGTAAACATTTCTATGTGAGATCTTTCTGAATGCTTTTCGCCGAAGTTTTGGAGGAATATATCGATACCGTCAGAAAATTTATGTGGAGACATAAGATAAACAAACATTCTTCGAGATGCATCTCACCAACACCTTCTGGTAGGAAAGATATTAATCTTTTCCAAATAAAGAGAGAGCGAAAAATCTGATGAATGATTGCCGATTCATCATAAGGTACTCCGCAAAAATTTATTCCGTAAAAAAAAAAATAAAACCTCTCACATCCAAGCGAGAGTGTCATTTTTCATAATATATGGAACGGGCCCCCTTCAGTAATACAGCATTAGCATAAAGATGTTCTGCCGTGTTTACATCCTAAAGGATTTCCTTACTGATAGTGGAAGCATGTAGCCTGGCATATAATTAATACTGGTGGTAGCTCTCCACCTTACTACTACACGTATAGCACCCTTTTTACTCTGATAATATGCAAATGTATGGTAAGTTCTTGAAGAGTCCCAAAAGTTTCCAAAAGAGACCCTGAATAATTAGCTTGAGTTTTTTCAAAGATGTACTTTATGGATGTTTTGATTTTAAATTTTTTTTTTTTATTTCGATTGATAAATCTTTTCGCATGACAGTGACGGAAAGTCTAACCAATCAGTTCAAGGAAACACTATAAAGCAAGTGGGTGCCTGAAGATAAATAAAATTATTTAACTATGCTGCTAAAACTTTTTGGATAACGAGAAGTTATAACCAAATAGTAAAATAATTTATTTGGAAAAGTATACTCATGCTTTGAACAATGATGTTTCGTTAATTATTTTTCTTGTAATTATTACATTAATAATTCGACAGGGGCTTTAAATGTCCTTGGCCCTTTAATAGTAATTGATTTTATTCAATAAATCTTACGAATTTCCTTACTCAAGTAAGTAGGGAGATAAAGTATATACAAATGTAGAAAGCAAAAGATTAATCAAAATTCGGTTGAGTCATTATTAGGCTAGGAACACGCTAATTAATTATGTTAATATTAACTATAAAGTTTTATACGCCATTATACATCTATATCCTACGTTATAAATATAGATATATAGTAGAACCTCGCTAATCCACCTCTCGTTAATCCGATTCTCCGGGTAATCCTACCTTCCCGTGGAGCCCCGCAAAGTGAATACTATTTTTGCGGAATATCTAATTGTAAATTTTGGTATGCGAAAGTTCGGGATAGTTTTTATTTATTTATATATCGTTAGTGCTTGTTTGCTAAAATTCTTATGATTTGTGAAATTATGAAGGATTTTAAAGGTAAGGTTTGTTAGTTTGCTACAAATCTAACAAAATAAAGTGTTGCTACGGCCACTGCTTCTATACATAAATAGCTGGTTAAAACATTTCTATGCAAACATATTAGTCTAATGGTGTATGTAACGGATGTTCCTATTACTGTTACACAAGAAAGTGATGTAGTCAACATTCACGCTTAACCGCCAGGTCCCACCCCAAAGACGGGGTATCCAAAGTGGTAAAATTAATGTAAGGAGTATATGCTGGTCTAATGGATTTATTTACTGTTCATTAAAAAAAATGATTCAAATACAATATATTATTTTAGGTACCCGTGTCTGACTGAAAAAAGGGTACCTTTTTTTATTTTTTTTTTTTTTAATCTCTCTCTCTTTTCCCTTCCATTACAGTATTGGCTACAGTAGGTTTTCTTAGTTAGTAGGAGGGTTGAAGAATGAATTAAATACGAACAACTAACATATTCGTCCCCAGGCATTCTTGTAAATATTAATGTGCTGATACATTTCTTTTCTTTTTAAGGAGGTAATTATTCCAATCCCCTTCTGTTTTTTTTTACATATCGCTTTCTAAAGTGGTAGAAAGTCTTGCTTCTGTTCGGTGGCTGTTTTTGACTATGATTTATGACCTATATTGATCATTTATGAGTTTTCACCAATGGGTTTGTCTTGTACAAATTATGTCGTATTTTTTCACAATTTGACTCAGAATAACTTATTCAGATCATGATTATTCAGGTTAGGGTAGATAAAATTATCTCTTAAATTAGATGAAAAAATGTTATCAACAAATGAAACCACATTAATTTTCATAAAAACAGAGAAATGAGAAGGACAGGTAATGTAGGATGGCAACATTAAATTTTTATTAATAATTAATTATTTTTGCAAAGAAAAGTTATTTAATTAATTATATTTAATAACATCGTATAATTTGATTAGGCAGTATCATCAATGGTTAAATTAACTTGCACTTTTTATTTTTATGGATCTTAACTATACAGATGTTTCGCCATTACTAAAAAAAAAAAAAAATATTAAAAATTAAGAATACATATTAGAAATTAAATCCAGAAATATTATAGATATTCAGGACACGACTAGTTGCAGAACTCTAATTATTTTTTTATTCTACGATTAAAGTCAGGCGTTTTCATTTTATCTTTACGATAATCATTTTAGATGGATCATTTATTTTAATTCATCAATTTTAATATAATTAGGATTCTAAAAAAATATCGGATTCATATTTGAAATTCTGACGAAAAAATAAACTTTTAACAAATTAACACATTCAAGATCAACAAATAAAAAGGGAAATAGGCTTATTTATATATACTCATATTATATACAAAATTAAATTTTAGAAAGTTATCAATGTAAATAGAAAAACCAAGAATAAAATAAAAATAATAAATTACGGACGACTTTGCATTTATTATTAAGACTTAATAATTTGATATCCGAGTGTTTAACAGTTTCTCACAATAACAAGGTCCAAAAAGGCTTGTTTATAGGAAAATTGTTGTCTATTGAAATTGAGAGGCCCAATGAAGTTTTTTCTATATATGTGGCTAAAGTGGCTTTTTTTGCAAGCCAGGTTTGAGTGTTTTATATAGTTTGTTGATTTCTGTTATCCACAATAGTGAACCTTGGCCAAGGTGTTTTTAAAAGTCATAGGACGCCGTTTCAGGATCAGGATTGTGTGATTGTGTTGTCCTATCGTGGTCAGGAAGGTATCAGTAGTAGTTGGAATAGCAACAGTATTAATAATATAGAAGACTGTGCTCAAAACGGTGCCTTGTGAGACACCAGATTCTATTGTGAAATCGGAAATTACTTGTCATAATGGAATTGAAAGGAAAGGTTGAGAAATTGAAACTAAAAGCTAGTTATTAAGAAAGTATCATATAAAGTCTTGAGCGTGAAAAGTAAGCCATCATCATGCCATACGCGGTCTAATACTGCGTGCGATATGTCTTGAAATACGCAACCGGAATATTCCAAAGGTCAAGTATTCGGAAAACATTTGCAAAAGTGGAATGACTTGAATCCAAACAGATGTGATGGAATTTCCGAGCTCGATAAGTTACATTAACTGAAAATTTAGCTTTAAGATACAACTATACATAAATATGAAACGAATGTTTTATTACTATAATATACATTGTTACAGCCTTACTTATAAAACTTGTTATCTATATGATACTCTGATAAGCATAACATATTAACGAGGTACGTATAATCATGAAAATAATATAATAAATTTTACGATTTCACAAAATATTATGAATATAATAAAAGAATTTACATGTTTTCCATTTCCTACTAGTTAGGATGTTGTGCTTACATAAAGCTGTTGCATTGAATCAGAAATATAACAATGCATTTGAAGCAGATATTTTTTATGCTCTCTCGTTGATGATACCCGTTTTTAAGTTAGAAAAATAATTGAGACTTATAGTGGAAAAAGAAAGAGATTTGCTAGGCGATCTTTATTCAGCCAATTGTTTTTCTACCAATATCTTAGCGCATACCATTTCATTTAATGATCAGTAGCCTGTGTTTAAGGGAGACACAATATATATTAGATAGGGGGAGAGATGTCACTTAGCAGGTGAATAGATTAGAGATTATAAGAAGTTCTGGACATAAAAAAATGATAGATTTATCTGATCACGAATCCATCGATAGTATGGATGGTATCAGGTTCCATCGTCTCATCCATCAAGTTCATCATTGTATGCTTTTTACCTCGGCATATGGACACATAAAAAAAATGTGAAGAACTCTCTTGATGTTTATCTCTATATAAAACCCAGTCAAGCTACCCCTTGTATGTCAGTTGAAATATTATTGCTAAATAAAAATTGATTTTAAAAAGTGTTAATTATATAATTGAGTGGCTAGGAGAGGAGTGTCGCGGGTAGATGGGGTCCAGGAGGGGACCGCTAACGGGAACGCCCCTTTCTCGCTTACCGGAAAAACAACTCCAAGTAAGGAAATAAAACCTTGTTCTATTTACAGAACTGCTTCAGGCCTTCGTCACCAGGTTCGCTGTCTCCTCCAGGCTTGTCCCCCCAATGAAAAATATTGTATTTCTCATTTCGCGAGTTAAACAACATCCTGGCTCTTTGTTATCTTTTATCAGCGATGTAAATAATTTTTCAAAGCACCTGGCTGATTTCATCCCAGGATAATTTACATTAATAAACAGAGCGATTATTTATTCACGATTACAATCTAGAGATTGAGCCCTTCTCTCGTGTGCCGTAAGTTAAATAGATACTTTAGGCAGTTAGAGATTCTAACTATCCAATAAAACTTATCGAGTGAATCTTTCGAATATTGAAACTGAAAAGAAAACTTCTGAACTAACTGTTTGGATATTCCAATATTTCTAACATCCGTAGCATATCTACCTACCATCTGTTAACAAACATATTGGATGACTCGATGGACGACCGAGTTGGGGCAAGGTTCAAGGCGCGCGCGGTACGAAGACCGTGGGTTCGAATCCCACCTGGTGAGTTAAAATTATTTCGTGATCCACTCAATGAATCCTGACCTTCCAACGTTGGCTAGAATAGGTTGGTAACGTGTATTATAAAACATCCTTTCTGTTTTAGTTGAAGTACAGAAGGACGATAAGCCCCCCCCCCCCCCCCCGATAAACTACAAACATATATATATATATATATATATATATATATATATATATATATATATATATATATATATATATATATATATCAGAGCTTTAAGGAAAAATTACAGAGTTGACTAACAAAGTGATACCCGTGGTATAAACTAACAATGAATATACATGTTAAGACAGTCGGTAGAGTGTTCCCTCCTCACTTGCCATGTAGAAGGAGTACCATCAGACGACTTAAATCCTCCAGAAATGACGTAGAAGACAAATCTTCAAATGCCGAAAGGTAAAACAAGACCTTTATTCCTTTATAATTGTCGATTTTGCATGTTGTTTTTTTTTAAGTTGGAGGTTTGAAAAAATATATATATTAAGAAAGAACGTTCTTATCTAAGTAATGAACCACGACTCTTCTTTGGTTGTTGTAGTTCAGGTTTAAGATAGGAGGTGGTGTTCTTTCTTTTCTTTCTGCTTCTTTTATCAAGTATTTAAACTTATATTTTTCCTAATCATTGGTTCCAAAATTAATTTTGCATGTTTTCATGTATACCCAAATATTTTTCGAAGTTTAATAACGGTATAGTAGTTTAGTAAACCATATCATAGATACAAATGCGAAGTATGAAATATGAAAATTATTATTTTCCAGGAGAGTGAAAAAATCTGTTGGAGAGTTAATTGATAATTACTTTGCCAGGGTTACTGCCTATGAGGAGTGATGAGGTTAATTATTGAGTAAATTCAGATTCGAGAGTTCGCAACGTACATTAGTACTAAAGCAATCGCTAACGATCAAAAACAAAAAATGTGTTTTTTACATTTGATACATTGCAGTATATTAGGATTTCATGATTAAAGTACTCTAACTGTGTTACTACAAGTTAATTACCTAATCTAACAAGTGTGATAATCTTCCGTAGTCCATCATCAAATACATTTTACTTGCTAATTTTTGGATTTGAACTGGCGACTCTTTTGTTTAAAGAAATATGCTACTACGCTCGGCCGCCATGACCTGTGTTTAAACAGTCTATATTTTCGATTTCTGTTATTATTTCTTGTTATGATTTCTGTTGTTATTATTATTCTATTATGTTTTGTTAATAATAATGTAAGTGTTGCGTTGTAGCATATCTTGATCTCTTTTTTTACCCGCCACACTATTTTATCCATCAACCTTTGTTTTCAGTATTCAATGTTTTTATTTTTATTTTTTTTTTAATTTGCAGTAGAATGGTTTTTAAGTTTTTAATTTTATTTATTCCTTCTACGTTTATTTTTGTAATAATGCATTAATTATTCTGTAAGTTCGCTGCGGACCCTTTAGTTAGGGTCGGCGGACTCCCAGTTTCTGGCCTAGGAAAGCACTTATGTTTTGTTTAAGCACATATGAGGTGTTCTTACAACTAGTTTATTAGATGACAGCTTCAGACTACAATTTATGCCTTTAATACTTATAAAAAAAAAAAAAAAAAAATGAAGAATATGTGTCTGGCCAATTAATCCAACAATTGTCTATTTTTTCAACCTGCGTATCCTGAACATATTTCTATTCTTAATATATAATTATTTTAATTTATTTCATTACTCTTAAAATATTCAATAAGTATTACATTGATATTTTTGAATAAAAGTTGTAAGAATGGGATAATTCGAATTCATGAATTTAGATTCAAACAATACAACTTTGAGTTATGTTTTTTTCAAACATTGGTACCTTTATTAACTTCATACACTAAGTTTTCTAAAATAACTTATATCCTTAAATAACTAAATTCCATTAGGTGGTTTGAAATGATTCGAAAGTAGCAATGAGCACCTCCTTTTTTACCTGAAAAGTTGACACCTTGGCGCCAGGCATTCACAGCCGTTTCGTTTCTCATAATTCAGTTTATTTTTCAAATGGTTTCATTAACTTTCACATAACGTAAATCATTTGCATAGCAGTTAAATTCCAGGGGTACGATTATAATTTATAATTTGATTTGTGTCCGTTAAACACTACAAAATGTCATATTATGGTCAAGCAATATCTCCTTATGACATTGAAGTAAATTATTGGATGAAATGTATGCTATACAGTTTTCCCCAACCCCAAAACTATCCCCAGTTTCACTTATGACGTTGTTACTGCAAATATCTCATTTGTGGTGCGACATAAGAGGAATTATGACGTTATTGCTGATAACAAAAGTGTATTATACAACACTTATTACTGAGATTTCCAATTGCAGCAGTATCATTTTTCCCTGGCATCTGAATATCTATAATGAAGGACTTCGTCTTACCCATGTGAATGGAAACGAAATAATTACTACATTTATTTCCAACTTTATTTCCACTTAAAAGTGTACAAAATGATTGAAAAAGCGCAATTTACAGAATAGGAAAAAACAGGATTAAGTACAAAAAAATTGTATAGGTACATTACAATAGCTCGTAATATTGTTTATAAACTTTCGTATATGGTTTTTCTGGATTAATTCAAGAAGAACTTGTTTCTTGTGGTTTGGTATTTGAGGTTTTTCTGATGACGCTCGTGACCTTAAAGTTCTCTACCTCATAAGACGTTTTGAAATAAACAGAATTTGGTGATATGCACTCTACACGGAGGATTTTCACCACTGCTATTTTTATCTGCGGCATATTCATGGGCCCCATTTCAATTTCTAAAGCTTTGAGCCAGTGATGAACAGATCTAACATTTTTCTGTACTTCCAACTTGATTCTTCAACGCCATTAACACCAGTTTTTCCTCGAGTATTTTATTGCATTATGCTATAACGAAAAATATCAGTTTACTTTCAATTAAACAATATTTACTTTTTCAACATAAGTTCCGCAAGCTTGTGTAATGATTAAAAAAAATTAACATTGCAGTAAGTTTTTAAAAGAATATCGACATAACTAGAAATAATTCAGAATAAAATGTGAATATCAAAAACTATTTAGTGCAACAGTGTCACATCTGCAGATACTTCTAAAACTGATGCTGAAAGCATGGAATTGTTTTTTTGTAACAACGTCATAACTCAAAATAAAACAAACATACTTTACGTATTTATCTGCACAATGTCACATCTAAAGATAATGCATTATACACGATAAGGAATAAGATGAATGTGGTTTTACCTTTTCAGCAATAAGGTCACAATCCATAGGGGAGAGTAGCCTATATTGTACCACCGCCTAAATCGTACCACGTTTGTTTTTACAAGAAGCAGGTGTATATAGCGCTCCCGGCGACTACTGGAGGAGCTATACAGTGGATATCGTGGTGTGCAAAAATTATAGTTCACTGCTAAACTGCATTAAGTTTTTAACGATAGTTTTATGATTTGTGCATTTCTACTGTAGTTTTCAGTGCCCGTAGCTAAGGACATATCTTCATTTACGGTATGTAAACATACATTTCATTGTTACATTATGTTAAAATAACTAATTACGTATCTGAAAACCCAAAAGATCACACACTTACTTTATTTTTAGGTTAGAAATGAGCCTTTATTTACTAAAAGTGCGAGTTGCCTATATTGTACCATATTGTAGTTTCCTTAGTCGTACCGGTACGATATATGGCATTCACCTCCTCCAAGTTCCTTACTCCATTGTTTTTTTTGGCTTTCTTTTACCATGATTAATTGTGTTTTAAATGGCAAAAAGGAAGTATGGAACATGGGGGCAAGATGACATGGAAAGAGCCTTATGCCTATCGTAACGGTGGTATGGGTTTGAATGAAGTATGCTGTCAATATTCAATTCCGAAACCAACTCTTAAACGACACCTTGAAGGGGAAAACGTGACTGCAAATGAGGGTACAAAGTTTTTTGGACGTCCAACAAGTTGACTGTCCCCAGAAGTTGAACTAGAACTTGTTCAGCATATTTTAAAATTAGAAAATCTTATGTTTGGTGTGACCATAAATGATGTAAGGAGATTGGCATTCCAGATTGCCAAAAAAAATAATATCTCACACAACTTTTGTAAAGAATCAGGAATGGCTGGTAAAAAATGGTTTTCATTCAAAGCGCGGCATGAAAATTTGGTTTTGAGGGAACCTCATGCAACTTCCATGTCAAGAGCGATGGGGTTTAACAAAAATAATAATTTTTGGGTTTTTTGACATATTAGAAAAAACTGTCGATGAAAACCACTTTGATGCCACTCGTATTTTTAATGTGGATGAGTCGGGAATAAGCACCCCAATACAAGTACAATCCAGATGTCACAAAGTCTTAGCCTCAAAAGACAAAAGACAAGTGGGGTCCATTTCAAGTGGAGAGAGAGGTGTGTGAATTGCAAATGAACACTACAAAAGCCTATATTGCTCCTATTTTACTATAAAAAACGAAAAATGGTTTATAATGTACCAACAATCATATTATTGGTTTATGTACTTGGATAAAAATTTTTATTTATTAATGTGCCCATGAATGATAGTTTACATAATGTTTTATTTAAAATAAATATCATTTAAATGTTCACTTATATTTTTATAGCCTTAAAACACAAACCACCTTACCTTTTTTCAATAAGTACGATTAAGGAAACCGGTGGTACAATTTAGGAAACTAGACTCCTAAATTGTACCAGTTGCAAACCTTTAAAAAACTTCTTATATCAACAAATAAATGTAGATATTATTACAATTAAACAATGTTTACTAATAGAAGAATAAATGTACTATTTAGTAAGAATTAATTTTATGAAACATAACGTAACTTGTTAAAGTTAAAAATATAAATGTAAAAAGTGGTACAATATAGGCTACTCTCCCCTAATATGACACTCTTGTTGAAAAAATATCAGGGTGTCGTACACAAACAGCAAGTCACAACTGAGATAATGCGGTATTGCAACTAACAAACTGAAGGAATCGTAGTCCCACCAAATCAGAAATAGGGCCATCCCGAGAGAAATCTTGAAAGTTCAGAAATGAGAATGCACCTGTTAAAAGTATACATCGTTGTCATTGCCTCTGTAGTATTAACTCAAAAATCATCATTTTTGATGATGTCGTTGTTGCAGCAAATGAGCGATGTGTCATTAGCGGCTTTATATTTCCTATGGGTCGCTTCTTTGTAAGATATTGACGAAGATTGGTTCGAAAATTCTTGTCAAAATATACCTATCAGTCAATGAATATTAATTAATTTAGTTGTATCATTTATAAAAGTACCAATTTAAGGAGATATTAATCTATTATATATTTGTCAAATACCACTCACTAATTTAACACGAAATCTCAGAAACCACCGAACGGATTGGCATGAAATTTAGTATACAGCTTCCTATACAGCTGTAGGTGCTCGCTAAGAAAGGAATTAAAAAAAATCCGCCTGGATCGCAGCTAATTCGTGAAAAAGCGATTTCTAACGCATTGGAAATTCTTTGAAATAACAATACGGATCGTAATGAAACTTAATACATTATTTCTTATTATATGTTAGATGTACAATAACAATTATTTTTTAAGTAGTTTGTCCTGAATCGGTACTACAAAGGGGTAAACAGTACTAATACAATTTTTAGTGGGTGAATAATAGTAGATTTATTGTCGTATGGTATATGATGATAAGCTAAGTAAAAATAGATGCTTAAGCCGCACATTTTTACCACAAACTAAGTTCCTTATAGTAGTAAACAAACAAAAATACGTAACTGGTATGTCGAAACCTTATTATATGGTATTCATGGTGGCTGCAGAGGTGTACCCTTACAAGTTTGAGTTATTCCGTGACGAGAAACTATTGGCCTGCTATCGAGAGGAAGTTGAGGGGTTAAAATACTTATGTTCTCTGGTGGTGACATGGAAGGCCAGTTGGATCAACTTATTCCTTACGAGCTCCGTCCCTAACTGCTCTTCCTTCAGCTTTCCGATCACAAGATAATTGTTCTGAACCTGGCCCTTCCCAAATCGGCTTTTCTCAAACAGGCCCATGTTGTATTCCTCGAATCTGAACAAGTTGTACCTAGCCTTTATGAATTTAATTCCTTGAACCAACAATCTACCTTTGTTCTAAGTTCAGATGAGAATAACGCAGGAAATGATTCAAAGATTTAGTTCACAACAAACAATTAAGGAAATTGGCTGCAAAAACATAGTCAAGCACATGTAGAGGTTAAGCGGGAAGTTGTTAAAAAATACAGGAAAAATTATCCTGGAAAAACATTAGCAGAAAAGCGGTTAACAAATATAAAGAGAACCAACCCGAAGTTAAAAGAAATGTTGTACACACATTTACTGAGGATCACCTAAATATACATAGAGGGGCTGCAGTATATATAAGTATAACGAAACCCATCCTGAAATCCATAAAAAGTCTTAAAAAAATACTCAGAAAATAATCCTCGTGTTAAACGTGTAGCTGTAACAAAACATGATGAAAGACGTTCAGTGGAAAGGTTGCAGTCATGGACAGTGAAGAAGCATTCAGGTTACAAGTATTACCCAAAAACTGAATATCCAAAAGATAAAACAGTCGATATTGGACGACGGTCAACTTGCAATGGATGTTATGATGCAAAATGAAAGGAAGAGAGCCCTGTCATGTGCTGCAGTAACGGGAAAGTCCAACTTCCTCCCTTTCAAGAATATGCTGAACTCTTGCACAACCTCCTTACTTATGAACATCCTGAGGTTGAGGATTTTCTAAATAATAATCGGAAATAGAACGGTTGTTTCCAAATGACGTCGTTTGGAACAAAAGAGATAAAAGAGGGAAATTTCATGCCAACATTTAAGGTGCAAGGACATGTATACCACAGAATAGGGAGTTTGATGCCTCGAACAAAGCAGCCGTCTTTTTATTCAGATAAGTTTTTTTGATGATGACAACCATGAATGAAGAGACACTTTCTATGGTTACTTTCAGAATGTGAAGCATGCATTGGTAGGCCAACTCTAGAAAATTGTTCATGAATATAACAAGTATATTAAGGACTTCAGAGCTTCTGTTGAGTCTGCTCCTAAAGATCTACAATATTTCCAGGTAGTTATCAGTGCTGATAAAAAGCCTTCAAATGCTCACTGAGGACGTTACAATACTCTTGCCTCTAACGAAGGTAAGAATGCCTTCTTGATTGTTGGCCAGATGTTAGAAAAGCGAGACATTATTCTCAACTGATAAGAATTAGTGAGTTCTATCGAGCTTATGATTCTTTTCAGTATCATCAGCCATGGAGAAGATGGGTACAGTATTAACATCCCTCTGCGTGACCTAAACACAAATACACCACTTAAAAAAACTGTCTGCAGCTGATTTTTACGCCTATATGTTGATGGAGCGAGAAGGCGAAAAATCTTATTTATTTTACTTTCGTAATCTCCTCAACCAATTTGTGCTTGGTATGTAAGGAGAAATAGAAACAGAAACACTAAACTTTATTCGAAAAAGACAAAAAATGAGAAGTGGAGACGATAGGTTTTTCTATTGTTTTATCTAAATAAATTAAGTTTTGAGAAAAAAAAACTAAATAAAAAAATAACGGAAACTACACGTGGAAATTGTTTTTGATATAATGCCCCTGATGATAAATGTATGTTCCTGAAACATGCAAAATAGTAAAATTTGGAGGATGGAGGGGTAATGCAACAAAACACAATTTTCAGTAAATGATGTTTTTTTACGTTTTTCTTTAGCAAAGAAATGCTACATATCCCTTCATCTTCTTCATATATCTTTTTCTAGTTGTTTCAGATTTCATTCAGATTTTGTTACCTAACACTTCTGCACATAAATTCTTCATCAAAAAAACTAGACTGTATTCTTAAAGAAATGTGACATAACTTCTCCTGTGACATAATCCACCAAAGCCTTCAAATGATTTAACAAATAATAATTAGGAGGAAAATGCAACTAATACTTAATAATTGTAGGTATGAAAAATTTAATAAATAAGTACAAAGTTATCCTCCATTGTATTTCCACAATCCTGATTCGAGATTTTCGAATTTTGAAACAGTAAGGAATAGACAAATATATATACCGTTTAATTATTCAGACCATGTGCTCTGGGTGGGGGGGGGGACAGGTCATTACTTAGTATTCATTATTCATAAATTGATAGTCGAGAGTAGTTCATTGAGGAAGAAGACACCGCACACCGCGAGATGAGTGGCATCTCTTTGTACATTACCGCTGCTACCGCTCCTGTATATTGAGTGAATAACTTGTTTTTATTCGGTTCACGGTTCTTCAGTGGAATGAGATACGTTCTAATATAGTACCATTTAAAGAATAGCAGATCTCATGATACAATTTATTTTATATAAATAGTTTCTGTAAAAATATTTTGGTTGTGATAAATATTTTTGGATTTATATGATTTTTGTGGTTTTAGTCTTATTTCAGATTTTCAATTGATGTATGTTTCTTCTTCTTTCAATTGCTCGACAGACCATTACTGATCCCTGGCATCCTCTAACAACTTCCGCCAGTCTGCTCGTCGTTGGGCAGCTCTCCTCCAATCCCTGACTCCCAGGATCCTCCTAGCATCCTCTGCTACGCTATGTATATTGATGTATGTTTAGCTTATGCTAATTAATCTAGACACAATCCAAGAAATGTGGCAAAACATTTTGTTGGTTTTGACTTTGAAGAATGACTAACAGGTAACTCAAGATTTGGTCAAACAGCTATTAGGCATGTTCTTCTGAACTTCGGAATCATAACTGCTTAGTGGTCCCTTGTCCCGCATTATATTTTTGCTTTCCACAATATTTGGAATATTGGCTATTGTTAACCTTCTTTTGATAAGATAATGGCAGGGTAATTATTCTTTTGGAGCGTGTATTCCGATTGCGATCAATTTATAAGAACATTCTCATCCCCTCCCCCACCATCCCATATCCTTCCTGAGATATGTGATGCCTCTAAGCAGTCATTTTGGAAGGCATGAGCGTTTCTTATAACACTAACAGTGGTATAATACCTTTATGACATCGAAAATGTTAAGCATAACATTTCCATATCTTTCCAGTGCTCTCTTTTCTAGAACTTTTTTTTCTTATTCAACATTTATTAATAAAAAAGAAACAAATAATAATTAGAATGGAATGATCTTGTTTTGCCTTCCCAGCATTTTAAGATTGGTTACTTAATCATAGATCCTCCTGGGGTGTTTTGACGTAATTTTGCCACCTCTGTGGCTTTTCAGTTGGCGTTAATGTGTTTTGAATAGTGGGTTAGTCGAGTATTTGAGGCTATCAAAGAATTTTTGATAGCCTCCTTGTAATGTATTCTGTCACCTTTGGTAAGTCTAGTGTTTTGTGTATTATGTCAGTTTAGTCCTTTGTAACGTTGTATGTCGAACGATTCGTCTCAATACCCCGTTCTGAAACTGTTGGAGTCTGTTTGACGTCGATTGTGATATGTTTGTTTGCCAACATCGGAGCTCCATAAAGGAGAGCCGGTCTCAGCAAACATTTATAAATCATTAGTTTTCTGAGGCGGAGCGAGAGGTTTGGTGTACTTAGCAGGTGATTTAGCCTGTATGATTTTGTTCTCACCGACTTAAGTTTTCGGTTGCAGTGGCTTGAAAGTGTAAGGTGCCTGTCTAGAGTGACTCCCAGATACACAATACTGCCCGCTGGCCTCTTAGCGATTCCTGCTACCTTATAGGTTTTAGGAAGAGGACGCTTATTTTTCTGGAAGGAGAAGATAATGCAGTCAGTCTTCTTGGGGTTAACTGCAATTTATTTAATCCTTCCAATTTTTTGCGTGATTTCATTACAAACCTCCTCCGCCTGCCGTAGAGCCTTCGTGGCGTTTAATGAACTGCTATATATAGCAATGTCATCGGCGTAGGCCGCCACAGTCGCTTTTCTGTACCTAGCACCAACAGTTTCAGCCGTGTATATTGAGAACAATACTGGAGAAAGCACAGACCCTTGAGGGACGCCGCATGTGAGAGGGACTTCTTTGATAATGCCTGGTCGACTCGCACCCTGATTTTACGATGATCAAGAAATGACCACAATAAAGTTGAAAGCTGCTCCGGAATTCGTGGTCCTGCAGTATCTTACATAGGGTATAGTTGACTGTAGTCTTCCTGTTGTTTTGATCAAATTAGGAGGAATCACTTTTCTATAATGTTGTTGCACATGGAATAATAGACAGTATTTGCTATGCTGATTCTGTGGGAAGGTATTTGTTCGAATTTTCCACTCCAAATAATATAGTTTTATAAAATTATTAGTTATTGTATCATCAATAACAGTTCCTAGGCATGAAAATTCATTTTGTTTACCCATTAATAATAACCGGAGAAATTCTATGAGACCTGATTATAGAATTTTTCCGGTTATGTAATGAGATTAATTAATCAATTTGTAGAGTAACCTTATTTTTCTTAATATGTAGGTTCATGCCATATCTACAAATTCTGCTTCGTATTTTACCTGAGCTCGTTGGAGGTTCTGCGTATTATGAAACATTAGAACAATGTCATTGATTGAGCTAGTATCTCCGCATGTTCCTATCTCCTGTCAGTGCCCTTAATGTTCTTCTTCCACATATTTCAACCATCTCGTGGACTTGGTGTTATGCTCGAAATTTGTCACTCTTGTTCATCTTCATGGCTGTTCCCATATATTGTCCTTATATTCTTTTCGAAAACAGAGGTATGAATTTTATATACGACGAGAACGGTATATCAGCCTGTAGTTACGGTACTCACTACTGCCTTCCTTCTTGTTGATTGATATTATGATATTATACTCTCTGCCTTACGGTATTTTCATTCAATTGTATATTATTTTGAAATAGTTTCTGCAGCACTTTAATCGTATCTTTTTCAGCAATCTTAATAAATTCTCATTAATTAATTATGGAAGGTATTGTCTCTAAAAACTGTTTTTCCAAATTCAATTTTTTCGACAATCAGTCATTTCAACATTCCCTTTTCAAATGATAACTAAATCATGGCCTTGCTCTGTGTATTGCTGTGTATAGGATAGAGGGTTTTATTCTATCCGGATCGCTGAATGGCTGCAAATATAGAACCGCGCGTCTTTATAAGATGTCAAAGCTTTTGTTTAGTAGTTTACTATCTTGAGGTACGCATGATGGTAGAGAAGGATCGATACAATGGGGGTTGATGAATTAATTGCCACTTCTATTGGGATCATTTTACTTGAAATCTAGTTAAGAATATAAAACATTATATCATAAGAACTACGTTTTCCTCTTTAGAACTGATGAATGTTTAACATTCAAAACTAGTTTTCAAAAAAATAATCCCAATGGAAGTGGCAATTAATTCATAAATCCTAATTTTACCATTTTAGCCCTTGGCAAATATCGGGAACGATAATTTTCTAACTTATATTTAATATTAATTTTATAATAATATAAAAAACAAACAATTAATATAAGAACTTTACGATTGCTGCCCCACAGTATCGTTTAATTAAATACGCTATTCCCTGTTCAACAAATCCGCTACTTAGGACTAAATATGGATGACATCTTACTTGGGATCCTAATACATGGCTGATAGGGCAAGAAACTTCTTGTCATTTTCGATTACATTAGGATTTATTTGACGCTCTTTATTACCAGTAAATGACATATCCAATTAGATTGGACTTAGATTCTTACAATGCACACTACAGACGGATCGGAGAGTGGATTTTCCGACAAGTTTAGTTGGTTAGGTAAGGGTAACGAACACTATTCCATAACGGAACGGAGCGCGTTTTCTTTTACAGCCAACTCTGTTCGCAAATCCGTTCTGCAGTGCTGCGCCCCGATCCACCAGTTGTGTGAGCCTTTAAACTTATCCATAATGATCTTATTGTTTCAAATGTAACTTTAATGGGACACAATCTTGTTATTTCATAATCAAATAAATAGGCCCTCCAATCCACTAGTCTCACAATTCCTTTCCCATTCTGTTTCAAATAACCATCCAAGGTTTTTGAAAAGAAGAGGGCCTCGCGACTTTCGATTATAGAACGTTTAAAGAAGTACTATCGATAGGTAGTTTAGAAGGTTATTAAAACTCTAATAAAAGAAGAGGGCCTCGCCTTTTTGAAAAGAAGAGGGCCTCGCGACTTTCGATTATAGAACGTTTAAAGAAGTACTATCGATAGGTAGTTTAGAAGGTTATTAAAACTCTAATAAAATCATCACTCACTATTTATTTTGTTTTATATAGATACAAATATCAATAGATTTTTAAAAATAGACATAAGATATTGAGGCTAAATCAATAAACCGATTTTAAGTTTTACCATAAAGTCCTCAGTATGATATTAACATCGCTGTGCTCCATTTACTTGGGTTATATTAAGTAAGAGTATTCTGATATAAAAAAAATAATTGCCTTACAGCACCGAGTGAAGTTCATTTTAATGCAGTTTTCATTCAGAACATTGACATCTAATATATTAATCTTGGCTTGATTCAATGTTTTTATCCGTAACGGAAGATATAGCAGGAAGCCATAAACTAAAAATTTCTTTAATGGGAATGTTCCGCTGAATATATTCAAGCGCTAGAAGAGGCTGCTACCTTGACTATCCATTACAACGTATGCATATTCTCAAGCTGGGAATCGATTATACATTCTCTTCTTCGAATTAATTTGATTCTATTAATATTTTTTTATATCCCTTGATCAATTCAAACTGATTATAAGAATTTTATTTGTATACTGTTACTGTTATAACGAAGATATTCTGCCATAATTTCATCACTGGTCCACAATTCATGATTTCAATGCATTTTAATGTTTATGTCAGTTATAAATTTAAATATATTATTTTCCAGTTCTTATATCACACTCAATCCTTTGGATTAGAACTTAACGTTCTAAATAATTTTTCCAAAGAATATTTAGAAATAGAAATAGAAATCCGAATAGTGTGAAAACATTTATTTATCCAAAGTATAACAATGTAACCCTTACTACTTACTGTTATCCAAAATTTATCGTAGTATTTTTAACTTCTATAGCTAATCTCGAACTTCTTCTATAATTAAAACTATGCGATCCACTAAATATATAGAAAAAGCCAAAACTTTCAATTCTTTCTTAATTGAGGAAAAAGGAAAAAAAAAATCTGGAAATTTGACTTGGCTGGTTTTGGAATTTTACGGAACATAGGAAGTTACATATTCAAGTAACATATAATAATCCATAATGTCCTTAATTAAAATGAAACACTAAAACTGCCGCCTGTGATTTTGGTTTATTTATATTCATTGACTTATGATTTCTCGGGGACACCCTCAATACCCGGTTTATCTCACAATCAGTTTAGATCAATGCTAGGATACATAGTACAAAATTTTGAACAGCCGTGAGGGATCGAGCAGGATTGGTCAAATCCAGGTTAAAATGTTTTATTTCGTATTAGGAGAAACAAACTCAAAAGGAGGTTACTCATCAAAACTATCAGTTCAATGTTAAAATGTGAAATTAATTATACATTTATTTATTTGTTTATTTATTATTTATTATTTAAGTCCTAATCGGGCCTTGGCTTCACAAAGTACCTACAGCCATTCCTGTCTATCTTCCTCCTTCCTCCTCCAACCATTCACTCCCAGTCTTCTCAGGTCATTGCGACGTCCAGTCACCTCAGCGTCGGTCTTCCTCTTACTTGGACATTACATTAGATAGTTAAAGTTTCATTTTTCTTATCGATAAAAATCTTGTATTGAAGTATGTAATCGAGTATTATGTTTTCAATTATATTACTACGCATTACAAATTTTAACCAGGTTGGAGTTGCACTGACTAGCTGTTTGAAGATTTCGTAAAAGCATAATTGGAGATACATTTTTAATTTCAATATATGTGTTGGTAATTAAAATGGGCAGAGAATATTAAGAAACTCTTGATGGTAATGGTTTGCATTATCAGTGCTTTCAAATAAAGGCCCATGAATCATATTTTTATACACAACATCAAAAAGCAAAATATCGTCTTGATTCGGTAATAATTTTTATTCGGCAGAAATAATTTTATTGATTTCATCTGATTGGGTTTTAAATTCGAACCATAAAAGTATATGATAGTGTTGCAAACCTAGTTTTTTTTTTTACTCAACATAGTAAATTTAAATGTTTACTATTGCTAAACCTTCCTAGAACTATAAAAATAATTTAGTTAAAATTAGGCACTGATGGGTTCAGTAGTACCATTGTAATCTGTTTTGCATAATGGTACTAACCACATATCACTGAGATCCACTTGCCGTTCCACCTATTTATAGCATTTTTTTAAATAACAATCTAATTGGTAATAAGTAAATTTAATTATAAATTTTTAGCTCAATATAACTCAGTAACTTTGTAACCTCTCTTGAATGGCGCTCGCTACATATCGGTCGATTTTCAAACTTCACTGCGTATCTATCGCTTTTTTAATAACAATTTAATTGAAAATATTTAAATTTTATTATTGGTAAATCTTCCTTAAACTATGAAGATAATATCGTTAATATTTAGTACTGATTGATCCAATAATTTATGTGGTTAGTGATCACAAACAAAAAATGGCTTGTCCTTTTATATAATTATACAGATATTAAAACTCCCTCTGCTCTTCACTAAAATAATAAAATTCTAAAAAGGAATTAAAATTACTATTAGACTATTATCAGAAGATTCAAAGCCAATCCTGGCATCATTGTCTTAATAGGTGTAACGAAAACTCCTCATGGAGTCTGAACTATCCCCAAAAATCTTCCGCCAATTAGCTTGGCAAGCTGCAACAGTTCTAATACGGGTACCAAGAAGAACCAGCACGTTCCCGTTGACGGTGTCCAACCACTAGCATCGTCTTGACAACAATTTACCGAAACCTTTTTTCATATCAGGTTAAATACTGAAGAATGGAGGTGCTTCGATGAAAAGAGTTGTCTTCAGTCTGGCAAAAGCCAATAAACATGTTTTATCTGAAATTTGTGCTCATGTTAGTGCAAAATATTAAAAGTTTTGATTATTAAAAATAATTTGTGCTATAATCATTAAGGATCTTTAACATTATATTACCCTAGACCTAATGATCATATTTATAAGATATTAGATTTAATGACCCCAGAAGAGACTATCTATTTTCTATGAATAAATTTTATTTTATTCTGTAATACTATGATCCTGGTTGATTTCTTTCTTTACAAATTCATACCATTTTTCAGTGCATTTAATAATATTGTTGTATTGCAATGTTTATATTTTCGTAGATATAGTATATACTTCAGGCTAAGAAATCATTTCTAAAGTCCCAAAATTTGTTCTGCTTATAATAATCTATTCATGAGGCCGGTTATGCAAATGATGGCTGTCAGGTGGTATTCATGCATTAATATATCAGTCGCTGCTATATTAAGATATCAGCGTAAAGAGAATTAAGAAGTTCCATCACGATTGGTAACCGCTATCACTTTAAATTAGTTTCTCACACAGATGGATCTAGGCCGATCATCGAAATACAGAACCGGTACTAGGTGATGGAGGTATCAAAGCCTTATGATTGATCATAGCCGGTGTTCCGACCTCGAGATGTGCAAGGGCTTATTCCTCATCTATTTCACAGAGGCTAAGACATATACAGGAGGGATACCGTTAGCGGGCAGGTGTTGGATGCGTGTTGCTCTCTGTGAAAGGTCAACATACAGTGAGGTTTGATTTAGAGGAGGCCGTTTCTCTTTCCAGCTTCCAGTTTCCCGGAGCTGGGGCAGTTCTGAATGTCCTGTTGCAGCATCGGGAGAGATCCATTACTCATGGTTCCTCGTATATGTCATATGTAATTCAATTTCAAAAACGAAAGAGCTAATTTATAAACTCCTTTAACCGCTATTGCTTCTGCTCAGTTGATAAACGGTTAGCGATTATGCAGACGAGGACTAGATGTTGCGATTTCATCATAATCTGGATATTTAAACAGCGATCACTTATGCTGCATAAAAGTGCATAAAGAACACTCTTCGTTATCCATTGATATATTTTAGAAAGTTATCTGTAGTGAATAGTTTGTCGTTCATTAACAAATTTGGTTTTCAAGTAAATTGAAGGGTATGGTGGATGAAGGGGTTATGTCAAAAAAATCAGTTTTGAGTAAATTATGTTTAAAGTATTTTTTTAACATTTTCCTTTCGCAGGAAAATGTTACACACCCCCTTCGTTTTCTTCATATATATTTTTATAGTTGTTTTAAAATATTCAGATTTTGCTACCTAACACTTCTGTACGTGTATTCTTCATCCAATGAATTGGGTTGTATATAAGAAAAAAAAAGACATTCACTTTATCAACCAAACCCTTCAATTTTTAAACACATAGGTTATTTCTCGAGTGATCTCTACGTATTCACAACATTCTTTTTTAAGGATTGGTGTAATAGTCGCTATTTTATGTTCCAATAATCCTTTTAAATGTGATGTGGATATGCTTCACACTGTAAACAATATATTATTATTACTATTTTTAATATTTTATATAAGCTTTATAAAATAATGTAGCCTATTATGTAATCACTTCGTTTTCTTTTACAAAGTCATTCTCCCTCTACTAATTAACCTATCCTCTCACAGTGTGGTGATCTGATCTAAAAATGCTTATTAGACTCACTTTTCTTCTATTATTATTTGCTGGTCAAATCTCAAGCTGAAATTTTTTTTTTTTTTTTTTTTCTTCTAATCCCCTTTTATTTTATTGATTTAAAATACAATAACAAACATTTAAATCCATCCCTTTTTCTGCACTTGGTGCATTTTAAGGGAGTTTTGTTTAAAGTACAAAAATTATGAATATATTAAGTACAATAGATGTTGATCTAGTGATGGGGCTCACTAGATGTTTGGGAAAGAGGGTCTGTTGAGTCATATTAGTCAAGTCTAAGTGTTTTGACGTAATTTTGCCACCTCTGTGGCTTTTCAGTTGGCGTTAATGTGTTGAATAGTGGGTTAGTCGAGTATTTGAGGCTATCAAAGAATTTGATATGCCTCCTTGTAATGTATTCTGTCACCTTTGGTAAGTCTAGTGTTTTGTGTATTATGTCAGTTTTAGTCCTTTGTAACGTTGTATGTCGAACGATTCGTCTCAATACCCCGTTCTGAAACTGTTGGAGTCTGTTTGATGTCGATTGTGATATGTTTGCCAACATCGGAGCTCCATAAAGGAGAGCCGGTCTCAGCAAACATTTATAAATCATTAGTTTGAGGCGGAGCGAGAGGTTTGGTGTACTTAGCAGGTGATTTAGCCTGTATGATTTTGTTCTCACCGACTTAAGTTTTCGGTTGCAGTGGCTTGAAAGTGTAAGGTGCCTGTCTAGAGTGACTCCCAGATACACAATACTGCCCGCTGGCCTCTTAGCGATTCCTGCTACCTTATAGGTTTTAGGAAGAGGACGCTTATTTTTCTGGAAGGAGAAGATAATGCAGTCAGTCTTCTTGGGGTTAACTGCAATATTTAATCCTTCCAATTTTTGCGTGATTTCATTACAAACCTCCTCCGCCTGCCGTAGAGCCTTCGTGGCGTTTAATGAACTACTATATATAGCAATGTCATCGGCGTAGGCCGCCACAGTCGCTTTTCTGTACCTAGCACCAACAGTTTCAGCCGTGTATATTGAGAATAATACTGGAGAAAGATCAGACCCTTGAGGGACGCTGCATGTGAGAGGGACTTCTTTGGATAATGCCTGGCCGACTCGCACCCTGATTTTACGATGATCAAGAAATGACCACAATAAAGTTGAAAGCTGCTCCGGGAATTCGTGGTCCTGCAGTATCTTACAAAGGAACCCATGTGACACTGAGTCGAACGCCTCCGTGCAGTCAATTGATATCATTGCAGTCACTTCATTTTTAGCAATGTGTTGGCTTACTTCCGCCTGTAGTTTCGCCAGATGGTGTTCCGGGCTGAGGCCGGCCTGGAATCCGGTCTGCTCGGGTGGAATAATTGAGATTTCTGAACAGAAAGTTTTTAAATAATTTAGAATAATTTTTTCGAAAATTTTGCCTAAGTGCGGAAGTAAGCTTACTGGTCTGTAATCAGCTGCCTGAGCGCCAGTCTTCGCGGGTTTCAAAAGCGGGAAGAGAGTGGCCTGTTTCCATGCCTTTGGAAAGTACCGTAGCCTGAGGCATGAATTATAAAGATTGGTAAGGTGGACTATACCTCTCCTGGGCAATTGTTTTAACAATATTGTTTGTATCCCATCATGACCAGGGGCTTTATTTCCCCTCGAACGACGAAAGGATGGCCTTCAACTGTTTCGGGGATACGAACATATAGTTGTTTCCAGGCTCTTCTGTTTCAGGTGCTTCTAGTGGGGTCCCAGTACGCCTTTTTATGGCCATATCGTAATGGTCCACGAACTTCGATGCTTGTTCCTCTGCTGTAAGCAATTTGTCACCATCGTGGAGCATCATAGAAGTTCTCTTTCTTGTAGACGTTTTCAACAGTCTCCAAAATTTTCTATGGTCACCGTGTGTGGCCCTCAATTTCTCGTGCCAAAGAGTGGTCCTCCATTGTTTCATGAGGTTGCGGATTTGGGTAGTGAGAGAATTGACGACTGATTTGACCTCTTGATCCCTGGTCCTGTACCACTTATTCTTCCACTTATTGCGTAAAGCAATCAGTGTCAAAATGTGGTCTGGCGGTGTTCGCAAAGCAGGTGGAAGAGGGCAAAACTTCGGTATGGCCGTTTCAGCGGCTTGCTGTATGGTGGCCGTGAAGAACTTTATATAATCATCGATTTCTCTCTTCGTGCGGAGGGGTAGGGACAGTCGATAATTCATGGTAGACTTGAGATTTATATAGATCCCAATCCGCCTCTTGGTATTTAAATTACGTCGGAGCTGGAATAGGCATCATGCCATCTATCTGATACAGCACAGGCCTGTGATCTGAAGTGATAAAATCCAACGCAATGCAGTCAGAGAATCGATGGGGCTGCCTAGAAAGCAATAAGTCTACAGTAGACCTAAACGCCGCGTTCGCCTTATGTCTAAAGGTATGACTATTGGGGTAAACGACGGTGTAAGGACTTTTTAAAATTTTTTTTTCCGCCTCATTTGATGAAGAATTGTTCCATAATGGATGACGAGCGTTCAGATCACCAACGATCCAATGGTTCGCTCGCTTAGCGCATTCATTTAAAAGCTGAGAGAATTCCCTTACAGAAGACCTAGGTCTTCTATAAATTCCAGTGATCACAGTAGGCTTTTCGAGAAGGACTTGGATTGTTTTATGATGAATCCTAGGATCTGTAATAGACACTGGAGTAGGAATTTCTCTCCACCTGGTTCAAGCTGAAATTACAAAACATGTTTTCTTTATAGCTTACAATGTGAATATTGATTTTGGGATTCGAATATACATTTTTAGTTCTACATGTAATTATAAACGTTTATTATATTATTATAAGAAATTTATTATTGTTAATGACAGTACCAATTCTTAGGTTTTCGATATGAGTGTTTGGATCATAACTTTTATTTATTTTTCAATAAATAGTGATTGGTTCGTTGACCTACTTCGGAACGTTTAGCTTTATTACTGGAGTTTATAGTACTGAATTTTCATTTTTATTTTATCAATCCCGATGTTGACGTTGTGAGAATAAATGCATTGGTGAATCGTATAATTTTCTAAGATGATGAAAAAATCTGTTTCATCACATGTATTCGAACTACGATAGGAAGGATATTTTATTCTACCGATTAGCAATCTATTCTTTCACAATGAGATGTTGGAGATTCATTCATACATTGGAGATGCTAAGAGTACGATAGTGCTTAAGTTCCTAACACTCCAACTCGCTAGGCCACCTTTTTAACCCTTAGATTCTTGAGCTTTCTTGATTACATATAAGTAAAAACATTAATTAAAAAGTATTATCATTTATCAATTGAGGTACGCTTGATGGTATAGAAGGATCAATACAATCTAGATTGCCACTTTCACTCCCGAGTCTTTATTGACTTTACGGTTATTTTCATAAAAATGTATAGTGAAGCTGGAATTCTGGGTCTTATTGTTATATGCTCTTATATGTTCTTCTAATCTTCGATTTACTGATCGTTCAGTTTTACTTTTGTATTAAGCATAACACTCATTACATTTTAGTTCATATACACAGCTTTTTTGAAATTAATTCATCAATCCTAATTTAATTTTTGTTACATACAGAATTACTTTAATTCATTACTTTTTCCTTAGCCCTCAAACGTTCTTTTACTAAATTTGTGGATTAAATGGTGACATATTATGCAGGTTTTCTACATCGATATTTTCCTGAAAATCTTCATGTTAGCTTCTTGCTCCAATCCCGGGATCATTACCTGGTCAAATTTATTTTATGTTATAGTTCTGACAAACAAAATCCATCAGGTAACTCAATAAAAACTCTTTGATGGGCACATCTGTGCCGAAGAGCAGTGGCCAGCGGTTAGTGGAGGTGTGGTAGTTTGACTCAGCGTTTGGCCTTGACAAGGGATGTAGCCGTCTGTTAACGTTACAATCTTACAGATCTCTTCTTAGCTCTGCTTCCTCTTGAGGTGTCTTTTGATGCTACTTAGATGTCCTTAGTTCTAAAGTCTAGTTCTCTTCAGAATGAATTGCAGCTCTATTATTCCAATATAATATTCAATAATCTTAAAAGATGGTGTTGGTATTTGACAAGTTGTTATTTACAGTCACAGCTTTTTGTATTGAATCAGTATAAATATGTTGTGACACTAAAAATATCTAGGGATTGGTGTCGATACACGATATATCGAAATCTAGTTATTTTTCTTCTGATAATCCGATATTTTATCTTACGATATATCGTATTCTCTATATCATAAAAACTAAACATACAACTATATGTATGTAAAAAAAGTTACAAAACTTTTAAAATTTGGTTTACATTAGGAATGTTTTTAATGTTAAAAATGCATCTTTTCCATTTTTATGAAGGTTGGCCAGGAAAAAAAAAATTATGGCAAACCACAATACGCACAAGGATTAAATTAAGTGGGAAAATGTTGGAATAGTTACTTTTCCTATTGTTAATGTTGAGTTCATACAAAGTATGGGAAAAGAAAAGGATACCAACATTTGAAATTTAATAGTATCTTATTTAGTACATTTCCACAGATTTAGTACAAAATTTTTTATAAATCAATGTCGAAAATAATAAGAATTATATAAAAATCAGCCAATTATTATACATATTTACAGAAAAAAATTGTAAAAGATAGACATAAGCTTAGCAATTAAATTTACTTTTCATGCTTTTTTGAGCGTTGGATCTTAAAAACAGTTATTTATAAAAACCTTAATGCTCCATATGTTACTCTCATATTTACTTCTTGTATATGATATATACAGTTGTAAATATGAATAAATAGTTTTAAAAAATATTTAAATTTTTTAACATTTAGTTATAGATGTTTTGGTAATTAGGAATTTACACTAAAAAGTTGTTAATTGTTTTAGCTTATTGAATTAAAAGTAGAATTCATTTTTTAAAACTAGAAAAAAAACTACACAAAATAAAAAAATGATAAATAATAAAAAATAGTTAGTTTTTTAAACTAAATTTAAACTTAACAATTCCAGAGTGTCCATGAATGTCTTATTAATTAAATTTTATTCTAGTAGTACATGCCTTGTAGGTTTACGTATGTATTTCCTTAAGGTTTGTTAGTTATAACTGCCTATCGTTTGGGTTAAGGGATGTCCTAAATTTTTTATTGAGTTGAAAAAGTTCTTGGTCAAGGTGTGCATAAACTAAATTAATTCTTTGAAAATATAAACCAAGTAACATGTCTGTTATTTTATTGTACATCGGTTAGTCATTTATGATTCTCGTACATATATTTTGTATCCTTTCTATTTTTTTTATAATTGTACTCATGTGCAGATATATACAGAAGAGGCGTGAGTCACTAATTTTCTTATGACTGATCTACTTAAAATAAATTATTGTTTGAATTGACAGTGGAGCATTACTCATTTCCAGCAGCATTACTTATTTATATCATATATGAACACCAATCTTTTATCTAGTTCCAGACCGATGTAGGTATCAGTTTGTTCCTAAATGATTTAAATTATCGCTACGGCAGGCCTTATATATACATATACACAGCAGATTTACAACTCAATCATGCTTTCAATTATTCGTAATTAATTTAAATAAGGCACTATGTCTAAGTTTTCAAAAGCAATGATGAAATTTTTCAAAATAAAAACCTATTGATAAAAGACACATCTGTAACAAGTAGTGCTAAAACGGTAGAAATTGCAGAATAGAAGAGAGTTGGTCTCAATCTGCCATATTGCCTTACCTTTAAGTATGTATGTTATTGTTAAATTAGCTAATTATATCTTTCACCAGCTATTACCCTGCTCGGTAAGTTAGTGATATCAAGATCTTATCAAGAAATAAAAAGGTTAACTGATCTTTATAAAAAAGGATTATTTCGCTGTATGATTCATCAGTGATTCGATTGAGAGCGGTACCTTTTTTGTGAATCATTCATTTGTCAAACTCTAACTCTACACTTTCCGTTTTTCAACTGAATCAGAAATCTTTTTTTTTTTTATCTTTTTGGCGAGTTAGTCATTTATTTCTTCTCTATCATGGAATCGGCGGTTGGGTCATCCTTTTAAACATCTTTTAATAGTCCATAAATAAAAAATTAAATATTCAATAGTAAATAATAATTAGAGTATCTAAAAAAAAAAAAAAAAAAAAAAAGAAGATACTATACATGAGCACAAATTCAATATACTATAAAAAATAATTCATTTTAATATCACAAGAAATATTTAAAGCTAACATAAATAGTTATTTATTTGACAAGAGTGTAAAGAAGTACTTTTACTCACTCGAGGCAAGGTTTACACTCACGAGCGAATGAAGCGAAGCGAGTGCTGTAAATTGCCGAGAGTGAGTAAAATTCTTTAAACTGGAGTTAAATATTACATTTTTTCTGCAACCGTTAAAAAAAAACAAATGTGAAATTTTTTTTATAAATTTTATTCAGGTAGCAATACAAGTACTCATATTATTATTTATTATAAATGTTTATTGTAATATTACAATTATTGGCGTATGTATTAAGGGGGCACTGAAATTTTACTTTACACTCTAGAGAATTAAAGTTAAGCTTATGGGATTTTTTACTCACTAGAGAATAAAATGGAACGTTAATCAGATGTTTTTAATTGAATAATGTTCCCATTATTTAACGGTAGCAGAAAAATTATATTTATATTCATGGTGTATTTGTTGGCTGAGAAGTATTTAAAGATGTAGGTAGTTGGGTTAAGCAGTCATAGATACACGGCAATTTAAAATAAATTTTAGTTGATAAAGCCAACATTTCGCCTTGCATTGTAAGCCTTCATTGGGGTTTCAGCGAGAGTGGCAAGCGGCAACTGGTTGAGTTATATTTCAATTGGTTTAATTATATTTAACAATTACACACTCATTTAATAATTAAAATTATATGTAACCCAATTTACTATTTTCTTCGATGGTGATTTACTTTCTTTCGATTTTTTCCATAATGATTTATAGGTTGGCTCAGCTCTGCGTTGAAGATAATCCTCAGAAACTGTACAAGTTAGATTTAGTTGGATAAGAAGGTATTCTAAAAAATAAATCGTGTATCAGACCTTACCAATCTCTCGAGGCAGTAATAATATTCTTACACCTTTCACATCACTTAATCCCTTAAAAAATTGACAGGGCACAGCTGCAGCTAACACGGACTTTAAGCTCCAGAGATCTAATCTATCTAACTAGGATTTTGAAGTCTTATTTACACTCTTGTTTCTGAACTCAGCGGCTACTGCTTGTCCAAACTATTTATGTCCAGACGGGTGGAAAGGAGTGAGACACGCTTTTTATAAATTCAAAAAGAATTATTAATCACCACTTCACCAAATTTTATGTTTTACTTAACCTTTCGGAAAGCAAATAAACTTTATTTTTTATGTCACTATAGTTTTGATATACTCTAAACTGCAGACATAAGATACATATGACCTAATATCGCCTTGATCATTTATCTCCAATTCCGACCATCCCAGGAAGACACCTCGATGAGTAGTAGCATTATTCACCATCAAATACTCATTTCCTCGCCTAACATGCCTACCCAGAGCAATGTTCGGACTCTCACTTCAGTCACTTTAACGAAAGTACTAAAGTTTCAGAATTCTTCATTTGTGCTCATAAAGAGTATCAATGATTTTAATGACTTATTTTCAGATCTGAATTCTTCTGAAAAAGTGGGAGAGGCCCGGATTTTTGGCGTATAAAACTAGCTCTGTCTTATAGAACTGGAATATATATGGGACATCGAGTACATTGTTTTTAAAAGGGGCAACAAACAAATAATGCATGTTCACCGTTGTTTAGAATCCTGGTGTTCACATCTAGCATTGAATGTTTTATATAAGATCTGTTATGTATTAAGACTTATTGATCTATTAATCTTATAATAATTATTATTGATGTTATGTATTTCAATTTAGAACTTTACGATAAAGTAGATGGTTGGGGTTTGTAGCCAGGGAAACACAATAGAATAGTTTTAATTCATTTTCGCGGTTTCAACTTACCGTGTAAGCTTTCATCAGGACAAGAAGATTATAAAGTGAAAACAGATTTACATTAATACAGAAAAAAACTAGATACAGAAGAAAGAAAAAAGAAAAATAGTCAATATAGAAATAAATATAATAAACAAAATTTTAGAAAGGGAACAAAAAAAATGATAATGCACAAAAATGAATAAAAAAAATGTAAAATAAAAATTATTTATACAAAAACGATTCCATTACCATAAGAAACTTATAAATTTAGTTTAATATTTTTCCTCTGATATGCTAGAATGACATTCATTATGGTGCTTCCATATAATTAGAGAGCGTCATTCTGCAGAGAAAGAAATTTGGTGGAAGTGGAGTGTTCTGAATGTTTCTAAGGAAGAAGATAGTGAATAGGAGGAGGGAGAGATTTCCAGAGATTAGGGGAGCGGAGATAGGATAGACGTGATCTGGTAAGTAGTGATTGGATTGAGGACTTGAATTGTTGGATACTTTAAATAAAGGGAGGGTGACGGGTATTGATAACTTGGAAGAGCTTCATGTGTCAAGGAAGTATTCTCTGCAGAAGGAGGGGGAAAGCCAGATTAACTTATTGTACAGATAGGACACATCAGAATGTCTTGAGATTCCGAGAGCAAACCTTATAAAACAATTTATGGTCCGTTTCAATGTAATAAGTAAGTATACTAGGAGTTTAAGTGTGGGTAGGGGAAGGAGGTGACGGCAGCGGTGGAATAATTTTAGGATTCCGATTAACCTACTGGAGATTTGTGCAATATGGGATTTTCAGGAAAGGGTTTGATCAAAGGTTATGCCTAAACTTTTAATAGAGTAGTGGATAGTTGTTGGATGGCCATTTAGGAATAAAGAAGGAAAGTTGGCGTTCGATCGAAGGAGGGAATTAGATGCTTAATAAAAATAATGTACTTTTATTTATTACTATAAAAAATTGTAAAATACTTAAAAAATATACTACAATACTTCTTGAGATCGACAACCAATAAATAGGGTAATCATAGAGCTTTTCTTGTTTTTGAATTTTACGATCAAGAAGGTGTGGTATAATACGTATTTAAATAAACTTGTTTACAAACATTGTTTTTTATTTATTTGGCTCCGTACTTTTTTCTGTTTGTATGACTAATAAACGAGCGGCAGATTCCTTCTAAATTAGAGGGTTGTACCTCACTAAAATAGAAGTACGGTAAGGGTGGAGTTGATCTATTGCTTTAGGATCCAGGAAGGACGTACCTGCCGGCGAGGTGGGGGCCCGGCGAGGTGCCAGCAGCTTCAGTCGTGCTTCGTTCTCCGACCAGTCTTGGCTAGCCGCTCTCCTCTCCGTCACGTAGCTATTACTTAATGACCACATCGTCACGGGGAGTATCCACATAGCCGTTTGTCACCGACAGTTTTTGTTCCAACCGTTTTTTGGCCGATAAATTATATATCCCAGAGATAGTCGTTAGGGACTTTTTTTTATTTCTACCACTGATTCTTTTATTTTGTCCGCCCTACCTCGAACCTTTAATGACTTTATCTTAGTTCGGAGGTGTAGAACCCCTTCGTTCCTTAAAGAGATGTGTAGATAGGAAATGTCGGCAATCATAGTTCTCCTTGCTGCATCAGCTGCGGCGCTGCAGTGGGACGGGATAACTCCCTGGTTCTCTGATTCCAGTAAGTCCTATCAAATATACCTACCTACCTAACCATTCACTTATTTTTGGTAAATAAACTAATTATTTATATTTATAAACGATTTGAAAAAAAAAAAAAATCCATCAGTAATAGCAATAGGGGGGATATGGATTTCTAATCAACTACACTGGTTGAAAACAATATAAATATATGTTGAACAAATATAATTAAGCAATCAAGTTTTTGGTTGAATATGGATCCTACAGCAAAACGCCTTGTTTAAATATATTCCAATAGTTTTAGTCGAACTCTCGACTTACACTGCTTGTCAAAAGTTTGATACTTCCCTGTGCCCAAATAAGTAAATCTAAAAGTTTCTGTCTCTCTTTATCTCTGTCGAAATATATATATATATATATATGTTTTTTGTTGTTTTTTTAAAAGTCAAATCACTTTATTTCTCTTTTGAGTTTTTTCCACAATACATATATTCCATGTAGGAAAAAAAGGAACTAATTTGATAAAAATCAAATTAAAGTTGAAATGGCTCAACTAAAAACCCTGTTGCCTTCATTTCACGCCTCTAGAATGTTTTCTTTTTTAGCTTTTTAATTAGAATTTAAATTTTCTTAATCTATGGTTTTCCTGTTGGCAAACGAAATCGTTATTACAAATATGCGTAAAATAAAAAAATAAAAATACAGTTCGATTTAAATCATGTAAATGATTTCTTATTTTTTCCCCCCTTAGAGGCAGATGAATTTTAAAAGTCTTAGCCTGAATTACATATCTGTGTTGAATTTTATTTATATTAATTTATTTTTCTCTAATTATTAAATTTTTAAATTTACTGATTCAAGGGTGGATTCAAACTTTTGAACGGCAGTGTATATTGTGATAATCCTGAGAACTACAAGAAGTGTAATTCAAAACCTTGATGTATCATTATTAACTTGCCCTCAGTTGATCAATATCATCATAATATTCTATGATTTTTAGTTATTGGAATAAAAACGCATTTATTGATGGGTCTCCAATACAACATAAAAATACAAGATGTCTGGTGTAGGACAAAGTGGATTTACTTCAAAGAATACAAGCAAGCTGCGTTGCGGGAAAAAATATATATATATATATATATATATATATATATATATATATATATATATATATATATATATATAGATATAAAAGTGGATGTCAAAAAATAAAAGATTTCTAATTCTTAGATTCGAGGAGTTATCTTTTAAAACTGAACATGTACACTCCAGAATACAGTTTAAAGAGGAGCAATAAAACCTATACCAGTCCTCCAGTTAAGTCCAAAACAATTTTATTATTTACATCTTCGATAAAGGTCTACTTACGAAACCAAAGTATAGTTGTGTGTGCAGCTCGCTAGGCTTCATCTTCTGAATATTTTGTTCATCCTAGCTTCAGTCGTGATCAGAAAATGTTATAAATCCCTTGTAAATTGAACAAAATTAAATTGAAAAAGTTTTACTGTAAAGTCCACTCATATTTTTAATAATTAAATCATTTTTCGTCGTTTTCTAAATTAACTGATCACCATCAGTTAAACGCCTGTTTAGTACAAGCTAAAGACAGACGGAAAGGAATGCATTAAGAAGTCAAAAATAGTTTTTGATAAGCACCGCCAGTCCTGAATCCAAATTATCTTAATGCCACAGTAGAAAGATGACTGCTTTGTGATACCCTAAACTTATCTATAAATTATCTATAGTCATCCTAAAAGAAGACCAATATTAAAAGGAAGATGCTTGAAGGCATTAATATCTGGATCGGTGGCTTATGCAGTCGTATCCTTAATTGATGCAGGCTCAGCTTCGAGGAGTGGAAATATTTCTCTTGCTCTTGGATTTAAATAATTCCGTTCGATATCTTAAATAAATTGAATTTTATGATGAATTAAGGAGAGTTATATCTTCAATGTTGCAGGGTTTTTTTATATAGAAATAATATTATTTAAATTATGACTAATTATTGATTTATTTCTTGATTCTAAAAACCAGATATTCCGTTTTTATATACCTAATTAATATTATAATTATTATAAATATAATTAAAAATTAAAAGCTCATTCAATCCCCATGATCATTTTATAATCAGTGGCTTGGATAGTAAATTGATTTTGAAGGGATTATATATTTTCTGTCTTTCGGTTTTAAGCTCTGGCTGTCAGATCAAGCATTTGAAAAAAAAACTTGAAATCTATAAAGAATCGGAAATTTGTTCCGAATAGATCAGTGCTACAGTGCGAATAATATTACATATGCAAAAAAAAAAATTAATAAACAATTATACAGATAAATTAAAACAAAAAATAAAACATAGAAACTGAATGGAAATAGCAAACAATCTTGATATTACGATACGCAGCTTTATTGTACACAGAAATCTTAAAGGAAGAACAGTAATTTTTCGTGACGCTGAAAGTTTAAATTTTATATTTTGTAGAGAAACTAAAGAAAATTGGAAAAGAAATGGAAATAATATAAAAATTATTTTCTAATCTCCTTGATTTTTAGGAATGTTTAAATTATTGTAATTTGACATTTCGGAGTTTGAATACCTTCTGAGGATCTGTGTTGTAAAAATTAAGGGTACAAATGTGGTAGTAAATATTTAATTTTCAAATAATGAGATTAATCCAAATAGTAGTTAATTCTTTTTTTATTGTTATGCAGTTGTTTTGTTAACTAATGATTTATATACTTGGCACAGCATTAATGCATCCGTTTATTTACATTTTTTGATTTTAATTTTTTTTTCTCTCCCTTTTTTATGATTTATCCTTATTCATTCTTACTTACAACTGGAGTATAGAATCCCAAAACTAGATTAAAAATGTTTACAGCTAGTCAATTAAGGTAAAGGTCTGACTGGATTAGGAGGGGGAATTATTTTTTTGTAATTCTTTAAAACCTAAATAATTTAAAACCTTCCAACTAAAGATAGTCTTACAGAAAAACTAAACAATAAAAATAAAATAAAAAATCTAGAAATTGGACTTGGGATTCCACGTTTTTCGACTTTATCAATAACAATAACAGTATTGAACCAATTAGATGTTCCTAATGTTTTGTACAAATTAACAATGTGATCGCAGTTCTGCAAACGTCACCCTTGCTATGAATTTCCAATTACTGAAGTGAACAGACAAAAACTAATGATGTTCATTAATTTTAAAATATGTTCAACCATTTTAATAGCTACTGAATAAATTATAAATTTATTGCATTGCAAATCAAAATGATTTGTCGCTTTTTAATTTGTTCGTTTTAATAGTTTAGATATATACGATGGTTCCAGCTTGAATAACTTCAGCATCTCGTGTGCTCTAGTAAGAAACACCTGATGATGTCTGTCTAGGAAACGTACCGGCCAATGGCATCTTCAAATTCCAACTCGGATGTGTGTATATCCACCCGGGCACAGCATTAGCAGAAATTAAACTCTTTATATTACGATCGTTGTTTAAATATTCCAAAAACATCCCTGACATTGTAACAGATTTTAACATTTTAAATAATTTTTTTTTTTTTTTTAAACACCAAGATTTCATGAATATAAATTGTTCATACTTTGTATAACTAAAAAGTGGCTATTGACAGTTGGAGGAAAGGATCTGGGTGGATAGTAGGTGGTTAAAGAAATGGTATTTGAAAGTGGAAAGGAGAATTGAATGACGAGTAGATATCTCAAACAACTCCTTCAGGCATTTTCTGGCACATTTCTCAAGGCCGCGTTTGTGTTATATTGTTGATACGTCCGTAGATTTTTTCATGACATCTTTTCTGAGAAGCCTAGATGTTATCTAGTAGTATGGGTACGCTGCATAGGTCTGATAGATATTAATAATAGTTTTCATTTTTTTTTAATCAGTAAATCTTGTAATTGAAGCGTGAGGAATAAAGCAACTTTACTTCTGATTGCATTCAAATAAGAATCTGGAGTTTTAAGCCAATAATCTTGGGATGGTTATTTTAAAAGGCGGTGACAACATTTCTTCACCATTTATAAAAAATTAATATATATTATTAATTAAATATTACGCCCATCCCCTCTTGTTTTAATTTTTTTTTATTTATTATTTTCTATGATTGGTTTATATAGTCGGCTAGATTGGTCTATTTCTCTCATATGTCATTACCAATTTCGGAATTATATTTTTCCAAATTTAGTAATAACTAATTTTTTTTTTTTTTTTTTTTTTTTTTTTTTTTTTTTTTTTTTTTTTTTTTTTTTTTTTTTTTTTTTTTTTTTTTTAATCTTTTGAATCTGAACCCATTCGGCTGAAAAGACATTGTTGGTGAAAGAACTTTTAAACCACCTCCATTAATCGTTCATTCATTGGAACTGTAATTTTTGAAAATGTGCTTTAACTGCTACCTACAGTGAAATGAAACTTCATTTTGTGTGATCGTTGACTAGTTATTCAACCATTATCAGTTCATCGCTGCTCCACAACACCCAATGTACCTGCGAACACAGGCTTCCAGTTCTGACGGTACCTTATTAAAAAACCATGAGAGGTACCTGAAACGGAGATAGGGGCTGAGGTGGAGTACAACAATGCCTATAGGCTCCCCGTACTCTAACTGTATGCCGGTGCCGGCATGGATTTTTTTTCTTCTTTTTCTGTTTTTGTTTTGTTCTTCATTCCCCTGTTCTCTCACGATCTTATTTAAAGTTCCTTGAACTTCATCAAGTGGGGCGAAGGTGCCTTTATGCGGCACCTTTTTTATTTTACTGCATCGAAATACGAAACCATCGTAGTTTTTATATCCTTTACCAACTATTTTAGTAGCATTCAGCCTTTGAGGTGTAGGAATATTCTAGACTTTTAATTTTTTAAAATTCTAAGAATTAATCATTAATATATAGTTTAATAAATCATATTTGTATGGTCTATAATAAAGGGCCCAAAAAAATAATGAAATATTTTAATATTCATAAACATTGGGATACAAGTTGTATTCTTGTCAAACATGATTATACTTTTTTTCGGGTTATTATTTGTGTTATAACCAGTTCACAGTCTCTATTTACTTTAGATTTTTTTTTACCCTTATGAGGTCGAATTAATAGTTTGAATGAGAAATTATCGAGTTAAATTCGCATTGTAATGTCTTCCCCCTAATTTTATTTCTAACTTATATATCCATAAACAACATAATATCTATATCTTAGCAGATTAGCAGAGTTATTCCCCCCCTTCCACTTGACATACAGTCAACGGTTTCAGAAAAGAAAGCAATCTTAAAATGTCGAGAAGGCAAAACAAAATCCTTCCTTCTCGATTTTTATTTAAATGTTTGCTTATTCCTGTAAAAAAAAGAAAAAAAGAATGAACTAACTTTAATCAAATTAACAAAATAGGTCTTAGAACCACAAAACGATTTGAAACTCATTGATTGCGAATTGGTATAAGAAGGGGTTAACTTCCTTTTATTAAAATGTGCAAGACAAGCATTTTTGCGTGACAGGTTTTTAAATGTTCTGTACGTTGGCATTTTCTTTATAAAATTGGTTATTTTTATCATCGATTGTTTATTTCGGTCATATGGCTAACCTTACTCTATTGTTTTTAAATAAATCTGTTGCTAACTCGTTACTAAAGAAAAAAAAATCATTCTTTTGAGTTGACCTATATGTTAATGTGCAATTTTAGCTAATTCGCTCTATATATTGACATTTTTGTGTAATAAAACGATAACTGCTGGTGCGAAAACGTGAATAAAAAAAAAAAAAAAAAAATAGTTAACACCTTCTTCCACCAATGGCTTCAAATGAAGGATTACATTTACCCCACGTGCTCATCCGCGGACATAATAGACTGATTGTGAGTCGAAAACAACATATTTTTCTATCATAAACGTACATAAACCAGCCACGGAAATTGAATTTAAGAAGATTCTTTTAATAAAGAATAATCTATTAGGAATGAATATGCATAGAAGAATCTAGTTTACAAGCCATTGAACTGCGTATGATGCAGCCTCGTAGTGATTAGCGGCGTATAGTTAATTGCATTTGATTTATAATTATGGCCGTTTATTTATTTTCGTATTTCCTTTTCTGTTTGCCATAGATTAATTGAGGTTCTTTATGTATTAATTATTTTCTATTTTATAGCACCATAAATATTTGTAGCCTTGTCAGAATGGTTTTACAAAGCTTGTGATACCTGTTATTATAGGTACTGCTTGTGGTATACATACCATGTTTTTATGTGGTAGACATAAAAAAAAAAAAAATAAAAACAAAATATTTTAAACTGTTGTGCTAAATGCATATATCTCGTGATTTTTTATATTATTGATTATTTTTTATTTGATGCATGTAAGATCTATTCATGTTGACTAAAGTTCATTTATTTTGTTTCAGGTGAGTATCACAAGGCTAGTTGACAAAACTTTTTATTATACAAATGGAGTGAGTAAACTGCTACAATAAAATTAAAATATTTATTAAGTTTGATATGTGATTATTACTAAAGAAGCTAATTCACATACTTATGAAAAGAATAAAAGTATGAAATATTAAAGAAAAAACATCCCTAAAAAGCTGCCATCGTGATTTGATAACGTCAAAGAGTTTTCTTGTTCTAAGATTAGTGCCTATTACCAAACGCTTGGGATTGAAAGATATATATTTTTTTATCTTGCATTTATAAATCCACACCTGTCACTTAATCCGTCACAATAAGCAGATGCGTAGATAATATGAAATATAAGTTACGAATGTTTAACATTAATCATCAGTTTTTAAAACATTAAAAGATTCAAATCTTTTTTTTAAATAGGACTGTTAAATTACTTAATTAATTTAATTTATATTATATTATTTAATTAGTTTAAAAAACACCCAAAAATTTGTTTTAAAACATTATTTTCATCTTTACTTCGAGCTGATTTACATATAAATACAGTTCTTCTCTGGAAATGGAGCTCTTGTATTGAGAGTCTTTAATCAGTATTATCAGGTAAATGGTAAATATTTCAAAAACTGTTTTATTGATTCCGGTTTAGCTCAGCATCGTGTAAATCATAGGAGCGAAATGTTTCTTTCGTAGGAGGTATGGGACACGGAGCGCAGAGCCTGATTGATGGTGATGAACACTGATTTAGCTGAAGAAGGAAGTTAAGTCGTAGAACGAGTATCCTTCGTTCCCTATTCACTGCAGTAGCCATCTTCCCTAGGCATTAGACCTCCTGTACAGGCGGGAGGCGGATAATTATATAGGCTACGTCCTACTTATTAGCCCTTTCTCGACAGCCCTCTAAAAGCTTTTCAGCTTACGTTGGTCACTAAAACCTTTTTTTATTACTATCCATCTAGTTTAACAGCTTACAAACAAAAAAAAATTAATGAAAAAAGTCGAAAAGAGACTGAAAGAAACTTGCATACGTACGATTATAAATCGTCTGTTGAAAACAACTTTAATTTACGATCATACTCGTGGCGATCAAGTTAGTCTTGACATGTTTTACGCATATAATTAAAAATTATTATTATTATTATTTTTTTTTTTTTTTTTAAGGGGGAAAAGAGGGTCAAAGCGAAATTCATTAATATCAAACTTTCTATGACAGTCTTCACGAAATAGTTTTAGTAAATTCTAAATGACTTTGTATCATTTAAATATTGATTTTGTTTTGCATAAAGCAAGCAATGTTGAATTCAGTCCATAATAAGCGTTTCTTTGAAATGATATACCTCTTTGAAAATAAATTAATTAATAAATAAATAAATAAAAAACATTGTGCCTTAAACTAAAAAAAAAAAAAAAAAAAAAAAAAAAAAAAAACATACAAAATCTTTTACACCGCTATAAATCGAACAGATATTAAAGTGAAAAATCCTCCATCGAACCGTTGACCCTTTACACAACAACAACGGCCAGACAGAAATGGGAATAAAATTTAAAAGATGTCACATAATCACTTGAGGAATGATGGTATAGAAGTATCAATTAGTATTAATGAATCAATTGCCACTTCTATTTGGAATTAGACCCAAAATTCTAACTTCGCTATTCATCTAAATGACAATAACCATAAATTCAATAATGATTGGGGAGTGGAAATAATACATAAAGTAGAAATAGCCAAAAATTAAATATTTATGAATGATTATAAATAATAAAATCGTTCAAAACCAATCCAAATTTATTGTTTAAATGGCCAGATAAACATTTCCAATAGCCCCATTTTTTTTTCCAATAGGAACGGAAAAATCCAATTAGTCATAGGAAAACCATAAAAATAATTTAACCTACCTCGCCCGTCACCTTCCACTAAGACTATATTTCAGATATCCATTTGATCTCCTCAGGTGAGTACCGATATATTTGATTGTCTTACATTTTTGAAATCTTTAGTACATATAATCCATGCAACTAAGTGCTATTTATGTTGTTGTTTTTTTATTCCGGATTTGACGACCTTAGGTCATATATTGAGACCCAACAAATTCGAGTATTCATGTTCTTCCCAATCTCCATCTAATCATCTTGTTGCCATTACCTCCTCAACTCATTGAACCCATGTGTTCTTTGGGCGGCCTCTTTTTAGGAATTTAAAAGTGCTGATATTTTGAAAATTTTGTATGTTTTAGAACTGAAGATGAATTGTTAGCATTCGAAACTAGTTTTAAAATAAAATAATTCTAATAGAAGTGTTAATTAACTAATCAATCCTAAATGCCATATAATGTTGAAATCACAACAATATTAAAATCAAATGCAGTTTTAAGGGCACTTGATAATACTTTCTAGTCTGCTTTTGATAGAACTTTTAGTAGTGGTTAGACCCTGGATAACCTTGTCATTACCCTTGATGATCAGACTGTTGGGGTGAATTATTGGATAGACACAGTAAACGAGCTTGGCGAAAGCTCAAATAATTCATGACTCTTTTTTCAATCCTAACGTTGTGGTAGGATAATAATTGACAAATAATGAATATAGTATGGTGGACTGTAAGATATAATGGTTGAGTAGATTGTCAGATTAATAAATTACACATCCAAATTTAAAAACTTTATATACGGAGTGCCAACGTTTCGACAGCTCGAAGGTAAGACAGCATATTTTGCTGGTAAAGCTGGATAAAGCTGCATTTTTTTATTATTCAATATAGACAAAAAAAAAATTTATTTATTTGTAACGAACGTTTACAAATTTACACATTCAACTTTAAAAACTTTATATACGGAGTGCCGACGTTTTGACCTGATTTAGGTCCTTTTCAGGGGGATTATTGTCTGGTTGAAGATACGGGCAACAATGACACGGCTGTGACTTCAAACAGCCAACAATCCCTCTGAAGAAGACCTGTTAGGCAGGTCGAAACATCGGCACTTCGTATATAAATTTTTTAAAGTTGGATTTGTGATTTATCAACCTGATTGCATTCCTGACCATCTTCCCAACCAATTTACAAATAACACTGGAGCACCATGGATTTTAATGGCAGGCGTATAATCTATCTTATGGGAAGTTTGGGTCCTATTTTTATTTTAAGATTCTTTTTTTTATATATTGAATAACTAAAACAATGCAGCTTTATCCAGAAAAATTATGCTGTCTTACCCTCAAGCTGTCGACTGAAGTGTAGGCGTTTACTTTGAATAAGAAAAATGTCTTACTATCCAAATGAAAGGTCTATTATACAACAGATTCATATCTGTGAACTAAAACAGCTATCTTGACAGGCCAAATTATGCATTTATGTATAAATATGAAAAAAAAGATAAGACAAAAAATTAACCCGACAGCAGATTTTCTCTTTTTTGAAATAATCTGGGGGCAGAATTGTTGACAATGAAAGGAGAGACTGGATGGATGCATAAGGCGCCATATAATTACTGACATTACCATAGCGTGGAGTGGGCCGCTGGGGGCTCTCGGCCTGTGGGAGGCACTGCCAACTTTCTCGGTCATCTATCCATCATTTGTCTCAACTACTGAGTTCATCGTCTGTCGATTAGAATTCCAGTGATGTATCGACATTTGATTGATTGTTAAAGTCATTTTTGAATATCGTCTTGAATTAATTGAATCGCTATTCTATTCTATTCTATTCTATTCTAGGATTTTCAACTACATTAACCTTCCACTGGTCCGTTGTATTTTGTGCAACACCCGACTTGTTTTCTTTCTCTCTCGCTTCCGGCGAGCTTCTCAGAAAATTGGCTTTAGCTATTCCTCGAGATACTCTTCTCTTTGCCGCCAGTAATTTTCCACTGTGATTGGAGGGATAGTTTTCTGCACGGAAAATATTTAGTCCTCTGTGTTGCGCAACAAGCGTCCACTCTCGTTTTGATTTTTCCTCGTCCCTTTCATGGCAATCAGCTGGATTTGACATAATGTAAGTAGGATTTTTTTACATTTTTGCTTTAGTTTATTTTAGTGAGCGAAGTATTAATTATTCTAGATGTTTTCATTTTGTGGAAACCCATAAAATTGGAAGATATTCAAATTTTGCAGGAGCTATAAAGAAAAAAGAACCGGACAATCGAATCAATATTTGGTTTTGAGTCAAGAGGAAATAGAAAAAGTTCTAGATTATGATACAGAAACCGATGGGGAGGGTAGTGATGGACATGACGTGGAGTAAAAAGAGACTGGGGATTTCTATAGTTTCATTGTAAAATACAATTGTTTGCAATAAATGTTCATTAAAAAAATCATTTTAGACTTGCAAATAATTATATTTGACTGTAATATTGTAAAAAAAAATGTATCTAATTATAAATTTGTTTTTTATTATTTTCAATCAGCAACATATTTTAATTTACGTTCAAAATATTATTCTCTCAGGTACTAATATTCTGTACATATATTCAATTTGAAAGATAGAATGGTCAAAATATTTGATTACATAGATTTATTGGATAAAAACGGATAAAAAACAGGGCGCTGTACCTTGTACAATGCGCGACCGGTCGTGTTACGGAAATTGGCGCGATCGGTGGAAGATTTAAAACGATAGACTGATAAGTAAAACTTAAAATTGTTAAATGAAAACCGACATCTGAAGATCTAGTTAGAAGTTTTTGAAATTGTGTATACACACACACACACACACACACACACACACACATTTAAAATATAAAGTAGGCACATGGCCAGTTCGCCCCCCGTGAAGTAATGCCTGACAGCAGTTCCGTGGGGTGGTGCAGAAGAATAGGGAGGTGGTTTTTAGTGAGTAAGAATCTCACACTGTAAACCGTAAAAAAAAAAAACCCAAAAAAAACCGTACATTTAGCTACAGCTTTTATTCATCTTATATTTTTCCTCTGTCTTTCCAAGATTTTATTCTGTATAGTCAATATCAAATTTATTTTTTTTAAATATTATGATATTTATTGAAGTTGGATAATTTATTACAAGAAATAGAGTTCCTATTTCTGGAATAAACAACAAACTGTAAAGATGCATCTAAAATAAAAATATATCCAATAAAGTCCATGTTTTCATTTCAATTAACCTAGTTATAAGGGTAGAAATATAAATGAATCAAATGACCTACTAGTTGCGGACTACAAAAGCAGCTGATTAGTTGGCTTTACCGACTAGTCGGCCCATCTCAAATCGTTACATATTTTATGGAATCTATTGTGTATAAAAGCTTCCTTCAGAATTCATCCTTCAAATAAAAAGAACGTTTACTGCTAAGAATGTTTTACTTCTGATATTTATTTTTTGTTAAAATAAGAGAAATAAATAATATTGCTGTGAAATACATATTCATCTCTTAGTTTATTTCAGAATGTATCATAAATATTTCTGTTATCCATATTTATGGGAACCGATTCTTTTTTATTTAAAATAATTTAACTATACAATTTTATCAAGATTTTTTAAATCCAAATTTATAAACCATCGCATTTCTGAAGTTCTTTGCGGGACTAGGGTTAGTATTGTTCAACCTCAAATGCCACAGAAACTACCTTAGGAATAACCCTGAGAACAAAAAGGATACACGGCATAGAGAGAAAATGAAGACGCTAGAACTCGGAAACCATTGATATGAAGGAGTCGTAAATACAGGGCAGGGTAGCTATTGCCTGACCCTACACCTCTTGAGTCGAGAGATCGTGGTTGTTACCTGTGTACAATGGCTTCTAGATATTTATAGGTCAGCTATGGCTCACAAGATTTATGTCTACCGTAGTTCTGGTTTCGTGAGTGCCTCTTCTTTCGATATGTATGCAGGCCAGAATGAAAATACTTGTGTTTGAGGGCTGTATCCTTCCAAGTAGCTCCGGTGAAGTAATGTAATACATTCCTAAATAGGTAAAAATTAACGGTCTGGTAAATAAACAAATTTAATGACTATAATTGCCAGTGAATCAAGGGATAATTAATTTAATAATTATTTATTAAATATCAGTTTAAAATTGAATGAATTAAATTGAAATACATCCTCCATCCAGTATAAATGCATGCCGCGCTCGTGTAAATTAAAAAAAATTCCAGGAGTAATCCATCGAAGTATAAACTGTGTACCATTTATATATATTTAAAGAACTACTTACCTACCTACAAGTGGAATCGAATGGATAAGGAGTTTAATATAAAAGGATAAGAATCTGGTTTGGGCCAAATCAGCAACATATGAAACATTATGATCTTTATGGATAAGTTTGTTTGTGGCATAATAAGGAGCATTTTGGATTTTACGAAGAATCTGGATCGTAAGGATTGCATACAAGAAGAATTGGAAGGTTTAGTGGAGCCTCTAAGCTCAATTCCGAATTGAATACTTGTCTAGTAAATGTTGGATTAGTCAGAAAGGAAGACCAGTTTCTAGTCTTTAAGTGTGTCAAGTTATCTTTAAGGCAATAATTTTAAGCATATTTTTATTTACAATTATTCAAGCGTTGTTGAAAGATTTATCTGCAAGTATTAATCTTGCCTTTTTAATGAGGTGAAATGAATAAATAAATAAAATAATGTAGTAGACTGAGTAAATATTACAATCTGCCTCAGTTTAGGACAATAAGTAATATGGATAGTTATGGGTTCATTCATACAAAATGTACAACACAAAAAAATCAAAATAAAATAAAACATTAAAAAACATAAACCTCTATATAACATATATAAAATAAAATGAAACATATATTTTTTTTATTATAACAATTTATTGAAATTTACAACCATACAAAATATATATATATATCAAGTAAATGTGCTGTTAACTATTACAATAATGTGACAAAGCTTGAAAAGAACTACTCATCAGTTGCACTTTAATAAAAATTCTACACTAGAAAGTCTCTGGGCCATCTTCTTTTCAGACTCCTCGGAGGATTATTGGGAATAGTTTGGGAAGTAAGTTGAAAAATTAGGGGATTTGAGTGGTTATGGAGCTTACTATGAAAGGATAGATATCTGGTTTGGGCTAAATCAGCAACATATGGAACATTAATATCTTTATGGATAAGTTTATTGGTGACAAAGTAAGGAGTATTGAGGATTTTTCGAAGGATTTTGGATTGCAAGGATTGGATACGAGATGAATTGGATGGTTTAGTGGAGCCCCAAAGATCAACTCCGTACGTCAAAATAGATCTAATCACAGTCATGTATATTAGTCTTCTATAATTGATTGGGAGCTTTGAACGTTTGTCTACTAAATGTTGAAGTAATCTGTAACGACGTGTAGTTTCTTGTTTTTTTAGTCTTGTATGTGGATTCCAAGCAAGACGTTTGTCCAAGTGGAGTCCTAGCTAGCAGATCTGTTCAGCAGGGATTAGTGGAATATCATAAGGACAGGAAGTCGTAGGTTTACGACGAAGGGTGAAGGTTATTTGGTGAGATTTTTTTGGATTTATTTTGATTCTCCATTTTTGACACGTTCTTGAAGGCTTAGGATATGGGATTAGAGTATTTGGGAGGCGATGAAAGGATCATTGTTTACTGATAACACGCATGTGTCATCAGCGTAAGCGGTGAGGACGGTGGTAGGATGAGTTGGGATGTCAGTTGTATACACCGTGTAGAGTATTATACGTGTTATAGGATGGGGCCCAGGATGCTACCTTGAGGAACACCGGCAGATTGGGTAAAGAGGGAAGAATAGGAATTTTTATGGTTTTCTTTGAAAGTTCTATCACTCAGATAGGAACGGATAATTAGGAACTATGTTGAAGGAAAGGAATTCGCGGAAATAAATTTTAAAAAATAAAGTAAAATGAGAAACAATATTAAACATATAATCATGCAATATATACAATCAGCTTTATGATTCCCCACAGAAAGCCTGTCCCTTCATAAGGGAGGAAAGCAAGACTCAAAGGGCTGCTTTCTTAGCTTCGTCACTAGTGTCAGAAAATAAATTCGAAAAATAAACAATATTTTAAGATTTTGATTTTATAATGTTACTCGAGAGATGAGAAGTGGAAGGAGAGTAAATAAATCTTAACTACTCTTTTCTTTCTCCATGAGGCATCATCAGGCATTACGTCATGGCGGGATCTGTTTTTGTGATTTATCCCACTTGCTAATATACAATCCCATTAATATACAATTATGCATCTATTTTAATTTTTAAATAAATGTGCACAATGTTTGACAGAATCAGCAGAAATGTTTAAGTATATATTTTTCAAAATTAAATACATATACATAATTATAATACAATTCTAACGGAATTAAGATGTAGATGAAAAAAGCTCGGGACGACATTTGTTACTTTATTATTTCCATTGAGAATGGTATGTTAATAGTATCAATCAGTGAAGATAAATTTTAATACTGAAAAATAATTAGTTGCTTTATTGCATATTATATAGTTAATAAAATTCATTTCTTAATTGAATTAGTACATTCTGCACTTTCTTTAATGGATCTTGGGCTTTCAATTAAGAAAAAAGTTAAGTGGAAAAATCTGCAGATTTTTTTCCTAATGAGAGTTCAATTGCTTGTTTTTGCAAGAGCTGAATTTAATGCTAATAAGCGGCTCGTAAAAAAAAAATAAATGAATGCTGACCAAGAAAGAAGTACTGCCTTTTGACGACATGGGTTATCCATTTAGGGATGAGAAAGGTTCTTTTGACTCACAAATGAAGCATGACAGAGAGCAAAGAGCCGTAAAAGCGTACGACAGCTTCAAGATGGCCAATAAAGAGGGACGTTGGTAAGGGTATAGTGGCAAGGTATACACTACACTGTAGTGGCACACTGTCCCTGATAAGATCTTATGCCTCGTCCTTACACCTCACTGGCTTCCTCTATCTCTCCCCTACATCTTTGTGTACCCATACACCTTTGAAATAGCTTCTAATAAATTAAATACAACATATTTCTTTATTTTCGAAACGTAGTATTTGGAAAATATAGTCTTACGAAGAAAACAATAATTTATTCATATCAGCTATTTTAATCCATAAAGCCATTGACTTCTCATTATTATACTTCCCGCACACTTTCTGTTTTATGCTATATATCACAATAAATATATATATAATGTGTTGTGTGAATATTGTAAACACAGAACAGTTAATGAATTTTAATCATGTAGAGATGATCTCACGTGAGAGGAAACAATTTTAGTAGATCTTGTGCGTCCACTTGGCCTGGGGTTACCCATGCTATTTTTTTATTATTTTCATAATAACTTTACTTTTATAAATATTTACCGATAAAATTGGTGTTACAATTAATACCAAGCACCCCACGCTTTTTTACTATAAATTGAATTATTTTGTTAATAACTTGATTTTTTTTTTTTTTTTTCACTTTTATTTTTTAATCCACACCTGTCAAAAAAAAAAGAAAATTGACAATCAGCGGATGTGCTGAAATCATGATATTAACATAATTGGCATGTTAGGCATGAGGAGAAATAATGCCCAGTGGCACACCTTCCTTGTCTTTGGTTTACTTCTATAAAAGTAAGTCTCTCATCCAGTTTCTTTTCAGTCTCCTCCTGGTATTCTCCGGCATGAGCGATGTGGCCATACTATCGATGAATTTGTTTGGGTGCCCCTTTAATTTTTCATGGAACAGTCGGTAGTGGGTCCGTATGTATTCAATAACTGTTGGTATTTGTAAGTCGGTGTGTATAGTTTTATTGTTAACGTACCATGGTGCTTGTGTTATTAGTCTTAATTTCTTGGATTGAAAAGTTTGTAATCTTTTTATGTGTGTCTGTTTAGCAGATCCATAAATTTGTGATGCGTAGGTCCATAAAGGTTTTAGTAGATGTGTGTAGGTCATTAATTTTTGTCTTGTATGTAGTTTTGATTTTTTCCCGAAAAGTGAGTACATCAGTTTCAGTCTCATATTTAATGATGTCCGTTTCTTCTTAATATGTTGGCCCCATGTCATTCTCCTATCGAATGTAAGTCCTAAATATTGTATTTTGTCCGTTTGTGGAATTGGGATATTGTCAATGTAAACAGGAGGACATGTTTCGTGTCTTAGAGTAAACGTAATGTGTTGGGACTTATGGTGATTTAGTCGTGTCTTCCAAAGTTTACACTAGTCTTGTATATCTTGTAGGTGGTGTTGCAAATTCAATGATGCCTGTATGGGATTTTGGTGTCTAGTAATTATAGCTGTGTCGTCTGCGTATGTGGCTGTAAGAGTCTCGGAACTTTGAGGAATGTCATGTGTGTATAGTATATATAATAGTGGTGCTAATATCGATCCCTGAGGTACACCTGCCAGAATTGGGTGAATAGATGAAATCCCTGAACCATATCGAACAGAGAAAAATCTGTCAGAGAGGAAAGACTGAAGAATAAGATAATAGGTAGGTGGTAGAGTAGTCTTAAGCTTGAAGAGAAGCCCCTGGTGCCAAACTTTGTCAAACGCTTGAGTGACATCCAGAAACACTCCGGTTGCATATAATTTCTGTCCTAGTGCCGTCGAAATGTAGTCAGTCACTCTGTGTAACTGTTGAGTGGTTGAGTGTAATTTTCTAAATCCAAATTGATGGTCGGGAATTATTTTGTTGTCAGTTAGTATGTCTAACAATCTTGGATACAGTAATTTTTCGAATAGTTTGGAACATGTAGTAAGTAAACTTATTGGTCTGTAAGACGAAGGGCTGCTTATGTCTTTGTCTGGTTTTTTGATCATGGTTATATGAGAATATTTCCACTGTATGGGGAATTTTGTTGTCCTAAGTATTGAATTGTAGATTGTCGTAAGGAACACTAGAGCCTTTCTAGGCATTCGCCGGAGCACCTCAGCATTAATTAAGTCATGTCCAGGGGATTTTCTTCTTGGTAATTGCCTTATTTGTTCTGCAACTTGTGAGGGTTTGAAGGAAGGCGGTGGTGGAGTGGGTTGTAAAGGTGTATCTAATGTGTTTTGTACTAAAGTGTCGTGTTCCAATATTGTGAAGTCAGTATGTGGTTTAAAAACAGAAGAAAGATAGATAGCGAAAAGTTCAGATTTTTCCTCATCCGATACAGCCCAAGATCCATCCTCATTTCGAAGTGGAGCTGACACCTCACGATGTTTTAGGAGATTTCTTGTATGCCTCCACAAATTTCCATCGTCAGCCGAAAGTTTGTTCATGTAATTTTCATAATTTGTGTTTTTAAATTTGTTAATTTGCCTTTTGAGCTCATTGTTTAGTTGGTTAAACGTTCTTCTGTCCGATGGAAGTCTGTTAGTCTGCCATATTTTACGGGCCCTTCTCTTTGCTCGGATTAACTCCCTAATGTACATTGGATAATTAGGTAAGTTCTCTGGTTTTAAAGGCTTAGGTACAGACGAGAACCATGCGGCATCTTGCATATTTTGAGTAAATTTTTCCACTGCTTCTTCTAGTTCTTCTTGGTTTTTGATCGAGACTGGAACAGAGAGATTGGTGTTCAAATAATTTCTGAACGAATCCCAGTCCATATAACCTCTTATTAGTGTGGGTCTTTTTTGTGCTTCAGATGGCTCTTCGAAGAGAACCATATGTACAAGTACTTGATTTTTAGTTTAATTTTATTCGAAATTAATTAATCATAATTGATTTCATGGCGTTCTATTGCCATAACGCAAATTATTCGTGAAATAAAAATTATTTTCTTCTTTTTAGTTCGGGTTGCTATTGCTATTGTTCGGTATTGTTTTTCTTCTAGTCCTGATTAAGTCTTGCAATGTAAACAGAAACGTCTGTACAAGAAACTAATTTTTTTTTTTTATTGTGTTATATACGTCTGCTCACCCCAACCATCTTCTTTATTTATTTTTATAATATAGCATCTGTCGTTGAATACTGTAACATATTCGAAAAAGTTTATTTAGATTTTTTTTACTTAGAACCATTTAAAATTAAATTTTATGTGGTATGAACTGTAATAGGTTTTGTTGTTCAGTTGGCCTAGGAGAGACGGAGAGAGTTAACAATGCGAAAATGACGAAATTAACTGAAGCCGTTCAGGGAAAACCGTGACAAATCACACGCTATCTGTACATCATAAATATTGCTTCGGCTTCATCTGGATAAGAAAAAAACAATTTAAAAAAAACTGAAAAAAATAAATCTTTATACGCCGTTTCCCAAAAGTTGAGATTTTCGAGGTGTTAAAGTACACCACCACATATACGATAAAAAATGCTCACATATGAATATTTTTCAAACAACTGTTTATAAATGATTTAACTTATTTGATAACAATCTCTCAGTTATTATATACTAAGGATTACGTGAAGCCATTTGTTATATTGAATCCATAAATTATTCTAGTTTATAATATTGAAAAAAGTTCCCAAGGCTGATAATAGGAATAATAAGTAGGTGCTAAGATAATGATTACTTGATATCAAAGCGGCTTTGAGGTAATAATGTAAGTCAGGCGAGAACCGTGAAACCTGTTGATAGTTACCTGTTTAATCAGATCAACGGGTTAGGTAACATCATAACGATGGTTTGTATATCGCTAGGTTTTATCGACGTTATTTCTGTGATTATTGTCTAAAAATAATTTAATACCTTAACTTTAAAAATATTTTAGCATATTAAGAAATAAGAACTTGAGTTTATTGCGATATTTCGAATCGGTTTTATGAATGGTGGAACTAATCCAATATATATTATTATTTTTATCTTTATGAAAGATAACACTATAATCTAAATCTTATATAAGTGCATTACATTAAAAAAATAAATAAATAACTAGTTTGTAAAAATTATACATAGTTTGTTATAAAAAGGAACATAGTATGAGGCTCTATCGGCATGTAAGCCATGAGGGAGGTCAGCTACCTTTACTCTGGGACTTGGTAAAAAGTTGCAATTCCATCAGGTGCCTTTACCAGCTACTTTACTATCTTCTTCAGATGTTTGCAGCCATGGGAACAGTCATGATATCCTATACAACTGAAGTCAAGAAAATAGTTGAAATAGCAATTTTTTTTTTTTGTGTGACTGACATTTTCAATTGACTATTAATTTGTTTGTTTTTTTTAATGTATCATCAAGATATTTAGTTGTAATTTCTGTTGAAGACATTTTTTGATAAATCAAGAAATTGTGAACTGGTTTTTTAAGAATAGTATTTTTCCAGATAATTTTTTTTTTTATATATAATGTTTTTACCACTGTTAGCACTAATTTTATTTATTTATTTTTTTAATTTTAAAAATGTTGTTCTATAAATTTCTAAACGATTATATGTATAAAAGGACAAGTCATTTTTCGTTTGTGATCACTAACCACGAAAATTACTGAACCAATATCTGTACCTAATTTTGCCTACACCATATTTATGGTTCCAGGAAGCATAGCAATAATAAAATCAAATGATTTACAATTATTTTATTATTAAAAAATCGATAATATGTGGATATCAGTGAAAATTGAAAATTGACCGATAGATGGCGAGCGCCATTCTACACAAGGTCATAACAGTGTATTGTTATACAAATTAATAACAAAATTTAGGTACTTATATTTAATAAAAACATTAAAAATATATAAATATGTTGTGACATATGATATAAAAACATAAAAGGTGCGACATGTGGATCCCAGTGAAGCTTAAAAATCGACCGATACGTGGTTTGAACCATTTAGCAATAGAGTTTTTCTGGTAAAACTACAGACCCCATCTGTACCTAATTTTAACTATATCATCACCATAGTTCTAGGAAGGCTTAGCAATAATAAAATTTACTATAATAATAATTTAAATGTACAGTTTCGAATGGTAGAGGTTTGCTACACTGTCATGTACTTTTATGGTTACATATTAAAATACAACTAGATGAAATCAATTCAAATTATTTCTGTCGAATAAAGAATATTGCCAAATCAAAATTTCGATCCTTAGGTTTTTTGTATTGTGTGTAAAAAATACGATTCATGGGCCATCAGTTGTAAGAACTGATAGTAATCCGCGTTTCTTAATAGTCACTGTACAAATGGATTACCAACTCATACATTAAAATTAAAACCTGAATGTCCAATCATGATTTTACGTAATCTTCAACCAACTAATCAGTGCAATTTTAACCAGATTAAAAGTCATATCTATGTGTGAAAATATCATTATAAAATACTGCTCAATTTTTTACTTCAATACAAGATTTTTAATGACAAACAAATAAACTTTAAATTATGAATTATCTAAGTTCTTATAAGAACGGGCGATGCCGTGACGGGGAATCCTAGTATTATTATAAAATTCGAAGTAACTTTTGAAAATTGTGCTCTTCAGGCCTAAGGACTACATATTGCTTCAATCAGGTTTAAACCCAAATTATTTCAAAATTAGTTGTAGATCGTATTTCTCGAATCTTAACACCAATCTTTCTAAATCAAAAATAGGCCATATTATCTAGTGATTCATTCTAATATTTGTTGTAGCGTTCATATTTTTGATTTCTACGGGTCATAACATTTTTAAAACCTTTACATTTAAGGCCTATCAATAGTATACCTATTAATACAACATACCTAACAATACCATACCTATTAATATAACAGCTGAATAGATTCATACATTGCCTTTAATTCTCCCAATTAAACGCTTTTTTTTTCTAAAATAAGAATATTAATTTTTATATTACCTAAAGAGGTCTAAGATCTGTTCTCTTTCACTGGAAATATTTTTGAACTTTAGATATCATACAATTCCGAGTTATCTGATAGTAACCGTTTATGATATCAATTCAATTTTACGCACAAAAAACTATTGATCTCAAGAAATCCTTATTGCATATATTAGGCCATGTTTTTTTAGGTCTTTAAATTATTATGTAAAGTATAATTTGTTAAATTTAATAAACTTTCGCTTACAGCGGAATTAGCATTAGTGCTTATTGGCGCCTGGTTTTAGACAGTGTCACTGACCAGCAGTACTGGAAGGAATTCTAGTTCATTATCCCACAGCGCCTGAGTTATTACCTTCCATCTTCGGGGACACCTCAGGGATCAGAAATGCTGGGAATGTGTGGGAAGGGGAGGGATAGGATATGGAACGTCGTTACACTTTATTGACAGAAAGCTCTTTAAAGTTATCGGGTAATTGATTGGAGATGAAAAGGTAGATAGCGGGAGTTCTCTTCTTCACCATCTTTGTTTTTTCCCCATCCTCTTTCTGTATGACAAAATTATATTGGCATAAATACTTTGTATAATATATCATATGTTGCAATGCTTAAATATATACGTAGACATTTTTTATGTTTACACGCATACATACACTAACGCGAGAGCGCAAATACCATGAATGTTAAGTTGAATGAAATGGTATCGCTATCAAAATTAAAAAAAAAAAAAAAAAAAAAAAAAAAAAAAAAAAAAAAAAAAAAAAAAAAAAAAAAAAAAAAAAAAAAAAAAAAAAAAAAAAAAAGCTGCAGTATTTTTCTAAGCTTTATAAAAATAATTATTGAAAAGCACTACGTGCTTAATTAAGCACGACGAATGTTTAAAGAACTATGCAAAACCTCTTCTTTTTTTTTCTGACATGCCATTTTTTTTTCTATTCGCCACAATGTCGTAAGCAGATATCATAAATAATAATTATATATATAATTATACTTATTTCCTAATTTTTAGTTGATGGAGATTTTTATTTTTAAAAAACAGACACTGGATCTAGCAACTTTCAATTGGTTTAAACGTTTAAATTGCCTGTGTTGTTATTAGTCCTGTTCGGCTTTTGTAATTTATTTTTAATGAAGAATAAAATAAAATATGTTGTTTTTTTAGTTTTAGAACAATATACTCTCGAAATGTCGTCAAGATATTTAGTTATTTTATTGACTCAACCTAAAGAATCTTATTAAACATCTAATAAGTAACAGTCAAAATATATCCATGTATATATATATATATATATATATATATATATATATATATATATATATATATATAGAGAGAGAGAGAGAGAGAGAGAGAGAGAGAGAGAAAGAGAGAGAGAGAGAGATTAAAAATTGTAAAAAGGCGTATACCTATTTGGAATTAGTAACTTCAGTAAGTTCATTATTTTGCATGATAAAATATCATAAATATATCTCACGTTCCGTAGCAGCTCCGAAAAATTCGATTTTGAGTTCTTGTTTTTTTTTACACCAAATCATTTAAATCTACGTCATGTTTATGTGGTGGCGGAAGTTACATTTCGAAAGCGGGGGAATTAACGTAAGCCGTTCGGGTAAGACTGTGACGCTATCTATCCGTACATCGTGAATATTGCTTGGGGTGCATCTGGATCCAAAAAAAAAAACAATCTACGATCAGAAAAAAGAGCATAATTAAATATGTCAAATAAAAAAAAAATTTTTTTTTGTTTGTTATTATGAGAAATTATATTGTCAATGTATTGGATTCATAAAATCATACAAATGTTTTTTATTTGATTCACTAAAATAGTTAGTGTGATTTATTTATTAGACATTTCTATGAAAGCTTATGAGTATATTATAAATGAAAACTCTGAATGAAATATTACCATTCAGGATTACTTGACCCTTTTTTATGACAGTAGAACATCTTCAAATTCACAGTCCAGCAAGGTTCCCTTAATCTCTATTGCGTATTCATCAACTTCAAATATATTCAACCTTTTTTTTTTCGTACACTTCAGTTCGACTCGATACAAGATAAGACTTATCAAAAGGAATTTATGGATACGGTCAGAATAATGTTTACATTACTTTTTCAAATGAACTATTATTATTTTTACAAGACAAGACAGATGCTATCTACTTGAGGAGGGGAACACGGGTCGGTTGCCGCTAAGCTACACAGTTCTTGAGATAAAATCTGACCGACTCTAAGAGAGGTATCGGCCAAAAGTCGGGCCCTACAAGGCCAGTGTGGGTGCGGCCCACGCCCACATCCACCTGATGTCATCCTTGCTTCTTGTAACTGGGCTATTTCCACGGGAGCCACCTGTACCAGTTCTGTTTGTAAACACTAATAAGAAAATTTGTTTTTTAAACAAAAATATGTAAAAAAAACTTTTAAGAGGCAGTAAATAAGGAGCACTGAGGATTTCACGAAGGATTTTAGATTGTAAAGATTGGATTCGAGAAGAATTAAAAGGTTTAGTGGATCCCCAAAACTCGCCGTATGTCCAAATGGGTCTAATTACTGCCACGTAAATAAGTGTTTTGTAATTTATTGGGATCTTTGAATGCTTGTCTTGTAAATGTTGGTTTAGTCGGAAACGGCGATCAGTTTCTTGTCTTTTTAGTGTGGTACAAACAATATTTTAATTGTTTTTTTTTTTAGTTTTTTTTTATTTGCTGTTTTGGAAAATATATTTTATTCTTAAATACATTTATTTTCGTTATTTTCCGTTAAGTCCAACCAGCACCTATTCATTGCGTAAACTTTGTGCGTGCTTATAAAACCTGCACACTTTGTAATGCAACTGAATTTAATATAAATAAACCACCAAAAAACAACTCTCTTTGTGTTTAACAAAGCAGGACTGCTCAAGCCATATTATGGCGCCCCACAAAAATTATATTGGAGTTTCGTTTCGCGATAAGGTTAAGCAGGAGTGTTCTGATACTCCAATACTTACAAGGCAAGCGAACGTCCTATTTAATGTGATAAATCCTAAAACATAGCCTTAAAATAGGCCTATTTGGATGTATGGATTTGAACATTGATACTTAAAAAAAAAAAAACCTGCTCAAATTATTATTATAAATGATTATTTACGCATCTCATTCATTCAGTTGCTTATTATTTTTCTAATCAAATTATTACAAAAAATAAAGCATTTAAACATTGCTCTGTTATTTTTTTTTTTTTTATTTCTAAGCTTTAATACTTTGTTTGGCATTTAAAATATTCATGTTTAACTTCAACTGTAAATATTCAATCTAGTATAGAATTGCACCACATTCAAAATAAACTTATTTCCTATACTGTCAAGAACTAAAACTTCCACATCCCAAATATTAGAATCTGTATTTTTTTTACTATTAATTGTTTTCGCATAAAAATATCATAAGTTTTATCTGTAACTACCATTACCTCCATTTTTTTCCAAAAATGGACTAGCCGCGCTATAAAAATAAATGGTTCATTTAATTTAAATAGACAGTATGGTTTTTCAAAACATAAATAAATAAATATCGCAGATTAATAACGAAAAAATAAATGGTTCATAAATGGTTCGCGCTATAAAAATAAATGGTTCATTTAATTTAAATAGACAGTATGGTTTTTCAAAACATAAATAAATAAATATCGCAGATTAATAACGAAAATTATATCACTATATCAATTTACAAATATATAACCCTGCACATCAATGTATTTCCAATTATTCCCCTAAGCTTATAAAAATTAAATTAACTTCTAGGAAACTGTCGCTGAAATACTACCGTTATATACAGACATTTTTCTGTAAGGGTACTTGGAAACTGTCATCAGGCTAGTTGACAGATTTAGGTTAAAGTAATCCCCCATTAACCGTTAGATGACTCATCTAAAAAAAAATAAAAATAAAAAAAATGTGCATGTGCTAGTTAGTGAATAATTATCGGATTTCCTACAAGCGAAACTTGGCCTGTTAACTGCCCTGAATATTTGTGGTTTCTTATATACGTCTCTCACATAATATTTCGACTTCCGATTAAAACCCAGTTAATAAATTTAATTTACAATAAATTATCGCATGGAATATAAGCACCCGACAAAAAGAATTGCGGTATATGGTATTAAGTTAGCTTACCGTGGGAAAAAGCATCAAATAATACTTTAAAAAACATTCATTCAATAATAATGAATAAAATTATTTATTCTATTATTTATTTAATATTAACTAACATTTAAAGACTGAAATACAGATTATATATATCATGTGCCAATTCAAGAAAAAAAAATTAATCAAATGGCTTAGGGAGGAGGGTGCTCATGCTTGTTGCAGGATAAGGACTGAAAATTATTTTGTTGGAAGGAGGATTGGTACGTTCAGGTAAATTGAAATAAATTAAAAGTTTCTCCAGTAAGTCCGTATGAATTCAGTATTCGAAATATTTTTTGTCTTTTTCAAATAATTCTAATTTCAACACAAACCAATCTGATATTTTTGTGTGAATCCCATGCATTACATTGATCCCTCTTAAACAGATCCGCTCCCTAGGACTCCAACTGAACAAACGTTTAACTTGGAATCCACATACAAGACTAAATTGACAAGAAACTGCTCATCGTTTTCGAATTCTTTAACATTTACTAGACAAACGTTCTAGGATGCCGACTAACTATGAAAGACTCATTTACATGGTGGTTATTAGATCTATAGTTATTAGACGCAGTTCAGATCTGGTGCTCCTCTAAACCATCTAATTCATCTCGTATTCTATCTTTGCAACCTAAAAACCTTCTAAAAATCCTTAATGAAATGAAAAATAAACTCTATTATGGGACTTGCTGTCCCCTAAGAATAATAATAATGTACAATTGCTGGTACGATTGTATGCCCGTATTACTTACAATTTAATTCAATCAGTAATTATGGCAAGTTTTGTTGACAGGAGGAAAAATAAAATACAGTCATATATGAAAAGATAAATCGAATCTAAATAATACTTAACGGATAGGAATAAGTAAGGAACTCCGGAAGGAGGTAACACGGATGAAGGATTTTTCGAAGAATGCAGTACTCTATGAGGGGGTATAAGGTTAAAAGGTTGTAGTTGGATAGAAGAGATAGAAGGACGCAGAGTTATTATGTCAAGAATATTTTGGGTTTTACTGATTGGAAAGTTCCCCGGGAGTATCGCCGTAGGAAATTAGGAAAATGTCACTGTAATGCTCCTTATTTTGTCAAAAATAAACTTATCCATAAAGAACTTAATATTCCATCTATTGCTGATTTAGCCCAAACCGGATACCCATCATTTCATAGTAGACATTAACTTGCATCCCATTCTATTCCCGAAAACCCTCCGAGGTGTCCAAAAAGCGTATGGCCTAGATATCTTCTTATATAGAACTTTTATTGAAGTGCTGCCAGTGAATAGTTGCTTTACAAGTAAATAACATATTACTATGAATGTTATAATAACGTTTACTCGATGTATTTTTTTTTTTGTTTTTGTTTTTCAGCTGTAAATTTCAAATAGGTACTAGATAAATAAAAAAAATTAGTGTAACTACTCCACATTAGATTGATCCTTCCATACTGATCATCCATACATCAACTTACCCTTCTTCTTCTGTGACCTTTGTTCGTGTCACATCAGTGGTGTTAAAGTACCTTACTTGACAATTAATCGCCTTCGAAGTTCTTCCAGATATTTGAAGATATATCTTCGTCAATTATCTAGATGGACGTTAATTGCTTAAAACATATAGACTGATCACTGGACGAGGGAAGCGTTGAAAGTCGATGGTGGAAGGGAACCGTTAGCAGGAGAGTAACGCCAGCATTCCTCCTCTTCTGCCATTTCCAGTCCTTATTAAGGCTGAATGTCAATCTTTTCTCTGGTGAAAGCTCAACTGAAACTTGGTCTCTGAGAAGTAAAAACAAAAAATAAATGACAATCTCTTGACATTACTACTTGGCCTTATTAAAATCCCTTCGGACAGTGATTATGAAATATTTCGCTTTTTATAGTTGTTTTAGTAGGTCGCTAATGAACCTTCACGAGGGTTGATAATATAATTCATCAGTATTATTGCGATATTTAAAATTTTTCTCCAGAAAATGTGTCATTTAAAATGCTCTCCTAGCAATAATAATTAAACGATTTCAATTTTTAAGGTGAATCCTTTGAATCCAAAAATGTCACGTTTCTTTATCTCGAACAGTTAAGTTATTTATTGGTATTACGTTATAGCAATCATGTAAGTTGTAACTAGAAATGGATAAAATCGTTCTTTGCAGACTTCAAATCAGTGCCTCACTCGATGGACTTACTGTTTTGGACTCAAGCACAAAAGTTTTCTATCAGTCGCCAATTGACAGAATGAAGATTTGAGAGCCGAATCCAATCACTCTGAGCTATGATAAATTAGGCGGTTTATTCCCCCAGATCTCAATTCCGTATGTCCAAATATCTCTAATAACTGTCATGTTAAATAGTCTTTTGTAACTCATCGGCATCTTAGAGCGTTTGTCTTTATGTTGAAGAAGTTGAAAACGACGAGCAGTTTCTTGTTTAATCTTGTATGTGGATTCCAAATTAAAAGTTTGTCCGGCACTCCTTGGGATCGGATCTGCTTAACAGGCATCAGTGGAATGCATCGGATTTAAATAAACTAATTGGATTGGATTGTTAAAAGTTGGAAGGACAAAATAAGGCCAATATATTTGTTAAAAGATGAAAAAACAATCAAAATTTAAATTAATAGTTCATTATTTTATGCTACAAACAGCAGCGTTTTTAAATTTATTTATTTCTCTTTTGGCGGTGTCTGTAGTTTAATTTAAATTGTATTAGCCATCTTTGTTAACATAAGGTAATATTTTTGACGTTATACATTTAGGTTAAAATCCATTAGATTTCTGTAATAAATAAGCTGTTTTATGTTTAGATTAGAAATACTGAACCGAGCCACGGTCTAGTGTGAGGCTGAGTTGTTCGTGTTAAAGGAATCAGTGATGCAATAGTGTCCTTGTTGCCCCCTCACTCACACCTCCACTTTTCCTTTCTTGATGTAGTCTTGTATCTGTACACAGTGAATCATGACAGGGAGACTTAACGAAGATATAACCATAAATATTCTAAGAAGCCATGGTGTGCCCTTTTTATAAAACGATTTTACGGTTAAAGCCTTAAAATAAGAAGGCGCTATAAGCAACAAACCACAAGGTAAATGGATTTCTAGGATATATCGTGTAAAATTATTCTGAAAAGGTTTCTCAACCAGCGGTTATTTACGTATTCACTATTTACTTACCTATCTACTCTCATAAGAAACTAAACGAAAAGAATAATTTAAAAACTGTTTATTCTTCATCTTGTATCTGTAGTCACAATGAATAAACTTTCATTTGAGGTGTTGAATTCCAAAACCAAATAATACCAATTCCAGATTTTTTTTTTTTAATATTTTATCTACTAGATTATCTTTAGGTGAAAGGTTTTCTCTCAAACGTGGTTAAATCGCATTAAAAAACGGCCATACAAAAAATAAGGCTCCTTCCTATTTCAGTCAAACCTCTACCTTTATCGACCAACTGTGAACAATTTTGAAAAATGGACTTTTGCTATTTCAATTACATTGATATAAATAAAATTTGAATTACAAAATACCTTTATCGAAGATTGCAATCTACCACAGATTTATATCATTGCTAGGTTTATAGTAGTAAAATTAGACTATTCAAGCTCACACACTAAAAACATGTTCTTGAAGGGAACTAAATTTCTTTAAATTCGATTTAATGGGGTGTATAAAAAAAATAATGACCGTTTCTTAAACAAATATTTGTATTATTATTTCTTTGATATAAAATACAATTAATACTCAAAGTATAGTCCATTGTTATCTACCGTCATTACCCATCTGCTAACCAATTGCTCAATGCCACGCTGATACCATTCCTTGGGAAGGCTGTCAAAGAACTCTTGGACAGCATTTTTAACTTCCGCAAAATTATTAATTTTTTTCCCTTGAAGAAAATGGGCCATGGGTCGAAACAAGTAGTAATCCGATGGTGTGAGGTCTGGACAATATGGTGGATGAGGCAGGATATCATACCCATGAAGTTCTGTAAACTTTTCTTATGTTCGACGGGAAGTGTGTGACGAGCAGGTTTTTTTCACCTTCCCCATGGAGAGAAGATGGCGACTGACAGTATCTTTCGACACACCACACTTCCTGGCAAGTTCGCGAGTACTTGTGGACGGATTTGCCTCAACAGCTTCCATCAAAACCTCATCAATATCCATTAATGGCCGCCCGGGGCTCTCCTTCCTTTCCAACCTCGTATCTTCACTTCTAAATTTTTCAAACCCACGCCGCGCAGTGCGCTCTTCAAGGACAAGAGTCTAGATAATATCTAGACTAGCTAATGGATTATAAACAATGGTTATAAATATTGTTTTTCCACAAATATTAGTTTTAGTTTGTGTTACATTTTATATAAGTAAGGACCTCTGAAATTCACAATGTCAAAACAAGATTTTCGTCAAATTTACTTTTACGAGTTCAAACTTTGTCGAAGTACGGCCCAAACCGCGGGTAAAATAAATTTTGTTTAGGGGTATAGGAAGCATCAGTGAATGTATAGTGCAGCAATGATTTCAAAATTTCGAGATTTAACTCTAAAGGGCTGTAGTGCTGAGAAATCAAAAAATAAAATAAATATTTTTGAATAATCTAAATAAAACCTATTGCTGTATTTGTTATAAGCTTTTAATTAATATTCTTTTGAATAAATCAAGGATTTTTTTATTTTTTAATGTAGACTATGGACTAGATGGAACGAGCAAATATTCTAGCTAACCCATGCAACGGGTAGCTTAATTTATTAAAGGAAACCAACACGCTCAGTTCAGTAGATTCATTTTACACTGGAGTTCTAAACTGAATCGCCTTCATAAGCGAGGTAGATGTGTTGTTTGTTTTTTTTTTAATCAGTAATAAACGGCTTCCGATCAGCTAATATTTTTTCTGCCATTCCCGTTTTCCTTTTGTGGTCAAAATGAGGAGAGCGAAGACTGGTATTAGTGGTTGCTGTTAGGTTCTTAGAGAACCTAATTATGCAGATGAATGGCAAATGAATAAATTTAGTTCTTAGTCTGCCAACCTAGAATCATGGTGATGTGACTAATAATAAGGATTTTTTTCTGACGCAATCCTTTTCGTATTAATTTATTTTTTATTAATTGGATCATTTTATATTGCGTTAATTTGTTCGTACCGATCTACTTAAAAGCTTGATTATTGATAAACAAGACAGACAACGTTTTTTCTTTCTTTTTTTTTTTCAAGAAATTTAATATTCAAGTTACTGAATAATTCTCAGATCATAAGCGGCATAGGTTTACTTTTATCTCTATCCAGAAAGACCTTGAGTTACAAATCTGGATGTTACTACTGTAGTTTAGGTTGTTAACCTTTAGGGATAACTCTACCTGAAGTTATGCATTTACAACAATGAGTCACTTGAAGGACGGGTTATCCTACATGTTACTAACCTATTCTAGCCAGGGTGGGGAGGCCAAGACTTATTTCTTGGATCCACCACGAAATGAATTTTAACCCGCCCTGGTGGGATTCGTACTGAAAGACCTTCAGTACTCTTTATTTGAGTGAATAGTTTTGGAAATTAGAACGAAAATATAAAACATGACATTTATGAATTATTGTATTTGTTGCATTGTTTTCGTAAAGGTGTTTTTAAAGTATGACCCTTGTCCAATTATCCTTGTGGGATAGATCCGCTACCTATGACTCCATCTGGACAAACGTCTTACTTGGAATTCACATACGATACTTAAAAAACAAGAAACTGCTCGTAGTTTTCGACAGCTCTAACATTTACTGCAAGCGATCAAAGCTTCAAATTAATAACAAATGATTTTTTTACATGACAGTAATTAGACCCATTTGGACATAAGGAGTTGAGCTTTAGGGCTCCACTAAACCTTCCAATTCTTCTCGTACCCAATCTTTACAATCCAAAATCCTTTGTAAAATTCTCAATGCTCCTTATTATATCCCTACAAACTTATCCATAACTATCTAAATGTTCTATAGCGCACATGTATTTCAAAAGTGACACAGTTCAAGAACCTGCATTGATAAAATGTAAAATCCTCACGCTCTTGTATGAAATATCAAAAGTGAACCCGAATTTTCTTTCCCAACCACAAGTGAGATGTACCTGGTGGTATTTGAAGTTAATTCTATACATTTTGGATATTTCATAGAAGACTTAACATGAATGAATTTAAACATGATAATAAATCAAAAATACAGATTATTGAGTTGTGTCTCTTTTGAAATACATGAGCAATATGTCCTGCATGATTTGACCCAAACACGGCAAACTACATACTCTCTGAAGTGCTGGTACCAGAATAAATCAAACAATAAATTATTTAATGGTTGCTGAATTTTGGTTAATTAGTATTAAAAGAGAGAAATTGTTTAACTTTTGTTGTTTGTTTATTTGTAATATTTTTTTTTTTGAAAGCGAGCTCGCAAATATTTTATATTTTTGGACCACCTATTTACAAAGCAATATTAGATATTGTTTGTTTAATTAATTTGTAAATTTTTGTAAAATTGAATTTTGATAATCATAATATGTAAAAAACTAATTTTCGTTAACAGTAATAAATATGGTCCAATTTTTCTTATTAAACAAAATTGGTGTATTTTTTTTTTCTTTCTTCTCGTTTGAAAATTATTATTATTATTTTTTAATTTCCTTTTGCATCTTGGTCTCAAATCAATTAAAAACAAAAAACCAGGAAAAGTGGTGACCAACATTGAAGGAGAGATAATTTTGATTATTGAGTAAAAATAATAAGTGTTACCATTAATGGTTATACATTCAGATTTATGGAAATGGTCAAGGGTCATTTCTAAGGATTGAGTGCATGGTGGTGAATTTTGAATTCAGAGGTGAGATTCACCAAAATTATTAATAAATAATTTTATTTTATTTTTATGTTTTCAACATTAATGGGTTTTTGGTTTTGATTAATTATCGCAATTAATTGGTGGAAGTATATTTAAGAGTTAAACTATCTATTGTTTTCCTTACCTTTCTTCGAAGATTTTACAGTTTAAAATATTTTTTTTTGGGGCTATTTTATTGATTTATTTAATCTTATTTTATTTTGTCTCTTATATTTTTTTATCTTAGGTTTTCGTCGTTTTACCATTAATAAACGACGTGGCGCTCAACAATATTTTTGGTGTGTTTTTTTTTTGGGTTCTCTTTTTTTTTTTTGGCTCATTCTCAGTTTCCTGACTAATTCTCCCCACCCCCTTCTCCATAGCTAGCCTGGTACACTTACTGTCTACTTGTACAAGTACTTGTGGTAACAGTTTTGGCGCCCAACGTGGGGCGTTTGAGTTTTGTTTAGGAGAATTTGATTAGAATAGAGGAAATTTTTTTTATGGAAAAGGAACTTTGTTTTCATTTAGGTTATGAGTTTAAATTGTTTTATTCGAGATTTTTTTAAATATTTTTTTATTGATTAGCAGGGGATTTGAACTTTATTTTTTTTTGTAGTTCGTTCTGATTTCGGGAATTTTTGTATGCTAGTTTAATTTTTTTTGTCTGTTGTCCGTGTTATCTTTTGCTTCATTATCTTATTGGGAATTGATAATTATCAGTATGGACGTTAGCCGGCTTTTGAAAGAAGAGAGCTCGAATACGAGCTAAAAATTCGAGAATACTCGATATTTCTGAAATCGATGAAATGAGGAAAAAAACTGAGACAGATTTTAGCTCTGAAGAACGACAAGTGATTCAATCACCAAAGCCTGAAGGTTTGGATACGACCTCCGAGTTGGCGACTTGTGTTGGGAAAATGGAGATACTTCGTGCTCTTTCTAAAGATGCTTCTGAAGGTAAAAAGGTTGACCCTAGAAAATTTTCCACCAAACTTCAACATGTGCTAAATAGACTACGGCGACTCAAGCCTTCCACCGAAGAAGAACGCAAAGATATACGAGCATATACTGATGAATGCTTGACGATGTTCGACCAGTTAGATGAATGGAAGAAAAAACCACCACCGAGTGATGGAGAACAGTCGTCGCCGCCGACAGTAAACACAGATTCCATGGGTGCTACCACACCAAGCGCTACACAGGATTCATCAATAAGGAGAAAACCAATACCGGTACGAGAATGGGGTATAAAATTTTCCGGCGACGGGGAAGGATTGAGTGTGAATGGGTTTTTAGAAGTGTTCGAGGATCTCAAACTAGCAAGGAATGCCTCCACGAAGACTTATTGAACTCAGGCTATGATCTTTTTTCGGGTCGCGCTCTGGTATGGTACAAAGCCATAGCCTCGTGAACTGTCATCGTGGGATGAGCTTGAAATATCAAAAGTGAACCCGAATTTTCTTTCCCAACCACAAGTGAGATGTACCTGGTGGTATTTGAAGTTAATTCTATACATTTTGGATATTTCATAGAAGACTTAACATGAATGAATTTAAACATGATAATAAATCAAAAATACAGATTATTGAGTTGTGTCTCTTTTGAAATACATGAGCAATATGTCCTGCATGATTTGACCCAAACACGGCAAACTACATACTCTCTGAACAGAAGATGGCCCAAAGTCCCTAGGACTTTCTTATGTAGAACATTTATTGAAGTTTTACTAATGAGTAATTCTTCACAAGAACACACCTCTGCTTTTTACCCAGATATGAAACCATTCTATCCACATACTACTGTAGTGATTTACATAATATAATGCATCATAATTTTTTAAAATAACAACCTGCGTTGGTTAATCGGAAGATACCTATACTCTTACTCACCAACGCTATGTTCAACGACAGACAGTGAAGAAACAAAACGAGCTGTGTTACGAAGTCCTTACACACCCTCCTTATTTGACAGACTTACCCCTACAGATATCCATCTATTCAGAAATTCGGACTGCTTCCTCAATGGTAAAACTTTTGAAAATTCTTAAAATTTTTTGTTTATTAAATAACTCAATCTATATTGGTAAATTTAGAAATTGGAGGAACGCATTAAGTTTATAGAAATCGTTTTCCTAAACATAATTGTTAGCATTAAAACTACAGTCAAGTGAGTTGCAATATTTTTATAGAATCTAATCTTTTTACATTCATATGAATGGAGTTCTAATTTTAAACCAAAAAAAATCCTCAAGCTCCTATTATGTCAAAAATAAACTTATCGATAACGATCTAGATGTCATATGTGTAGTAGATTTCGCCCAAACAAGATACCTATCCTTCCTTGGCAAACTGCATATCCACGTGAATCCACTAGTCTCCTAACTTGTTTCTCACCGACAATCCTCCGAGGCGTCTGGAAAGAAGACGGTCTAGGGACTTTCTAACGTAGAGCAGTTATTGAAATGCTACTAATGAGTAGTTCTTCATAAGTTTTTGAGCATGTCATTGTGATCATTTTACCGCAAACTTAAAAATAAATTTAAAAAAAACCATAATAATTGTTGATGAAGAGGTATATATCTTCCTTTAATTATTATTTTATATATGATCTTACTCATCGTAGTCGTTAGTTGAAATGTAATAATTCTAAAAGCACCTCTTAACTGTGAGATGGATCCGCTCGTGCAGAACTTATAGTTAGTGCTACTCATACACCTCACAAAAAAGAGATGAGGCTAATTGAAAGAGCTTCTTTCTGGGAGAGTGACATTTATCGGAACCAGAAATAATTGCTTTTGATGTCAATTCCAAATGGCCACTTTCACCGGGGTTTCATTAGTGTTTTATGACTTCTTATGCATTAACTTTATGGCCACTATGCCGTTGCTTTAACTGTCATGAGTTACGCAGGAAGTTGTTCTTACACATATTCTTCTTTAATTCCTATGTTTTTCCTTATTAAAACTACCTGTAATAATAATAACTTTTTATTTTATAAATCAGATGTATTTGTTTAATTATTTTAATTAGGATTGATCTTTCTATACCATCATGCGTACCTCAAATAATTATTTTTATCTTAATAATCTCAAGACTTCCATCCTTACACAACAACAATATAATTATTATTTTCATTCTTTTAAAAGTTTTAATATACTTAGTCCAAATCAAATTTTAATTGGAAATAACTATTAATACTTATTTTTAAAAACTATTTATTGATATTTACAACTGTGTACATTACATATATACAACAGGTAAATTTGAGGAAAATCATTACAATGGCATGTCGATAACACGTAAAGAACCACTCACTTGTAGCAACTCAATAAAAGTTCAACGTTAGACGGTCTCTTGGTCATCTTCTTTTCAGACACTTCCGAGGATTATCGGGAATTGAGTGTTGAAGCAAGTTAGGAGATAAGAGGATTCGAATGCATATGGAGTTTACTATAAAAGAACAGGTATCTGGTTTGGGCCAAATCAGCAACATAAGGAACATTAAGATCTTTACGCATAAGTTTATTTGTGTCATAATAGGGATTATCGAGGATTTTACGAAGGAATTTGGATTGAAATGATTGGATACGAGAGGAATTGGAAGTTTTAATTTATCCCCAAACTCGCGTATATTCAAATGGGTCTAACTACTGACAAGTCTTTTGTTATTTATTGAAAGCTTTGGACGCTTGTCTAGCAAAAGTTCGAGTAGACGAAAACGATGAGCAGTTTCTTGTCTTTTAAGTCTCGCACGAGGATTCCAAGTTGTCGAGATGGAGTCCTGGGTTGCAGATATTGTCAACGAGGATATGTGGAATATTCTATTAATATTAGCAACTTAATTAGCTAATGTATATAATACTCTATGAAACATGGTTAGCTGTCAAATTTTAATTGAATCAAGTGGAAAAACTCCCTTTATTTTTATGTAAACTATAACTAATAGAGTTTACATAACTTGTAAGAAGATAAGAACCTTCTGTAACCCATAGATTTCTAAAATGGAACAAAGATCACTTTAATCATTTTAATCACTTAAAAAGGGAAAAAAATATATAATGCATACAAAATGTGCACGAACAGTGACCATGAGATTAATATGATTAAATTTAAATAACTGGCTACATTTAAATCTGAATTATGAATCATAATTTAACACAAACAGGATACTTGAAGAGAAGTGAAAACATTTTTGAAAAGACATACATTAAATTAGTCGTATACGTGAAGTTGAAACCTGCTTTGGACCACTTAAATACCAGAATGGCAGAACCACTTATCGTAAAAACTTAAACCAATTTAGGAAATTGATGTAACATCATAAGTTATTTTAGATCGCTATTTGAATGAAGAATGTCCCCGTTTTTTTTAACACGAGAATTTGTGAGACTTTTTCATCTTTTTGGATTAATCTCTTTAATTCTTTAATGTCATATATTTTTTTAATTAACGAATTTTAAGTAGCTTAAAACTCACTTCCTGTTTTATACTGTACCCTATTTTCCACATCAAATATTGTTTAAATAATTCTTGTTTTGAAAATCATCTTGTTTTAAAGAAAGGTTCTTCTGATCTTAATTCAATTTTAAAATTATGGTTTGCCCGTTATTGATAGATCCTGGAAAAGTTAATGAGATAGATCAGGTTTTGCATCGTGAAATTACATCGTTTTGCAGTTGCAAAACTAACGGATCACTGCAATCATGCCTTGTTACAAAAACTAATGTTAAGTGGTTGTGCTAACTAAATCAAATTTAGCGATACCGATATATCAGATTTATGAGTGAAAAACTGCTAATGGTTTTTTTTTCGCCATTTCACTGTAATTTTGCAATTCGATTTGCAAGTATACGAAATGTCTATGAAATTGAATTTAATTTCAAATCGATTCTCCATTCTCAGTACGGATATGTTTAAAATACACTACTATAACAAAATTTAATCCTTACGAAATCAGAAAACAAATAAAATCTATTTAGGAACGAAATAATAATAATTAAGTTAATTAAAATTCTGATAATGTAAAAAAAAAAAAATCATTACCAAATTCTTATTTTTACTTAGGAAATCACAAAAGTAACTGAAATTATTCATTAACCACCGTATGTAGATAAGAGAAAGCATTGATGATTCTCTGAATTTTGTATTAATATGGTTTTAAGAAAAACCTGTGCGAACATTTAAAAAAATTAAAATCAACTTTTATTCTAAGATAATAAAATTTATCTAAGAATAATAAAAACAGTTTGATAAAATCCATTTCTGCTTCAGCTTCGGCAGTTAGAAATTTTAATTCAGTTTTTTCATTTTCCAATTTGCATATCTTCAACAATTCGAAGTTTGGCTTGGAGTAGCAATGATTAATTTTTGAAGGAAGCTGTTCTCTACCTAGTGTTGAACTAGTATTTCATAACAGTTATTAACAATGAAAAAAAAAGTAACTTTTTATCATTAGAGAAAATAATTGATATATTCTATTCTATTCAATCGCCACGCTTCAACACTATGTCTAGTCTTGGCCTCCTTTACCATCTTCCTCCAATCGTTTCGACCCTGTGCATTCACTTCCTCACACCTAGCATGGACATAGGTGTACCTAGCATCCTCAGCCACACCATCAGTCCACCGTAGCCGAGGTCTTCCACTTAGTCTTGTTCCATACATCACCTCCGTCATTTTTTACTTCGGCAGCTCACTCTCAGTCATCCGAGCAACGTTCCCGTCCCATCTCAATCTACCGTATTTCATAAACTGGACCACTAATGATTCTTTAAATAAATCTTCGAGTTCCTCTTTTGTTCGGCATTTCTATATCTGATTCACCTTCACAACTCCAAATATTTTACGCAGAATTCTCTTTTAAACAATTTTTAAATTCCCATCAGTTTCAGATATGGTCCTTGTTTTAAGCTGTATAAGAGGATCGACCGTATAATTGATCTTTATAAGAGAGTTTGTTGTTTATTGGGGATTAGCGTCCTTATGTACTCCAACTAGGGCAGAAATGATGGGTCTTTTTTTATAAGAGAGTTTTGGTGTCCATATACAACTTTATGTATGACATTCTCTTTTTGTTTTTTTTTTTTTTTTTTTTTTTTTTTTTTTTTTTTTTTTTTTTTTTTTTTTTTTTTTTTTATGATATTCTCAAAATATCGGATCGGTTTTAGAATATTGACTTTGGATGATCGCTTTTCAATACCAATTCTTTTCTCTTTACTTGAATGAATCGAAAATCGACATTAGGAACCGACACATCTTTAATTGTTATGCTTATTTGAGAGAAAAACGTTTAAAAAATTACAAACTCGATATGAAGATATTGGGAACCCGTTTGAAGGAAATGAATTATCTATAATTTTTTCTCATAATTTTGAACCTAAACCAGAAAAAAAAATCATTAGCTTGAACAATTTATAGATAAGTACACTGCCGGTTAAATATTAGAGTCCACCCTAAAACGATATCAGTAAATTTAAAAGTTTGATATTGAGTGAAAAATGAATGGACGTAAATAAAAGTCAATACATATTTATAGTTTAGGCCAAGTGCTTTAAACTTTATACGCCATAAAGGGAAAAATTAAAATTAAATTTTCAATAGATAGTTTAAAATTATTTATACATGTTTTTCCAGAAATTTTGTTTGCCAGCGCAAAACCCATGGATTAAATGAAATTCGAGTTAAAAAGCAAAAAAAAAAAAAATTTCCTAGAGGCTTTAAATGAAGGCAGCATGATTGATTGTTGAGCCATTTCAAATCTAATTAATATTTATAACAAATAAGTCCCTTTTTTTATGGAAATATAATAAGGAATATCTCGGAATCTATGTATTGTAGAGAAAAACTCAAAAGAGAAAGAATGTGTTCTTACTTTTAAATAAAAAAAAAAAATAAATAAAAGCACATATACAGGGTGCGTACCTCTTAGTGTAAAAAAAAAAAAAAAAAAAAAAAAAAAAATGCCGCAGACCTCACCTTTCTATTCCAATCGGTTGCAAATATAGGATAAATCAAAGACTTTTTTTAGGGGAACCACGTTTTTTACCATAAAAGCTGTAATATCTCCATTTTGTTTACATATTTTCCAAACTTTGACCACATTTTCGGATTTAGCATTAAATTTTCTATAAGAATAGAGTACATTTACCTTTGGATTTTACAAATTTGTGGCCTAAGAGGTGGATTTGTACACTAAGAGGTACTCACCCTGTATAGAAAGATACAAAAAAAGGGGGAGATATTGTATATATTAAATATTTTAAATTTACCTATTTGGCTCAGGGTGGTCTCAGAACTGCAGTGTACGGCATTCATTTTGAAACAAAATATTATGTAGATAATAGAAACTTAACTCATGTTATTGTTATGTACTAAATGAAATTTATCGGACCTCCAGCCTTCAAAATTCTAGTTTTAGAACCTATGTAATTGATTCAGTAATTTTATTTTAAGTTTAGCATATAATGCAATTAAAATATGAAATTAGACTTGAAAATGTTCATTGACATTGAGGCCTGTTTGGAAAGGAACAACACGAACAGTATTCTGGAGAAAGCTTGAAGATGTGGACAGAGAGTCAAGGGGAGTAGTTGGGGCTAACTGCCTGTGTTCGGGACCGATTCGTGACTTGACAGAACCCTTAGCTCGGCCTAATGTCCTTCCTTTCAATCTCCGTCTCATGTCCGTTTTGTTCTCTTTGTACCTCCAACCATCCAATCCTAGCTATTAGTGCATCACTAATTAGACCGTTAATTACGAAGGTTTCATGGAGTGTGATCTAAGTACATTCTATACTAGTGCATCGCTCTTTGGATAATAGTTTGGATGGATTATTACCGTTAGAAAGCATTAGCTTGAAATATTTAACAAAACAAAATCTCCCTGACTAGAATATGTCTGTCTATAGCCAACTGGTTTTCACTATTTACGTTTTAGAATCAAAATGATCAAATTAAATCTATTGATAATTAAATTAAATTAACAATTAATCATTATCATTATTCAGGGCAGTGAGGAATAAATTATATTGACATCTGAGTCCAAAGAAAACTAAGGCTATCCTCATCGGTTCAAAACCTATCCTCAACACCCTTCCTTACTATCCATTGCTTTACATCAATAACCTTCCTATTCAGTTTCAAAACTCTATTAAAAATTTAGGAGTTACCTTTGATCATCACCTATCCCGAAATAACCATATCGCCCAAATTTCCAAAACATCCATCATAATCCGTAAACAAATGTATAGATCTCGAGATTCATTTTCCCAGAGTACCCGTCAACTTCTTGTGTCCTCTCTTGTTTTCCCTTGCTTGGTTTATGGGGGATTGTCTGGGAATCTCGAGATATGAAGCTGGGGAGACTGATGAACTGTTTCATTAGATTTATCTTCGGGATCCCCAGGCGGTCACACGTTACTTGCCGATATTCTGAGCTTGGGTGGCTCTTTCCTAAATTCCGACGGCAATACTTTCTGGGTACTTTCCTATTCCAATGTCTAAAAACCAAAACACATATTCTTGATCTATGAACTCTGCGTTTTTACATCCGCCTCCTAAACACTAGATCCCAACCTTTTAACCTATATATCCCCTCACATAAAACCGCCTCCTTTGACAAATCCTTCATTATTCGTGCTACCTCATTCTGGAATTCCCTACCCACTTCTAAGCGTAAAGCAGCCTCCATAACTTCCTTTAAAAATAATTTATTTTTGTACCTTTTAGACAATTAATCTTCCGTAAATATGTCAATAATCAAATGAATACTTAGATTTACTTTTTTTTTCTTTTTCTTTCTTTTATATGTTCATATATATACGATTGTATTTTATGTTATAATTATTATTTCATATATTTATTTTTTTAATTTAATTTAATTTTTTTTCTTGTAAAAAATGTATGCTGGAATAACTGAAGCATCTAATTTGTAAATAATAGGCCAGATAATTGAATGGATCCGCCGAAAAACGTTCTAAGCGACAAAATTTCCGAAGCGGCGATTTTAAAGGTTTTAAATGTATAATAAATAGTACATCATAGTATGACATAGTAATCTATTATGTTATTATACATGTAAATATAACAAATTACAAGGTGAAAAAAATCTAACTTACAAAACTAACAAGAACTTTAGATTATGATTTTCTGATTACTGATTACTCAAAATTTGTTTTGTCGCTTAGGACGTTTTTCGGCGGACCCATTCAATTGTACTTGTAACTGTGCATTATTTTTATTCTTAGGGGACAGTAAGTCCCAAAATAAAGTTTATTTTTTCATTTCATTTTCATTTTTTTTCATTATTCGAAACAAAGTTGAGAGAAAGTAGGGGCTTCTAACGTGACTTTATTCATTCAAACTAATATAGATCCTTAACTGCAGGCCCCAGCGGCAAATATTATGTGTAAATAATATTCTCCATCAAATTTCTAATAGAAAACTACTGGCAAATTTTTGATACGAGCAACACCAACAGAGCTACCTTGTTAGAATGTTACATTTTTGAATGTGAAAAAAACGTTACAGCAATAAAGAATAGACCTTATCAAAGATATATCATTGTCAATAAAACAAATTCCCTCAAAGCTTCTTATGTTGTTCCAAGTTAAACGATTGGTCTAATCGTTTCAAAGTTTAAACATAAATATTTTTTGGATATTTTCAACTGTATAGAATATATACATGTAGTAAATGTGTGGAAAATAATTAAAATAACTTTTAAAGCAATTAACTATTGGTATTACTGCAATAATTGTTTTATATTCGAAAGTCACGAGGTCGTCTTATTTCCGGATGTTTGAGAGAGTAATCGGGAATAGAATGGGAAGCAAGTCGAGAGACTAGTGGTTTTGAGAGGTTATGGTTTACTATGAAAGAATAATTATCTTGTTTGTGGTAATTCAGCAGCATATGGAACATTAAGATCTTAATGGATAAGCTTATTTGGGACAAAGAAAAGGAGCATTGAGGATTTTTTGGATTGTAAGGATTGGATAAGAGAAGATTAAATGGTTAAATAGAACCCCTGATCTTAACTCCTTATGTCGAAGTAATAACTTTTATGTAAATAAGTCTTTTGTTATTAATAGGCGTTTTAGAGCCTTTGTCTAATAGATAAAGAATTCGAAAACGACGCGGAATTTCTTGCCGTTTTAGTCATGTATGTGGATTCCAAGTCAGCCGTTTGTCCAGTTGGATCCATAGGCTTCCGATCACTATAACAGGAAGAAGTGGAAGATGCGTCACGCTTAAAAAACAACCTTTTACAAAAACAATGCAATAAATAATGAACGTTATGCAAGTATCAAAACACTCAGTTTTTCAATCGAAATACTCAGAAAAATTGATTGAGAATCTAATTATAATTCATAAATCTCATCTTATGTACTGTTTGATATATACTATTAATTAAAATATACATTTATATACTAAAATTACTATGAAGTGGATTGGAATGTTTGTGCTTATATTATATTATTTAAATGATGAGATAAATAATACAAACAACTCAGAGTTCGACTTTGTATGTCCAAATTGGTCTAACTACTGTTGTGTAAATGATTCTTTTGTGATTATTTGAAAACTTACTTAATTTGACAATTTAAGTATTAAATTTGTTACAGTATTTTAATAATATAAATATAATTAAATAGTGTCCTTCTAAAATCTTCTTTTCTATTTTTTATTAAAAATTCGTTCCACATTTCTATCTGAAATTAGGTTAGAATTTAGAGAAATCAAGTAGTAAGAGGTTCATAAATATCTGGAAAGGGCAGCTTTAGCAATTCTATAATTTACTTGGTTCTATGGTGAGTTGCTCAGTTTATATGTCTCGACTTGAGAAAGTGATTGTAATTTATTGCCACGAAATGTGAACGGTTGTGTACGGCTAAAAATATTTTACCGTGTTTTTATTCGTTTTTAAATATCCTTATGAATTTTATCTGATCGCTAAATCACCTGATGGCTTATGTAACAGTTTTCTGTTGTTTTTTCTGAATACATAATCTGATGAGTTTCTATATCTGTTGTCTAATTTGTATTATTGTTTATTCATACTTGCAAATTGCTGTAATTTTCTACAAACTAATTGGACGATTGATTTATAATGATAAATCGATTGGCGATAATATTGATAAATCGATACAATGGTAAATGAGTAGCGATGAGGAAAGAATTGCTTATTTCAGTTACTCATATGATTACATTTAGAAACCAGTTTAATTATCAACACTCCAAGGAGAATTCAGAAATCCTATTGTTAATGATTAAGTCAAAAATATAGATTTATTTCAAAAAATACAATTATGAATATATCTGGAGAAACAACAACTTAAAGTTGATTAATAAATGAAACATTTTTATACTACCTATGTATGTATATAGAATGGATATTCTACAGGGTTTTTTTTTTTGTTTTTTTTTCAAATATCAGATGTAACATGAACTAGTGTAACCACATAAACATCAATCGTAAATACTAAATTTAAATAATGTCCCAAACAATATAACCATCATTCCATGCTAAGCTTCAAATAGAATCCATTCGTCTCACTACTTGCCTCTCACTCGATTCTCGATAACCCTTCGAGGAATCTGAAAAGAAGATGGTCTAAGGACCTCCTTATGTAGAACATTTATTGTAGTTTTGATTTATTAGTGGTTTTTGGAACTACTAATGGGTAGTTTCTTTACCAGTTATTAACGTGTTACTCTAATAATTTTACCGCATATTTCTTTATTGTATGTATTGTGTACAGCTGTAATATCAAAAAATATTAATAAATAAATATAAGTTGCTTAATAAAATGAGTCCGTGTAGAACTATTTAAAATATTCCCAAGATTTTAGTTCTTGCGATATAGCAGCTTGATGATTGTTTTTTGTATATCCGGAATTTTTCATGTTTTGGATCTGATTTAAAATGCTGAAATATCTGCCAGCTCATTACATGTATTTTATGACATTTCATCATTGTAAAGGTGTAATCTCGTTGCTCATTTTGTTTTTTTAAATATTCCAAAAAAAAGTTTAGAAACTATTGGTATTTGGCTAGAAACTAACAAACGTAATCTACAATATTTAAGTCTCTTTCAAGTCTTTGTCTTTAGATTTCACAGCTTAAGGTTGGAGTAGCCAACTTCGTCTTTTTCTTCTTTAAATATCTTTTAGTGAGAATATACCCTAAATACATATACACTATGTACTTTCTATAAGATATTTCTTATTTTATCTTCTAACTTGATAATACATTTACTCTAATCGAACTTAATCCTTACTCATTGATTGTATTTGTTTTGTTTTATTGTATTTCATTATCACTACTTATACTCGCAGGGTAAATCACGGGTTATGGTCATAGTTAAGGAAATTGATGCTAAAGAGGATATCGTCTAGACTTTCGCAGATTACTATTTTTTTTACATATTTAGATTCACAAATTCTTGTTCTATTAAGTGGTAAATTTACTAAAGCTCAGTATTTTTCCTTAAAATAGATTTTTCAGTTTTTATGCAAATATCCTAAAAATATCAGTTATGGGCACAGTGTATGAGTTATGGTCATAGTAAAAACTAGTTATGGTCATATGAACAAAAATTTTTGTAAACAATTGTTTTTATTATTTTAAAATTTACTATTTATGCATACCTTTCAATCATTTGAGGTTAGTAAAAAGTTAAGGATTAATTAATCAAAAATAAACTCCGAAAACACTTTATTATTACAGTTTTACTGTTGTTTCCGGGATTTAAAAGAAATCCAGACTGGTCACCATTAAAAATACGTGATAGGTGACACAAAACATCAAAGATGTGTTCTTCCTTCATAATATTTTCCACTGAGTCAAACCAACCACGGATGTCTTTCTCAGACACACAAGAGTTGGCTGGTGATACGGCTTAAGTGGTTCTACTGGAGATATTTGGATGGCGACGGATAAAACCCGTATACCATCCGTCACTGGGCATACCATCCTTAAATTTACATTGTCGGTTCGAATCTATTGCTAATTCTTTGTCGCTCAAGAATAAATCAATTTTTCGTTTGGGAAACCCCCGTCTAGAGCAATGAATAATCCATTTCTCTAACAGGTCCTCCTCTTCAGCAGACAAAATGGGGTCTGCCACCACACTGAAACCTTCCTGTGCACTTTAATCTTCGAGTTAACGTCATCCTTGGGATTTTGTACCTGTTATAATGAAACGGAGTAAAAAAATTGGTACTAGGTATTTTAAGTAAGAAAAACATCCATTTAGAAAACACATACATTTTCGCTATAGATTTTACAGAAGCCCCTTTAAGAATTTCTTCTTTTGCCTGTGTGGCATCATCTTCAGAGTACGAATATCGTATTTTAGGCATAGTTACAAATAAGTATTTACTGTAAAAAAAGAAGATTCTAAAAAAGCATCTTGAAGAAAAAATAAAATCGTAAAAGCGAGTGACCATTATACATTTATACACTGATCATAACTAGTTATAGTCACTGATAAACCTAACATTGTCACCCATGACCAAAACTAGTAAACGTTATCGTATTTTACTTTTAAGATAATACAATTAAACCAGGGAAAATCTACATTTTTTTAGGAGTAAGAACACTTGTTATGCCAAAAACTTGAAATGGTCATGGGTGACCATAACTAAAATCATAAGCCCTTCCGTGAAACGTCTCGTAAAAGGATCTAACAAAGAAAACAAGCAAAGGCTTATTTTTGTTAAAAACGTAAAAACCTGCCCATAACTGGTGAGGTGACCATAACTAGTGATTTACCCTATGTTGGGTGGAGCCAAAATGTCAAAAAAAAGTTTATTAATATGTTAAACCCTGACCCTGGAATGGTAGCGAAACAAGGTGAAATAAATCGTGTGAAAATTTGAGACTGAAATTTGATAATCTTAAACCGTCTGAAGTTTTAGGTTTGAACAAAAATTCAAAAATATAAAAAATCCAAGTTTATTATTTGCTAACTAAACCTTTCAGTCAGGGGACTTAAAAACAATTTATAAGTGTTTTCTCACTTGGACCATTGTCCTGAGGTCTCATTTCATCGATATTCAGAAATTCCATGTTGAGTCATCGTGGAACTTGCTTTCTAGAGTTTATTTGAGTTATTATGAACGCTTCTCAGTTCTGTTCGCCTCTGAAATATCTGTTACTAGTTTCATTTGTCTCTCAACTGCTTGATAACATTAGCAATGTCCACTCTGGTCCCATTTTGAGCAATTTGTCTCAGTTCTTCTTCACTTAGATGAAGATTCTTCATCCAACGAAGCCATTGTATAACATTCAACTGTATTGAAGTACAGGAACCTTCTATATATGTTGGTTTTCCATTACTCCTGATATCTGTGATCCTTTGAACAGCCAGTTCACGAACTGGTGCCCAGGAAACATTAGCAAGATGATGTTCTCATGGTGGGTGAGAAAAGAATTCTTCTACAGTACATCGTGACCTATTTTTTTTATCAAGACATAGAAATGACGGGATCCATTCGTGGAACTGGAATCCTTTATTATCTCAAACCAACCGAGAGAATAAGCCTTCATAACGGATTCGGCCAACAGTTCAGGATCAGGACTTCAGTTGTCACGTATAGCCGTAAAATCAATAATTAACCACGTTGTTTAATTAAAGTGAGTATTGTTTTCCCAAATGTTTTCGACACGTTTATAAGGCTTCTATTATTACCCTTTGAGCAAATTCACTAATTGTTACTCCAATAACACGTGTGAATAAAAATTTGAAAAGCTCTAAATAACACCTCATGTAACTCCTAATGTAGAAGGGCGCTCGCCACCAATCGTTTAATTTTTAAACTTCACTTTTATCCACATATTATCGCTTTTTTAATAACAAAATAATTGAAAATCAGTAAATTTTATTATTGCTAAACCTTTCTGTAATTATAAAGATGGTGTGGTTAAAATTTTATGTAGATTGGTTCAGTAGTTTTCGTGGTTAGTTATCAAAAACGAAAAATGCCTTGTCATTTTATATAATACTGTAAATAATGTAACTGTAAAAGCTTCGCTTCAACAATATTTTTTATAAAGCTTAATTCATTTATCACTGTTAAATGGTTGAAGAATGCAGCAATGCTGGTTGATAATCAATAGTTGGTAATATAGTTGCTATCTGATAATCATAAGACGTAGCTGTCATTTTGTTAAATATTTGATAGCATATGTCCCATATAAACAACAAAATACATTAGAAAGTGGATTAGACATAAAAGTCTCCTCATGTGTGTGTCGCAGCCATAAAAGTTAAAAATGACCTGTTCCACGCGACTAACATTACCATCTTTGGTACAATAGCTCCCCTCCTCATCTTGCTATATTTGGATAACAATGTCCCATACAAGCAAGAGGGCTCCTGTTTGAATATGGATAGCCAAAAAGTCTTCATGAATGTAGCCGCAACAAAATTCAGTCCAACTTCTGTTCGCTAACATCTCAACTCTATTTTTATCTTAGTATAAATATTTGTATACATATAATTATTATGCATACTTAGTGCAAACATCTGTATTAGCAATCTTGACTAATACTTCATTAGTATTAGTGATAATAGTTATAAGTGAGTAAAGTTTTTAATAATCTGTGACTACTTTAAGTTTTCATTCAGATGTTTAATACCAAGTGAGACAAAATGACCAACACGAAAACATTAAGTTGAATTCCTCCCTGAAGTATAGTAAACTCATTTCGTGGAGAAAATATGAGGTGTGGGCTAAATCAGCAACATATGGAACATTAAGGTCTTTATGGATAAGTTTATTGGTGACAAAGTAAGGAGCATTGAGGATTTTACGAAGGATTTTGGATTGTAAGGATTGGATACGAGATGAATTGGATGGTTTAGTGGAGCCCCAAAGCTCAACTCCGTAAGTCCAGATAGGTCTAATCACAGTCATGTATATATTAGTCTTCTATAATTGATTTGAAGGTTTGAACGTTTGTCAAGTAAATGATGAAGTAGTCGAAAACGACGGGCAGTTTCTTGTAGTTTTAGTCTTGTATGTGGATTCCAAGTACGACGTTTGTCCAAGTGGAGTCCTAGATAGCGGATCTGTTCAACGGGGATTAGTGGGACATTATTAAAGGATACTGTAGGACAGGAAGTTGTTTTTAATGTTTAAAATGTAAAAGTGGTTTAATATAAATTAAACAATTGGCACGGGATTCCCTATCCCCCGATCGCGTTGGGGCGAGGCTGCTACCGAAGCTCGTGGGTTCGAATCCCACCCAGACAAAATTCAGCTCTTGATGAACCAATGCAATGAATCGTAACCTAGAATTGGTTGGTAACCTGTAAGTTGATCCTTGAACGTTTGTCTACTAAATGTTGAATTAATCTGTAACGACGGGCAGTTTCTTGTTTTTTTAGTCTTGTATGTGGATTCCAAGCAAGATGTTTGTCCAAGTGGAGTCCTAGCTAGCAGATCTGTTCAACAGGGATTAGTGGAATATCATAAGGACAGGAAGTCGTAGGTTTACGACGAAGGGTGAAGGTGATTCTCCATTTTTGACACGTTAGCCTTCAAGGATATGGGATTAGAGTATTTGGGAGGCGATGAAAGGATCATTGTTTACTGATAACACGCATGTGTCATCAGCGTAAGTGGTGAGGACAGTGGTAGGATGAGTTGGAAATATACATATAATTATTATGCAAAATTATGCATACTTAGTACAAACATCTGTATTAGCAATCTTGACTAATACTTCATTAGTATTAGTGATAATAGTTATAAGTGAGTAAAGTTTTTTATAATCTGTGACTACTTTAAGTTTTCATTCAGATGTTTAATACCAAGTGAGACAAAATGACCAACACGAAAACATTAAGTTGAATTCCTCCCTGAAGTATAGTAAACTCATTTCGTGGAGAAAATATGAGCAACAAAATTCAGTCCAACTTCTGTTCGCTAACATCTCAACTCTATTTTTATCTTAGTATAAATATTTGTATACATATAATTTTTTTTTTTTTTTTTTTTTTTTTAATAACAATTTTTTGAAATTTACAACTGTACAAGATATATACATCAAGTAAATGTGCTGTTAACTATAAGAATAACGTGACAAAACATGAAAAGTACTACCCATCAGTAGCACTTTAATAAAAATTCTAAACTAGAAGGTCTCTAGGCCATCTTCTTTTCAGACGCCTCAGAGGATTATCAGGGATGGAGGAGGAAGCAAGTTGGGAAACTAGTGGATTGGAGTGGTTATGGAGCTTACTATGGAAGGATAGGTATCTGGTTTGAGCTAACTCAGCAACATATTGAACATTAAGGTCTTTATGGATAAGCTTATTGGTGAAAAAGTAAGGACATTTAGGATTTTTCGAAGGATTTTGGATTGTAAGGATTGGATACGAGATGAATTGGATGGATTAGTAGAGCCCCAAAGCTCAACTCCGTACGTCCAAATAGGTCTAATAACAGTCGTGCAAATAAGTCTTTTGTAATTAATTGGGAGCTTTGAACGTTTGTCTAATAAATGTTGAAGTAATCTGTAACGACGGGCAGTTTCTTGTCTTTTTAGTCTTGTATGTGGATTCCAAGTAAGACGTTTGTCCTAGTGGAGTCCAAGGTAGCGGATCTGTTCAACAGGGATTAGTGGAATACCATTAAAGGATACTGTAGGACAGGACGTCGTGGGCTTACGACGAAGGGTAAAGGTTATTTGGTGAGATTTTTTGGGATTTATTTTGATTCTCCATTTTTGACACCATTCTTGAAGGGTTAGGATATGGGATTGGAGTGTTTTGGGAGGCAATGAAGGGATCATTGTTTACTGATAACACACATGTGTCATCAGCGTAAGTGGTGAGGACAGTGGTAGGATGAGTTGGAAATATACATATAATTATTATGCAAAATTATGCATACTTAGTACAAACATAATACCCAATCAAGGTATATGACAATCTATAATTACTGGTTTGAGGTATGTGAAGATGATTATATTTTTAATGCAATTAATACATTTATTTAAAGGTAAAAGGTAACCGAGTCCTTATAAATATATTCACCATTTTCTAAACGATGAAAATATAGTAGAGGAAAAAAATAGATGAAGATAATCTAAAAAAAAAAAAAATGTTTTTTTTTTTTAAATTTGGTAAATGAAATCTCTGAGGGATAACTTATGAACAGTACATTTAATACTCAACATGGAATATCATTAAAATGTAATATTAACTTTTGATATCACGTTTTTCAAAAAAGCAACTGATAACTTTAATTCTGTCTGTATTTATCATTTATTGAGTTTTAAAAAAAATTTAAATTTTACAACCTTCTTTCTATAGTTTTCTTCTTTTGATTAATTTAATATCTGCAGCTCTTCTTCTCCATTTTTAATAAACTAGAAATTTTTTTTAATTAAGTGATTCCATTCTAATATTGACTTGGGCCCAAAGTGAATGACCATCCCAGCCATTTTCTCATCGTAGTGAAGATTTTTCCTTCAGAATTTCTTCTCCTCACTCCCAACTTGATCACCACCATATTTCCAGTATGCTTCTTCTATTGTCTAATTTATACTTGTATACAAAGAATTATATAATATAAAAATTTATTTTAATTATTATATTAATTTAAAAACAAAGTTCAACAACAGTTTCTAATTATAAACATTTTTTAATAATTTATAATGTTAACACTTTTTGTAGTTAAACTAGTTATTCAAAAAAATTAGAAATACATTAACTAAAACTTCGCTTGCTTTAGTAATGGTTGAATAATAAAAAATATTAATTATTAAATACGATACCATTTTATTTTTTAAATTAAATTAAAAATGAAGAATTATTTTTTTTTTTTTAAATAAATAAAATATATTATATTTATGGAATGTCAAGTAGCAAAATGGGGGTTGAGTTTATTTTATGAAGGTTTTTTTTTATTTCTTATGCTTCTTTAAGTTAATAAATTTATTTATTTCGAAATTGAAAAATGTATATGCTTTGATCAATTACAAGAGATTAACCATCTAAAAATTAAACATATAAAGAAATATTTATATTTATAGTTATTACATGTAGCATTGTAATCCATTTATTTATCATTTGCAAAAAGATTATTTAATTTTAAACTTAGACCCGATAAATAACTAAAAGTTGGGTATAATTTTAAAACTTTGCAGAAAATCGTGATTAACAGTTAGAAAGAATTCTGTTGTAGTGAAGTGCTACATAAAAATAAACAAATTCCTCTTTCCTGATGAACCCATCGCTGCATTTGCTAGTGTTTAAAGTCGTAAAAGTAAAGGCAGCTAAAAGCAGTTCCAGACTGAGGGGGACAAAATAGACAGATATAACGTTGGCCAATGGACTCGTAGTATTTTTAGATTGTCACTTCGCTAGTGCAGTATTGAAGTATATGTGTCCTTGCTTTTACAGATTATCAAATATAAGCATTGAAAATGATTTTTACAAAATGAGGAATATTTAATAAGTTCGAATTTAGTTAAGAATTTAACCGAATAGTCTTTTAAATTTATTTTGAAACTAGAACAAAAAAACCTGATCCATATCCTATAGGTGTCTTCGGAACTCCTATAATTGTCAACTTTATAAAACTTATTTTTTGTTTAAATAAGTTTTATATGTAAAAACACTTTGCCTAAATATTGTTCCAACACAAAAGAAAAACAGGGGGAAAAAAGATGAAATAATTTTTAGAATACCAGTTAAGTTAGCAAACATTATATAGCAACTCTCAAACACACATGTGCCTAATGTGATAATTAGTGTTTGATTAAAGCTGGTATTTAGACCCAATTAAATTGTATATATTTATATAAATAAAGATAGTTAATCTGATGAATGTTCACAAACCATATTTTGGTTTAATTATGTTTCGACACAGGCATTTTAGGTTTCGACATCCAATATTACATTTTTTCCGTCTAATTCCTACTGGCTTGATTTTATAATGAGCTGGACGTGTCAGCAATTTAACAAAATGGTATTACGTAAACTTCTTAACCTTTAGTTGTTTTTAGAAAGTTAAAAACAATTTTTTTTTTTTTAACAAGTTTAAACATCATACTATTTTAAGGTTTAATTTTTTTAAATTGTTTATTTACAAATATTACGATCCGCCAAACTTCGTATCGACGCATATAATATTTACAAATAACAATAAATGTCAATAATTTAAAAATATCTTCATAAACAGGAGATAAATTATATAGAACGTAGCAGTAAGTACAGAAGGATAAAATAAAATAAATTTTGTATATATATCTATATATATCTATATATCTATCGGTATTATATAAACCCACTCAGCCTGAGGAACACCGAATCACTCTATGACAAAGCACTGGAGACTGTGTGGGAGACTATAACCGCAGGCCTTGTTAGGTTTATAAAGTTTGCTTATTTTAACGAAGATAAATTAGCCTGTGCTAAACTTTACTTTTAGAGGGTGACATCAAAGTTTATTTTGAACTCAGGTGTAACATTAACGTCAACTCTTCTTTTTATAAAATTATTTAAAAGTTAATGTTGAAACATTTTTCGATTTCTAATTAACTCCTGGAATTATAAACATGGAAGTATGGAGGTAGAAAACTCCATGACTATTCAAATCCACTAGTCTCTTAACTTGTTGTCTAGTCGATTCCCGAGGCGACTTAAAAGAAGATGACCTAGGAATATTCTAACGTAAAAAGTTAATGAAAGTAGAACTAGTGAGTAGTGCACAGGTGTAGGTCATTTTTAGAAAGATTATGAATTCCTTGATTTTCAGCTAAGAGCTGTGAGAAGTTAGTCTGCTGTTTATCAAATAGACATTCTCAGTTATCTTTCAAATGCTTTATAAAAGGAAATAAGCACATTATATTATGATTTCATTTACTTTCGGGAAAAAAACAAAAACGAAATGATAAATCTAGTCTCTTAGCCTTACTCTTAGTATTACCTATCCGGCTAGGGTTAAAGTCGTTAGATTTGGCAGATCCTGAAACTAGTATCCTTCATTGGGTTTTTTTTTAAATTTATTGACATCGTAACCATTTTCCACACATTTAGGTGACTTAAATCTGTACTAATAATATAAAAGGACAAGCCATTTTCGTTTGTGATTACTGACCGCAAAAACTACTCAACCGGTTTGTACTAAATTTTACCTAAATCATCTTCATAGTTTTCTAAAAGATTTTGGAATAATGCAATTTACAGATTTTAAACTAAATGTTTATTTTAAAAAGTGATAAATAATTGGTGCGCAGTGAAGTTTAAATATCGATATAGGTGGCGAGCGAGATTCAAGGCACCATTATATAAGCTAGTTATTTATTATAATTTCGTCCCTCCACCTAAGATGCGGGCGACTCCTTTTTCTGCTTGCTGTCTTCTCTCGGGATCCACTCGGTGCATGCCTTGGGCCATTTTTCGTCGTTCTTCCTAGCCAAATGTCCTGCCCAATTCCATTTCAGTCGCTGAGCTTCAACCGTTAAGCTTTTAATATTAGCTTTGCAAAGAATACATGCATTTTTATCTTTATCTTCTTCGTAATTGCCATTAGGCTCCTTAGAAGCTTCATTTGCATGGAATTTAATCTACGTTCATGTTTTTTGGTTAATGTCCAAGTTTGGGTCCCGTAGAGAACCGTATGGTATACACATGTTTTAAGGACCTTGGTTTTAAGTAATAATGCTAGGTTGCTTTAAAAAATGTTTTGAGTGACCAATATTTACACCAACCGAGCTTTATTCTTCTATCTATTTCTTTATTCATCTTTTCCTGAAATGTAATTCATTGTCCTAAATATATGTACTCTTTTATGTACTTATTTGAATAAATTGGAATTTCAATGGATTTGGTCATTATTTTTGTTTTTGCTGTGTTTATGACCAGTCCATACTTTTTGCTGGTTTCTACTATGTCACCTATCATTCTCCTTAGACCATTGATGTTCGGTGATAGTAGACATATATCATCAGCAAATCTTAAGTTATTTAACATTTTCCCATTTATTGATATTCCCAGATTCTCCCAATTTAATTCTTGAAACAATTTATTTATGGTAGGACACAATTGAACAGAATTGGTGACAGGGGGCACCCTTGTTTCACTCCTCGTTCAATCTCAAAATAATCGCCTTCCTTGTCTAAAGCTATAAATGCTTTTCCTTTTTCTATACAATTCAATTATTATATCAATGTAAGGTTTGTCTACACCGCAATCATGTAGTGCTTCCCAGATATATTTATGCCTAATAGAGCCAAATGCCTTGGCATAATCGATAAAACAGGTAGATTTGCCTGTCATATTCTATACTTTTCTCGATGACCTGATTAATACATTGGAGTTGATCTATTGTACTAAATGTGGGACAAAAGCCAGCTTGTTCTATATCATGATCCTGGTAAATAACGTTTATTATTCTGTTTTTTATTATGTTGCAAAATAGTTTGTAAAAGCTTTGGGTTAGTGAAATAGGGCGAAAGTTTTCCAAATTATCTTTTTTTTTCCTTTTTTATGTAGAACGGTTCTTTTGCTAACCTTCCACTCACGTGGAACTATCTTTTCTTTGATTATTTTGTTAAAGATTATACTTAGAGGTTGGATCAGTGCTTCTTTTCCTTCGATAATAGACTCATTTGGTATACCATCACTACCTGCGGCCTTTTTCTTTTTCAAGGGTTTAATAGATTTTTCTATCTCTTCTTCAAGAATGCTTAAGTCCTTGTTTCCCTGCACTATTTTGGGTGATTTTCAGCTTTTGTTCTAGTATCATCTCTATACAAGTTCTTGTAGTATTCCGTTATATCACGTACTATTTCTTGTCTGTTTGTTATAGAGATTCCTTTTGTTGTGTCTATCCTGTTAATAAGTGTTTTATTAAAAAAAACAGTTTGAAGTTTGATTTCTTTATGGATCCTGTGCTCGATAAACAATCATTGATTATTTTTTCATTATATTGCGGAAGATCAAAAGAGATCTTTTTTCTAACTATTTTGCGAATCTCAGAATGTTCAACCTTTTGTTCCAATGATTTGTTAATAATTTTATTTAGTCGTTCTCTTTCCTCTATTAATTTCCGGTTTTCTTCAGACAGTTTCTTGCTTCGTTTGTCCTTTGTTTCTTGAGTGCCAGTTTTCTGTTCATATGCGTCCCCAATAAGTTTCAATAAATTGGAGTATAAATTGTCCATATGGTCTTCTTTGTCAAAATACATTTCTTTCTTTTTTCTGTTTAAATTTTCAAGATAGTTTTCAGAGACGAAATAACACAGTATGTAGGCGACAACTGGTGGCGTGTGGCGAGGGACAGAATCAGGTGGAAGAAAGTTATCAACAATATTTAGTTTCTTGTTCTAATTTGTAAGGTTTTTGTTTGTTTGATTGTTTTTGTTTTGAATTGTATATATAATTTTCTGTTTTGTTGGCTGTAGCCGACTTCTAAGTTCCTCCTATGGGAGAGGCTTTTGTCTTTATAGATGCCAATAAAGCTTATTATTATTATTTATTATAAAATTTACTAGTTTTCAATTAATTTGTCATTAAAAAAGCACACACACATAAATATGTGGTGCGACATATGGATCCCAGTTAAGTTTGAAAATCGACCGATATGTGGTTAGCGCCATTCTGCAGTTGAATTTACAATTTTATAACTACAGAACCCATCGTAAGCGTGTTTTAACTACATCGTCTTCATAGTTTAATAAAGATTTACCAATAATAAAATTTACCATAGTAATAATTTAAATTAAAAGTGTTAGGTAAGTGGCAGAAACGAGGTTTGACACACTCTCATATCGCATAAGTATTTCTAAAGTGATACAACTGAAAAAAACATCATTAAAAAAATGTAAAATTCTCAGTCTTGTATGAAATACCGAAATTGTACCTGAATTATCTTTAAATAACAATCGCAAGTGAGATGTATCAGGTGGGATTTGAAGTTAATTTTGAAATTTTTTAGAATACTGTTGTACTTAAACATGAAGATAAATCAAAAATACATATTTTAGAGTTGTGTCACTTTTGAAATACATGTGCAAAATATTTTTATGGTTTGAAATTAAAATCCAACCAGATGAAATCAATAAAATTATTTCTACTAAAATAATTACCTAAACAAAAATTATTATCAAAACAAAATGTCGATCCTTCCATTTTTGATATAATGTGTAAAAATATGATTCATGAGTCTTTAGTTGTAAGCACTGATAATGCAGTCCCCTATCCACAAGAGTTTTTAATAGGCTCTGTCCGTCTGGATTACCTACTCATACATTAAAATTAAAAATTGGATGTCCTTGATGATTAGGCTTTTACGTTATCTTCAAACATATAATCAGTGCAATTTTAACCAAATCAAAAATTACTGCTATGCGTGAAAATATCATTGGAGGAAAAATTCTCAATTGTATACTTCAATACAAGATTTATATCGATAAATAAAAAAAACTAAAAATAATTTTTAAAAAAACAAAAACATGCTACTTATTTTTTAACCCTAAATATATTTTGATTAAATGATAAAGTCGGTTTACTTAATTGTATTTGAGAGAATTTAAAATAAGCCTCAAGTTATTTGAAGAGCTCACCACCACCTTAAATACGAAATGAGGTTTTTCTTTTCTTCTTGTGAAAGTTTTTTTTTCTACCTGGCAGAGAAAACTTTTCTTCAGATGTTCTCGTTAATGAAATTCTTTAGCTTTTTTTTTCTCGCTTTTAAACATCCAAACAGAGAAGGGAAGACATCGTGTGTGGCCCTTTATATTACAGAAAACCATTAGTGTACAGGATGACTACAATAGTCCTCGCTTCTCGCCCTTGTGTTTCATTTATTTTATAATCTCATATCAATATTATCTCCCTCAATCATCTGATATCATCTTGAATTATTTATGTAGGATTATCACATACCTTCTTATATGTTCCATCAGTTCGAGCAACCAACACCCGAGGCTGAAATTGAATTCAAAACGTTTTGATACACTTCTTTATCCGGCTGAATTCCTGCCATGAGTTGGTTTGTTGTGATGTTAAAAGATAAAACATGCGTCACATACTTTTAATATAATATTACTTACATTTTAACAGTTTCATTATTTTTGTTTTCTTTTTTAGTACGTTAAAAATTTTTATATAACTTGATTTAACTCTCGAAAGCTCTTTTTATTTTTTTTTAATGGTGTAAAAAATATATATGATGTAGTTAGTGATTAGTAATTTGGAAAAAAAAAAAAAAAGATCCAATATTTGAATATGAATATTTTTTAAAATTTTATTTCAGTGCTTCTTTCATTTAATTCCGTCATTATTGATAATTCGTTTACTGTAAAAATATAAAAAAATAATTTACCTCTGCAAAATATACACTTCGTTACGACACAGAATTCTTTTCCGACTCAGAACAATACAGTTACTATTTTTTTTTTGATCTTTGAATTCACACGAACGACAAACATAACACTTTCGTTCAAATTTCACACTAAGCCCACAATAACAGAAATAATAACAGCATCTATACGGAATGGTTTGTACTACACAATTGCTAAATATCCGACGCTTCTATCGAGAGGTCATGAGATATCGCTGCTAATATTTTTATAGCTGTAAAGACGATAAAAATGGTTGTCCCACATATGGTACTGAGGACCATGTAGAGTTAACAGCATTCATACACTAGAAAAAAACAAAAACAAAATATATAATAATGAAGAATTAATAACACCTATACCTAAAAATCCAATTAAAACATCCTCAACACATAAGATTCGGATTTTGATTATTCCAATAAATTAATAATTATCTTTTATGTTTTAATTATGTAGAATTATTATTATTTTAACTATTTAATTATTTATTAGTATCATATGCCAGACGAATGAACTCTTAATGGAAATAGAGGCAAGGATAGCTTCAGGAAATCGTTGCCTTTTGGAATCATCAATGTTTTATAATTCAAAGACTTCTCTTTGAGCGTCAGATTAACCATTTATAAGATCATCTTACGCCTAGTATGGAAGCGAGACCTGAGTTCTAACAAGAAAAGGAAAGAAGGCTTTGCTCTTGGGAAAGGAAAGTTCTTCGGAAAATATATGGAGCCACCTACACCGAGGGAGATTGGAGAATTAGGACTTATGAAGAGTTAAGGACAATAGCGCCATAAATAAATAAAATCATTTGCCATTGAAAATTAATATTTTGATGGTATCTAAAAATTGATAAGTGGGCTGGAAAAGTTTTGTAAATAATTAAATAATTAGTGATGACAGATTACATATCTTTTTCTTTTTTATAATTTTCTATTTTGAAGATGAGTGATACCATGGTTTCATTTTCTGCTCCCTGTGACATTATTATTTTCGAGTTATTCGATTCATTCTTCATTTTGTTTTATTTTTTAGTCTGCTCCCTTTGCTTGGTGTGGCCTAACCGCAACCGCAAATAGTGTTGGGCCTATCCCATGATTTTTTTGTTGTTGTTTTTTTATATTGACTTTTAATCAGCCATAAGGAAGAGTATAAGTAGTTCAAGTAGGAAGCTAACTTGGCTTGGCACACGAAATTTTCTAAATGATAATATTCCTAATTTAATTTGTGGTATCGATGGATGGTGTTTTCACAAGTCTATAACGTCATCTAATAGAGCCCGCATATCTTTCATATATACATGACTTATATTTGAATTATATATTGGAACTATTTATCTTTTTTACAAGGTACAAGGTATATGTAAATAATTTGAATAAATATTTATTCCACTAGCCCACTACAAAATAAATGTAAAATCTGATAATAATCTCCACCCTCAGCCACCATAACCTCAAAAAGTGATTTATATTATTTCCAATGAAGATCCTTTTAATTCTCTGGGTGATTTATGTAGCAATTATTAAATTCGTGAAATTTCTTTATTTATCACGAACCATTTTATCACGTTGTTTTAAAATTTACTAAATAATTAAGCTAAATAAAACATTAGTACGGTCCAGTAAACAATTTTAGAATGACTACATTACAAATGAAGACATTACCTTTGGCGGATTTCCAGAAGTATTTCATAACCGGGAAGAAGAACATTTAGAAAGCCTAATGACCTCTCTTGCCTCCTTTGACAGATTTTCACTACCCAGTTATAAAAAAAGATTTTCACAGTAACTATCTCCGATTTCCGAATAAATATATCTGAACACCTACCCTATTGGAATATTAAAAGGAAAAGATTTTGTATGAAATTGCAATGATTTGTTGTAAACTTACATTAAAAAAACTTATACCCGTAAAAGGCTGATGGTTTTAAAAAATATTATTTAACATTCCAAAGCCTTTAGGTCATAACAGGTTCCGTTATTTAGGGAGTACATATTGCTCTCAAACTATAAATATTCCCTCAAAACAAAAAGTGTTATTTCCTAAAAAAATTGTTTTGTTAGGTTTTTCTTTTAAAAATTCGTTACAGATCTTTCTTTGTATCTAAATGCATTTCTTTATAACCATTCCATAATTAAGAATCCATTTCCATCTTATATCTTATATAATTATAATTATGTTAGAACCTAATGCAGTTTCAAATGCTTCAAAAAATCTAAATATAGCTCTCACAAAAAAATAATATTTTAATTTATTTTTCTGTACCGGAAAAAATTAAATTAATTTTAAGGATATCACATATTTCCAGAACTATATTATATAGAACTTCGTTAAATGAACTTTGCGTTATTATTTATATTTGTAAGTAAAAAAATAACTTCTTATTTATTGGGTAAATTATGTTGTGCACATTCCTCATAATTCTCAAAATATTCTCCATCAAATTTCTAATATGGAAACTGTGGACAAAGTTTCGTTCTGAGCAGCATCAACAGAGTTAATGCGTGTCAAAATGTTACCTCCAATCAAAAGGAATATCCATCCACAGAATAGCTATCCAGCGATAATAAAAGAATTAAATTAGCATTTTTTAATATTTATTTTCCTTTTTTAATTCAGTGACGAAATATTAAATATATACATATATATATATATATAGACTGTTCCATTTGCTAGATTTTATAATTAAAAGAAAAAGAAACTACCTTATTCAACATAAGGTTTATCCCATTGCTCCATATTGATTAAAAATTAGAGCTTTTTGCTTATTTTCCTTTTTTAATTCAGTGACGAAATATAATATATACATATATATATATATATATATATATATATATATATATATATATATATATATATAGACTGTTCCATTTGCTAGATTTTATAATTAAAAGAAAAAGAAACTACCTTATTCAACATAAGGTTTTATCCCCATTGCTCCATATTGATTAAAAATTAGAGCTTTTTGCTTAACATATATATATATATATATATATATATATATATTTTGCTTTTCCCATTTAATGTATATTAACATTTTAAAATAGGAAAAGAGTTTTTTTTAAAATGATTATATGCTGTCTGGTATGATTGTTTTTAGGTGGAACGGATGTTTAATAAGAATTTTTTTTTAGGTTTTAGCAATTTTCTCAACCTAACTCTTGTTTCCTTCTAAAATTTAAATAAAAATTAAATAGTTTATTATGTTTAAAATGCATATTTCCATTAAGCGATTATCATAATGTCTTATTTACACAAGTAACTGATTTGTACGGCAAATGAAAACACCACGTTTTTTTTTTCCGGTTTTAAAAGTAACATTCTCCATAAAATCGACACGGATCATTAATTTGATCATACTATATGAAAGCTGTCTAAATTTGCATGTTTTTGTGAGATTAGCAGTTTTGTGGATAGTTTTTTTTTTTTGTCCGAAAAGCGGTGAGCTTTGAAGCATTATATGACATTACAACTTCCCTCAATAAGGTGAAGATCAAGCTGTTCCTTAGGTCCCAAGTTTGTAAAATTCAAGGTTACATATACTCTGCTCTTATTGGAAATTTAATGTTAAATTCGAAAATATGGTCGAAATTTGAAAAATGGAGATATAACAGCTTTTATGGTAAAAACGTGGTTTCCTCAAAAAAGTGCAACGGATTGTAATATAAAAGCAAGGTCTGCGGCATTTTTCTCCCTTTTCAATCTAGTTTCATCCATATATATATTCTTTTTTGATTTGGCCAATGACTTATTTCTAGCATTTTGAGGCGAGATATCTTTGACCGTTTAATCCTCTTCGGATATTCGGTGAAAATGATTACACGTAGAATATCATTGTTGACTCTAAGGATATGTTGAAGAATTTGGAGAAGGTACTTGAGAAGCGTGAATGATCGGCTGATGAAGACGGAGAGGTGGCTGATTGGAGAAACTCAGCCGGTGAATCAAACCTAAACGAGGGATCTCTGCTGACTCATTAAGGCCAAATATATCCACTCCCTTATCCGACGTTTAGCCCCCTCAAGAATAACAATAATGGCAATATGCCAGCTGTTTAATGGCTTTAAACTGTAGAAGTATTTTAATTATAAATAATTATTATCTATTTCTCAAACGTCTGTTGTATTGTAGAAAAAAAAAATATGGAATATCCAAACAATCAATTTATATACTTGTAAGGTTTCTTCACGGTTTATGAACACTGAAGACTGAATAAGAAATAACTCACTTTTCTTTTTAATTTACTTTTTTTTTTTTTATTGAGAAAGTAAAAAAATCTACCTCAAAGAGGGCAAAAAGTAATATGGATGGCTTTATAGATCCATTCACACTATATGTACTATATGAAATAAATGAAAAGGGGAAAAATAAATAAAGAATCCCAAACTATACAATATATAAAGTAAAAAAAAAAAAAAATAAAATAGATCGATTGAAAAAAAGAAATAAATAAAATAAAAACAATAATAATAGTAAAAACGAAGATAGGATTAAATTAAAAGTTAAAAATACAGTCATAAATTATTTACAATGTACACTCTCTTAGGGATCCCCCAACTGAACTCGTCCCTCCATTTCTTTCCATAATAGAGATCCCTGCGCTTCTCTCTCAATGATGTAAAAGAAACCCTTAGCAGGTTGAGTGAGGGCGTCATAGTACAGTCTCTTAGGGTATGAGTAGAGACGCTCGCCTTTGCCAGGACTCAAAGTCAAATTGTACAATATATCACGAGGCCACTACCTTTTTAATCTACAAGGAGGTTATAGGGGTGAGTAGAACTGGATAGGGGTTGTGCAAGTGGATTAGGATGATAAGAAAGTTTAATTCACTTTAAAGCTGTTATGTCTATTTGTCAAAATTGTGCTTAGCTTTTATTTTTGACTTCCATGATTCGCGTTATTGATCTCATTTAAAATTATTAAAGTCCTTTGAACATTGCAGTAGCTGAAGATCTTACTATAGAACTTTTAATGTATAAAGAAAATATGTAAATTATATCGCAATTAAGGTCAACTGAGGATCGCGGTTATACTATTACTAGTTGTTTTTTTTTTCTCCCATCTCTCTTCCTCGCTTCTCCATCCTTTCTACTTCCTCTTCTCATAAATAAGAATCTTTATATTTTTCACTATTTTCCAGAATTATCTTTTTCTTCGTTGTCTTCCACACACATACAAACACACACGCATGCATGCACTCACACACACATAAAAGTACATAAAATATTATACATGCTAGAAATCATCATAACCCAAATTACAAAGACTTCAGAAATATATCCCGGATACAACCCACAAAAATCACAGTAAACTTAGGTCCAACCATCACACATTGGCACACTCACCGAGCACAGACTAACAAAATCATATCTTAAAAGATATAATTCAAAATTAAATTTGACACAGGATAATAATCGTAATCTGGATTGACAGAAGCAAAACTTCAACCATATAATTTAGGATTGATTTATATTTGACAGAGTTCTAAATTAATTATGAATATAGTGTTTTCTCTATCAGAAAACGACTTGTTTAACCAAAACAAGAACGAACCCAGTAATTTTATCATTAACATCAATTTTGACAGACTGATTAGCAACTGAGATGTTAGAAGAGTCCATTTTTATTGAAGTTCAAGAAGAAAGCCCCAAAAAGGGAACACGATGGCCGAGCTAGTCGGGGCGAAGGTCTCAGCGCACTCGGTTCTGAAGGTCGTGGTTTTGAATCCCATCTGGCCGGGTTAAAATTTATTTTGTGGCAGACCTATGAAATGAACTTTGATCTGTCTACCATGGCAAGAATAGGTAGGTAACCTGTGGGATAACCCATCCTAGTCGGAGTGCATAAGAACGTTAAGTACCAATAAAAATGGTACATAGTAGTAAACTCGTGAGTCATGAGACGTGTGGCGCGAGAAACTGTGTCTCTGACAGTGCGCCACGCGTTTGTCATATCTCGTCAGTCACGCTGCGTCGCGTCTTGTCGTCAAATTTCGCTAACTTGTTCATTTGCATGTTACAAAAAATCGTGCTTTGCCATGTCGCGTCGTACGCGCCAAACGCGCCGCAATTTGCTCATTGCCTTATGGAATCTTGTTCAACTTCTTGAAATGAAGACTTATACGACACCTGACCATTGATCAGCGGATAGCCGTGTCCCCTCCTCGCATTAGCTTCATTGTCCCAGGCTTATCGTGACACGTATTTTTCTTTCCTTTATAAAAATTTCATTCTTTTTAAAGAAAATAATTATTTTCCTAATTAAACAATGTGTTTGCAGTAGGGTCAATTTATTTTTATGGATCATATGCTTCCGAATGTCTTATTCCTTCCGAATCTCTTATTTTTCATAACAGGAGTATCTATGGAATCACGTTCTCAGTTCTGTTAGTTTTATGAGGTCACCTGGTATTCTTGGATATAGCATGAATCATGGCAGATATAATCTCTTCTTGAATATCCTGAATGTTATTTAATGGTGCTGCAGACGCTTTGTAAGTTAGTTATGGCCGGGTGGAGAACTGTTTCTGTCATGGAACGGTTGGTGAATATTAAAAGACCCTTAGGCATACCCAGTGTCATTTTTCTTTAAAGGGCTAGTTCGTTAGCTGACAGGTTAGCCAACATCTTTTCTTATTTATCACACCATATTTAAATCTGAAAATTACGTCTTATGTTTGTTAACGGCTTCCGAGCTTGTTAGGAGTCGGCTAATGACTTGAGAGGGAAATGGTTTTAAAATTAGTTATTTCGTTGTGCTCACTTATATTCCTTTAATTAAAAAAAAAACATTACATTGACGATATTGAAAGTACCACGTTTCAGAAATTTGGGGTGATTTCATAAAATACCATACATTCTTGGGGTACTAAAAACATAAATTTAGGTTGTCTAAAAATATTATTGGTTTCATGGCAAAATATAAAACATAAATCAATCTTAAAAGACTGAAGTGTTAATGAAAATATTTCCCGGTCTACGCTGGGATGTAGTGTCACTTTTTTGTTATTGATTAATCTCACACTCAAACATAATTATTTCAAGAGTTTATACATTACATCATTCAAAAGCAAGCAACAGTCGGCCCGACCGCGTTGGGTGTGGGGGTGGGGGGAAAGGTTTGAAAATCGTTGTTCTTAGCTGTAGGTAGCTGTTTGATCGAATAACTCGAAAACCGTTACTTTTAGCTCATTTTGTGTTCTATACATTATTAAAGCAAATCAAATTTACAACAAACTAGGTTCTATTTATTTTTTCCTCAGATCAATAGTTTTAGATCTGTGGGGGAAGGAAAATCTGAAGAGATTGGCTAGCTTCCGTCTAGTCGCACTTCTCCGCAAAAACACGTTTGTCGGTACTTTTTTGGCTATAACTCCGAAACTATCTGTCCGATCCCGGTTTCTTTTTTTCATCTGAAATCTGGTTAAATTTACACCGACTTAGGTCCCATGTATAAAACTTTGATTACATCCCGTAAAATGCCCATGTCAGTACGCTAAATGTGTGTTTTAGGAAAATATGACGATTCTAACATGTCCAGTGGACTGGGGTGGTATAAGATTAATTTAGCCATAAACGTTTTTTAACAGCGGTTTAAAAATAATAATGCAAAGAAAGGAAACCATCATTACGTCCCAAAGTGGGCCGAATAGCACTTCTAACTGGAAAAAACGTTTTGTTCCTAATTTATATATTTTTTTTTTTTAGTCGCAGTGTTTGGGAAAAATGTTTAAAACATTTTAGGACAACGAATTTCCAATATTTTGGAAAAATAATGGTATTTTTGTAAAAAAAAAATTAAAAAAAAAATTAATGTTTTAAAACAATCTCCTATGAACTTCTACTCATTACAATAAAATAAAATAAGCCACGAATCAATAATCCGGACAAATAATCTCGATTTACAGTTGTCAACAAATCATCAAATTTAAAATTTCATTATTTGTATAAATATTTGGTTTAATCTGGGATGATACCTAGATACTTCGGTATGCATTTTTTTTTCATTGGGATGTGTTCACAAAAATTAGCAGTTTTGTGGTAAAACGATTATTTTATATTTATTAAGAGAATCAGAGTGAGAATGTTCTATTTATTAAGTTCTATTAATAATCTCTGAGCCATGGAATAGTAACTTATGTACTGTTACAGGCATGCATATAAAACCAAGGATAGAGGTTAAGGTACAAATCTATTGTCACTGCCAGATATGATTCGAATTTGTCAAAATCTAACTCAAATCTAACTCAACCAGAATTAATCGCACTTAAAATAAAATAAAACATCTGCAGAATTCCCTTGTCGGTAATTTAAAAAAAAATCTTCTTGCCGTATTTCAGTTATTCGAGGTCCCAAAACCAGGTTTTGGCCTATCCACAATTAACCCAATTTATCTTTCAAAATATAATTGAATTTCTTCTTTTCTTTTTTTTCAATTCAGTTTTTCAGATTCAATTCTTCTTTCTTATAGGGGATAATACGAGGAATATATTTTGTAACTTAAACTCATCGCACGTTTTTGGGTCAAATTATATTTCCACTTAGTTAATTTGCAGTCAATTTAACATGCTGGGGACTCATCATGTACTAGTCGTCTCTTTTTTGCAGAAGCTAATCTTAAATTTTTTAATTGTCTGGCGGTCTGGCCGGTAGTTAGATTTTTTTAATATTAGCAGTGTCTCGCTTTCCACATGATCGCACGGCAACCTCAGCTGCAAATGTGATTTCTGAGTACCGGAAAAGGAAAATCCATCAAATTGTTAATATAGCAGACCATTGTGCTGGTAAAGTTAGTATACAATATAAGTGCTAGTTAACAACAATTATGGTACAGGTGACATGCGGTGTCATGTTAAAAATATTGTAATGAAATTAAAATTACACTTTAAATTGATTTATTTAAAACAATAAAATTGATAAATAAAATCCAGTATTAATAAATAGTGACATCGTCCATGTTTAATAAATAAAAAACTATTTCAGTCCCTATGGCTCAAACAAAACCAGCATTGACACTGAAAAAAGTAACGCAATTGTTAGTATACAGATGCATTTTCTTGTGATTAGAACTTCTAAGGTATTAAGGCAATGATATTTATAAAATCCTCTAACTAGATATTTTTCTTTTCAACAGTGAACGGGATTCGGTGATATGTAATTTTTTGCTATGATTTATTTCCACTTAAAATTCATTTTTCGTTATACTGTAGAGGTTAACAATGTAGTTGAATCTGGTAGAAAAATCGATATAATTACTAAAATGGCAGTTATTAGCAGCTGATTTTTGCTGGAAAAGTTAATATAGATACTAGTGTCTTTAATCAAAAAGGTTTCACGCGGTGGCATTTCAAAAATATATTAATGAAGTTAAAATTAAGCGTATAGTATAGTTTTGACATGGTACAATCATAATCGGTTATTCAGTATTTTTCTGATGAATGGCGAAATCAATTTACCATAAAAAATCGGTTTTACGACAAATACAGATTCCATTGTGAATTAATTATAGTTTTCCATGTTGGCTAAAACTTGACAATCGAATAATAATTTAGCCACAGACAGTGTAAGTGTAGTTGTAGGTAGGCTGATAGCTGGTCTTACAGTTATTTTGAGTGATAATCACTCAAAATCTATAGCCCCAGCAAAAATAGGTCAAATCAGTGTTCCTACAATGAAAAAGCCGACACCTGTCAGTAAAAAGTCAATGTAATAGCTTTTGACGTATTACTAAAGCACATTTTTACCAGAGTTATAAGCGGTGTAGGGGGGCTTTTATATAAAGGAAAAAATATAAAATCGTTTTTAAACTTTCATATCTTGTCAGTATTGACTATAGCGGTAATGTACCTTTTGTGCAATAATAATATGCTTGGATTAGGAAAGTTTATGGCTGAAGATTATCGTAGATGGAAAAGGTATTGAACAATCGGGAGTGTCAAGACTGAGGCAAAATGTGCTGAGGCGTGAGATAGCCATAACTATTCGATGTCGAAGTCATTTTATAGGTTAATGGTCTGGAGACTCCTTGCAAGGATGATTACTGACTTGATGGCGGGCGGTGAACTCCATCAGCGGACATCGGGCTGACCTTTGCCGCGGTCCTTCTGCCGATACCGTTACTGTTCCTTAACCCTACTCGCTCGGTTGTGTACTTACTTTTCACAGTCTTTTTGCAATTGATGTTATTAAGAAATAATGTATGTATTTTCAAAAGAAACTTAAGCCAATTACTCAAATTCATAACGTTAAACAGTTAACCATCGCGACGTAATGTAATTGCCAAAATATTTGCTTGTTTTGAAAACAATAGATGTAACGTGTAACACATTAATAATAACATAAATATAAATAAAATTAAAATATGCTGACAAGATAATGAAAAAGGACTTTTAATCCTGAAGATGGGAAACTACAGCTCCCGAAACATGGAGTGAAATAGTTAAATAAATTCTTATTAGCGACTACAATGTCAAGTAAATTAATTATCAACTAACTACAACATAATTATTTCAAGATGTTTGTTCATTTAGTTAAAGATATTTATATAACATTAGTAAATAGAAAAATGTACATGATTTGAACGTGGTCAAATAATATTAGTTTAAGCAGCAGGCGGGATTATGATGGTCAGCATAGAGGGTGTGATTGATTACATGAAGTCAGTGCATAGAGCTCTGTTCATATAACGGGGGGTCACGGTTTGGTATGGCTTTTATAAAGTTTTTTTTTTTTTTTGTATCTATTTGCGTTTCATCCACATTGGGACGTTTCATTCTGCCCTGCCAGAAAACGTTCCACGACATTCTCGGTTATTTAGATTTGATATTGAAGAAAGATTTGACCAAAAGTTAAGATGTGAATTGCTGGTGTAATCCGGTGGTGGTTTTTGTTTCTGTTAACAAAATTTGTAGTTGAATTTCGAGTGACCAAGACTCTACGTGTTATTTTCAGCTTATTACTGCATTCATTTCCAGACTAACATTCATGCCATGTTATTTGAACCTTATAATGAACTTAAAATACGAAAAATAGATTGGAAGTTGAGATAGTGGTAAGAGGGTCCCTGCTTTTTTAACGATTGTAGTTCCCGCTGGTGAACATTAACTCCAATGCCTTTATGATTCGCATGAAATTCTGCCTAGTAAAATGCAAAAATGTTTGATAATGAGCATCATACGGTTTGATGGGTCTTGTTTATTCTATTATGAATTTAGAAACCAAAGGTAGCCAACGATTTATCGATATGATAAATCTATTGTTTTCGTGTTCTAAGAAATTCATCTTTTTGGGACCAATAATAAAAAAAAAAAAATTGGTGACACCCTGAGACTGATACAAAACTTTCCAAGTGAAAGTTTTCGACCATTAATGGTTTATAACTTAAATTTCCTCTGTATTTTTTTAATTTTTATTAAACAGTAATTCTTTACTTTGTTAACTTCCTCTTTGCCCTTATCACACTATCTTTATAGTAAAGATTGCCAACACAATTCATGCACTAATTTTCTATTATATATTAATACTGATTTACCCTACTCAATCTCAAAAATAATGATTAATAATAACATGATGCTTTATAAAGATTATTAATTGTGCATTATTTTGTTTTAGCTTGCAACTGCAACGGCTTTTCCAAAAGATGCGTTTTCGACAAGACTCTTTATGAGAAGACTGGACACGGAGGTCATTGTATTGACTGCAGCCACAACAGGGATGGACCAAATTGTGAAAGATGTAAAGACAATTATTACCAGGATAAGGAAACTCTCGCTTGTTTGCCATGTAACTGCGATGAAACAGGTAACTAAATAATTTTTGTAAGATATGTTTTTGAATTAATGATGTGCACATCCGTTTATTTAATAGTGATTTGTATTGATATTTCTTTTTTTTTTTTTTTTTTTTTTTTTTCAAGAATTCATTATTCGAAATGTGTAATAATTATTGTCTTTAAAGAGAATTTGAGTTTATCAGTTGAGTTCATGTAATAATGACTCATGGGTTAATTCCATACCGACGTTCAGAATATTATGGTCGATTTTATGAACTAGGTACGTTTTGTAAAATATCATATTTCTAATGATTTTCTACTGTTGTCCAAGCATCGACTTTCTATCATATCTTTTTTATTCTCTGCCGCTGAAAAGACATCTCACTGTGCCTTCTATGTGGAGATTGAAGAACCAGTCGTTGCCATCTTGATCCGATTGTTATCAAATGATGTTGAGCTCAACCAGACAAGACCTGCTTTCACCGCCCACTGCTTCTCTTCCAATGTCGGCCTTAATGTTACAAACGCAACATTATCGCAAGTTACATTTGATGCTTGTTGAGCATACCCTACTCCTGCGGTATCTACTTCCGTACATGGCATTATATCGGTGGTTGTCGTAAAGAAGTGGATGTCAAATTACTTTGAAAATAAGTTAACTATTAAACTTCAAACCAGAATTTTTAATGTCTGCATCATGAAAAATTGGTTTAGTTGTGCTTGTAATTAAGATCTTGAAGTTTCTATTTAGGTGAAAATGGTATTTTTAGAGTAATTACGGGATTTAGGAAAACGGTAAAAAATGGCCTAGTGATTTTGGAATTCTTTCTGTATGTTGAAAAATTTGGGCTCAATTAGATTAATTTAATCTCAGTTTGTTGTATATTTAATCTATTTAGATAGAAAGGTAGGGGCACCCCTTCCATAAAATGGGCCCTTTGGTTACACACACATACATTTTTTGCTGTAATTTTTTTATTTTGATAAAATTATGTCGTGATAGTATTTTATATTTTATGTAAAATGCTTCAGTGCCATAACAATTAACAAGTTTATGCCAATAAGGCTGATAAATATATGTTTTTTTATAGGCTCGAGAAGTTTGCAGTGTAACAGTGAAGGAAAATGTGCCTGTAAACCGGGTGTTACTGGGGATAAGTGTGATCACTGTGCTGCTGACTACTATGACTTTGGAGCTGCAGGGTGTAAAGAATGTAACTGTCTTCCTGCAGGAAGCTTAGCCAATGACCCACAATGTGACCAAGATCAAGGGAATTGCGTTTGTAAGGCTAATGTTGAAGGGAAAGACTGTAGAAGGTATAACTAATAGCAATACATAGTTTTAAAATTATTTCATAGATATCTTATATATTTTATTTAAGTCATTTATTTTTGGTTTTCCTTTCAGCTCTTCCTGCTCTATACTGTTACTAATTTTTTCAATTTTTTTTTTTTTTTTTTTTTTTTTTTTTTCTATTAACTGTTTAAATGAATATTTTTTTTTTTTTTTTCTGTTTTGTTCAATGAATGTGAGTATAAATTGCACTAAAAGTCCTATCCCTCTTATTTCAGTAGATATTATAAGCCAATAGGAAATACATTGTTACCTGATTTAAGATGGTTAGGAACAGAGTATATTTTAAAACCTCTAACAGTCTAGAATTTTGCTTCACTTTGGAAATTTCAATTTATCAGATTTCCTGGAGATAGGATGTAGGAATTATCAGATTTATCAGATGAAGGATGTAGGAAACATTTACATGGCCAGAAGGAGTTGGGATACTGCAAGCAGTTTGTTTATTTGTTGGGGCTTAACATCCTTATATACTCTAACCAGGATAGGAGGGACGGGTTATCCTACTAAGTTATCCTACCACCATTCTGCCAGGGTGGGCAGATCAAGATTCAATCCATGCATCCATCACAAAATTAATTTTATGTGCCCAGGTTGAATCAAACCCATGAGGTGGGACCTTCTCAACCAAGCCCACTGAGACCTTCCTCAACCATTTCCCTACTTATTATCATTATGAGTCCTTAAATAAGATATGGACCTCCTCAACTAATTTTCTCTATTCATCTTGGTCTGCAGCCTTGTGGTGTAATCCTCTCACTTATGCTTGATGGAGGCCTTCTTCCAAGCTATCCAGTTATCCAGAATGTGGTTGTATTCGAATTCTAACTCCTCCTGTTTTTTTATGCAATAATTATCCCGGCATCCTCCCTTCAGCCATCCTCTCCACATGCCCCAATCATCTTTAGCTCGCTTTCATTATTTGGATGACTATATTTTCCTCCCTAAACAATGTCATCAACTCTTCATTTTTTCTTACCTTCAAGTCACCATTCACCAACTTCAGGCCCAATATCTTTTTTTTTTTATGTAGTCATTGCTTTTATCATTTATTTTAATTAGTATCTTTTGAAAAAATTTCAATTTGATTTATTTTTATGGTCAATCGTTTTTTCAATGATCAGTTACATCGTTACAGTGCATTTCTATAATACTTTTACTGAAAAATGTCATATAAAGTTATGACATAAAGATTAAATGTTTTTGTTCAACATTTTAACACATTACATTAGACTAATGGAGGTCATTTTTTGACTTGAACAAAAAGATTTTATTAAATGTATTACCTAATTACTTTATGTGATATTTTTAATGAAATTTGTTCTAATATTAATAATTTAGTTATTTAATTTTATTAAGTAAGATATTTTATGAACTTATAATAGGAATTTCACCTAGTTTTTCTGTTTCAGGTGCAAACCAGGCTTTTTCAGCTTAGATAAGGATAATGAATTTGGCTGCACACCATGCTTTTGTTATGGCCACTCTTCTGTTTGTAATCATGCTTCTGGATATTCAAGAGGTTATTATACAACATAATAATAATAATAATAATAAAATATTCAATTATAAATATTATTATCATTATTTTTATAAATCGGCATTGAATAATTAAAATTTCACATTGGAAACTTTAAATTACACTTCAATTAAGAATGTAATGAGACAAAGATTATTAAAATAACAAATGTTTCAAAAAATGTTAATACATTTTTAAAAGCATGTAATTCGCATGAAATTAAATTTTTAGGGGTCATGCTGTTTCTTGAACTTCCAACATTAAAAAAATGTAAAATTTGTTGCAATGCTACAATTTTCCACTGAATCAGTAGTTTACACTGCCAATGTCCCTTGTCTGATCAGTTATCACTTATCTTGTACAGCTAGTACATTTAAAATTGAAGATTATTTATCTTATGGATGATTTTGTAAACTAAATTTATAGACTATTTTAAAAAAAAATGAACCATGAATATCAATTAATTATGAAACATGGGTAAACATAACTAATTATTTAAAATAAAATTTAATATGGAACGGTAATAGTTAATTATGTGATATATATATATATATATTGAACCATTTTGTTCTAACTTTTTCAACTTTAGTAAAAGGTTTTTTTGCTGAAAAAATACTTATTTATTTAATAAGTTTTGTTTTTTATATTGTGTTTCAAAATACTATTGATAAAAACCAGAATTCAACATTAGAGAATTCCCATCTCAACAATATTTTATTAATCAATTAAGATACTTTTATTTTTAATACATAATATGTCATGTCTACTTTTATTTCAGTTGTCATTGAAAACACATTTGCAAGAAATGCAGAACGATGGACTGCTCAAACAAAGTTCCAGAAACCAGTAAATGTACAGTATGATTTTCTTACACAAGTCATTTCTGTCACTGCAACTGATAAAGAACCAGTTTACTTTTTAGCTCCAGGTAATTTTATTTTGGTGAAATAGAGCTGATATTTATTGCAGATATTAAGAGGTTAATTAAATATGTTTATTTTAAATTATTCATTCATTCAAAACCCATTAGGAAAGAACAGTGCATTTTTAGCTTAAAATGTATAGTATTTAAGTTAGTTTATATTTTTACTGCTCATGGTTTAAAATTTGAAATAGAAAAAAAAAAAACTATTTTATAGTGCTTAATAGTTCTCTAAATGTATAAATAGAACCTAAATAGAACAATCAGACATTTTTATAATGGCTACATGATTAGAGCTTTTGCCAACAAGATAAACGTAAAAAAACCTTTTAGCAGTGTACAACATAAAATTAATGCTCAGAAAATATATTTATACATTTTTGTTTTTTTTATAATTAGAAAATATATTATTGTATCATTTATATAGATAGTTGATAAAATAATTGAAATGTTTTATTGAAATTACATAATATCATGAACTGTTTATTTCAGAAAGATTTCTTGGAGACCAGAGAGCAGCTTACAATCAGGAACTAGAATTCAAGTTAAGAGTAAATGAAAGAGGCGTAGCTTCAATAAATGATGTGATTCTTGAAGGGAATGGTATCCAAATTTATCAAACGATTTTCGGACAAGGAAATCAACTGCCTGCTACAACCGTAAGTATGGCTATTTCTAGTCAGCTAGTCATATGTCTTTTATTGTTACACATTAATTTAGCTTTTGTAGGACCTGTCTACAAAAATATGGCAGCATTAAGAATAAGGATATGAATATTATTAAATAAATAAACCAATAATCTTCACATTATCTGGTCAGATTATGTGATTTTTGACTGACTAGAGTGACTGGAGATAAATCCGAAATTGGATACTAAGGAAGAGGCATGAATTTTATTCAATGGAGGAATTCAGGTTGAATGAAAAAAATATTTTCTAGAAAGGAAGAATTAAATTATTTTAATAACAGATGTGCCTTGGCCATAGCCCATGGTCCAGAACTTGTAGAACAAAGAGATAGAATAAAGAAGATAAAGAAGGAGGAAGAAGACGATAAAAGAATAGCTAATCCAGAAAAACTGGATCAGTGGATTTTCTATCTGAATCTAGAATGAGTGCATAATAGGGATTGAATATAATACTTTTGTAGTGCAAAGTATCAAAGAGGAATGAAATTTGAAAAAAAAAAAAAAAATGTAATCATAAGCTGTCATGGTTTAATGAGCTAAACTTTCTCTCTTCAGTATAAAGCTATAAAATAAAACAAAGTGAGGATATTAAGTTTCAACCAAACTCATGTAATCGCAATAATATAATTTAGAAATAATCAATATTGATCAATATACTTTCTGGGTATTGGAATATTAATGGAATCATACCATAGAATAAAACTTCTTTGAAAAAATTAAATATATCTCCATGAAAGTTGAAGTAAGGTTTGGAATCAATATAAAAGTTTGCTTGTTATTTGATCATATTTAAAATAAGAAAAAAATAAAATACTTTGCCTGTCTGTCTCGCAAACTTTGAATTCATTATTACTATAGTAGATTGCCTTTTACGGTTCATGATTTTGAAGAAGGATTTGAAGATATAAGAGGTTTCTTATTTAAATCACTTATGATGTGAATAACTAGTGATTTAGAGGAAGATAAGTTATGCCTTATCTGGAAGATAGATTCACTTGTGCCTCATTGATGCTCATTTCCAGAATTTGAGTATAGGCATCACTCTGGATAAAAATTTTTTTAGTTATGCCTCTTTGGTCCTAAATGACCTGGAAAGTGCTTTTTTGTAACTTATTGCTGGCTGGCCAAAACAATCTTTTACCCTTTTACCCCTTGCCCTATATTCCAACCAGATTTACTGACATGTGTTCTTAGTCTGTTAAAAATCTCAAGATACATTGGGCCATGAATTGTAATAATGTATGTACATTATTTTGATTGGACATGAATAGTATTAAGTTGAAATAATAAGTCCCTTATGTAATGAATAGAGATAAATCTAGTCCATCCCATTTTAAGAATATCAATTTAAATTAATACACATTAATTTTCAGACAAGTGTCTACAAGTTCCGTTTACATGAAGATCCAGACTTTGGTTGGGAACCAAGAAAGAAATCCTTGGAATTTATGAGCATATTGTCTAACTTAACTGCAATTAAAATTAGAGGCACCTATTCCAGAAATGGTAACTATTACATTAAATATAATTGACTTCTAGTAAAAACTCTACATTTTTTTATTCCTAAATAAAATAGTTTTATTATAAATTACAAAATGAATTTTCATTATAATTATTATTATTTGTTCTGTAAAACACGGAATACAGTAATGTGGTTTTCCAGGACAAACGCTGCAAAACATTATATTATTAATTATTTTTTAACTTTAGATTTTTCAATAATTTTACATACTCGTTTTATAAAAAAAGAATTTTTTAACTTCTCTTCGGTTTTGCAAAACCTTTTTTTAAATTACTTTTAAAAGCCTCCCACAAGAATCTAATCATGTATGTATAATATATGGAAGAATTCTTCAATGTTTGTATGTACATGAAAAAATTGTTGTATCTGCTATCACAGAGCACAATTGGCAGGAAGAAAATGAAATATTGATTGAGCAATTTTTGTAATGCAGAAACTATCAAGTTGCAAAACATTCTGTAGTAGTATTCTGTTCTGCAAAACATTCTGTGAGTATTGCTCATAGTCATTGAAGTTATCATATTGAAGATTAAAAAACACAGTAATTATGTTTACTAGTTATAAAAAGTGTTAGTACAATATATTAGTATAACTATGTGATATATTTGTTTAATCGTTCATCAAATTTAAATGTTTTTTCAAAAATTAAGTTTGATAATCTTACTTTTTTTCTCTCTCAGATTTATAATAAGCAAACTCTAACAGGCAACTTTTCATTCCTTAATGTCTGTCACTAAGAAGTTTCACAATATAGTTAAAATATAGATAAATGAACATTGAAATATTTAATTTCCTGCATTTTTTTAAGGCATTGGGTTCCTTGATGATGTGAAGTTGGGTACGGCCAGGAGAGGTGCTGCTGGTCAGCCAGCAGGATGGATAGAAATATGTACCTGCCCTAAAGGGTACATTGGACAATATTGTGAATCATGTGCTCCTGGTTATAGGCATGAGCCACCAAATGGAGGTCCTTTCTCAGTGTGTGTACCATGTAACTGCAACAATCATGCTGACCACTGTGACCCTGAATCAGGTAAAGAATGTTATACAGTGGACGCCGCTTATAAGACTCACTTTAGGACCAACAAAAAGTGAGTCTTATAGGCGGATGAGTCTTATAGGCGAAAAGGAAAAATAATATTAAAAATACCTTTAATTTACGAGAAAAAAACTTTATTTTATCAGTTAATATACATAGCGTGTATGAGTTGAAGATAATGCTGAAATATAATTTACAAATAATTTACATTGGTTTTAAAAACATTGTTATTTTAGTTTGTTTTTATTATTTTTTCTAGTATTTCAAGAATGTATCGCTCCTAATCATAATGCTTTTCAAAATTGGTCCTTTGGTACTGGGCAGCTCTCCTCAACACCCCTAGAGCCCTTAGAACCTCAGAGTGTGAAGGTGGAAGCGTCACTTCATCAGTTTCCTCCTTGTCTACTGCGTCATCGTTCATGACATTCGATGCCACGCTGGCTTCGATGCTGCTCCTGGCTAATCTCATGACAGACTCTCAGATCAGGTCCTCAGAATATGCCTCAGAGGTTTCAAGATTGTGGTCGATATCCATCCACTCCTCGTAGGTCTTTGCAGTTAGGTCTTCTGGCTTCTCTAAAATGCAGCTGTATTCCTCCTTCTCCTGCTCTTTGCACAACACAGCAGTGTCACCCTTTCTTTGCAGGCCTTTGTTCCTTTGGCTCTTTCATTTTTAAGGACATACGTGTGTTCAGGTAGCACTCTGTACAATAGGCCTGTTTCATCTGCATTGAACACGTCGGAGGGTGAAAATTCAGGGATAAGAGAGGGCCATTCTTTCTCAAGCCATAATCTAGCACCTGCGGAGTCTGCATCACCTTGCTCTCCATGGGTTTTTTTGGTAGGCAATATTTTCTCTCTTTTTCCAATGATGAAACCATCCTTCTGTCGCTTTGAAATTATCTTTACCCATTTTTTCTACCAATTCTTCAGCTTTTTGGCGAAGCAAAGTTCCTGAAACGCGAGCTTCTTTATCCCTAACTTTTAGAAACCATTCTTTTAACGCGCATTCAACATCAGCGTCTTTTTCACCCCTTTTCCTTTTACGGCTCTGAGATTTATTTTGTAATGCTTCACTTTCAATTTCTGGTCTATTTTTCAAAATCCTGCCCAATACAGTTTGTGATACGTTAAGCTTACCAGCTGCCTCGCGTTGCCATATTTGTGGAAGAAGGTCGCACTATTTCAAACTAAGAGCACGTACTCATTTTAACACTGAATAAAAAAAAAAAAGACTTTTTGCAACTTGACACTTGCATAAAGACTGACCTGTGAGTTACTGGAAAGGAAGTTACTGGATAAGGAAATATTGTCACGGTTGCTAAGCCACCGTTTCCGCAAAGACGAGGCGAGGGTATACGGGACTGTTTTTTTTTTTTAATTTCGGAGAAACTGATTCTTATATCTGGAGTGGCGAGTCTTATAACCAAATTTTTTTGTGTGTACTTGGATATGTCGAGAACGTTCAAGTCGATTCTGAGTCTTATAGGCAGCTGAACCTTATAACCCATGAGTCTTATAAGCGGTGTCCAATGTATATATATCTAAACTTTATATTATACTCTTCAGATTAAGGCATTATAGTTGACAACTGAAGGTTTCTAACTCTTATAGATTTACAGTGGGCCCAAATCCTACTAGATGTGTATGTTCATTACAATACAAGGAATTAAAATTTTTTAAAAATATGTTGGCGTGAATTTGATATTTAAATTCATTGAACAAAATAATTTTGGTTATACAGGCTAGTCCCCATAAAAGAGTTAATAAACTCTATTTCTTCATAATATATTTTTATTTATAATCTATTTATATATTGTATTATTATTGAAGCTCTTTTGATTATGTAAACTTATTCTTTTAAATCTATGTTAACTTACTTTTGTCATTTATTTAGATTATGGATAATGGTTAAAGTGTAAACTTATATTATCATTACACTAAACTATACTGTGTTAATCCTTCAGCAATAAATTTTCTATGCAGTGATTTACAATACTAAATTATAAAGAACAACTTATTTTTACTATTTAAACTCATATACATATTTTTAAATAGCAATTCAACATTAACATTTCTATTTGTTTTTTCAAGTATTTTATATGTTTTTCAATAATGAATCTTTACTATGCATAACAGGTAGATGTCTTTGTCTCAACAACACAGCAGGTGATATGTGCGAACGCTGTGAACGTGGTTATTATGGAAATGCCATAGCTGGCACACCTCATGATTGTAAAGTATGCCCATGTCCTAATCAAGGGCCTTGCTATCAGTATGGCAGTGATACTGTCATTTGTCTGGAGTGTCCCAAAGGATATGCTGGTAATTGTTCTTTTTTTTTTTGTAATAATTTTCAAATTTATTGAGATTCATAGCTTCTTTATATTTATAATTTGCTCCTATGTTTATAATTCTTCATAATTTATATTTTGCTCATACTGTTTTTTCTTTCAGGTGAACGATGTGACCAGTGCAGTGATGGTTACTATGGTGATGTCGATGGTGAATCTGGTTCAATAAAGTTGTGTAAGCCTTGTGACTGTAATATGAATGTAGATCAAAACGCTGTTGGAATATGCGATTCTGTTACTGGAGAATGTTTAAAGTGTATTTATAATACTGATGGCCCACACTGTGATCAATGTTTACCTGGTAATATATTCCTTAACCATATAAATTGAATATATAAAGTTTTCATTATTAATTATTTACTTAATATTGGTTATTAAGTATTGTTGGTAGTATTAAGTTATTTTTTATGAATGTAGTATTATAAAATGTGTTTTTATGTTAAGGATTTTATGGTGATGCTCTGGCCTTACCAAAAGAATGGGATATATGCAAACCATGCATGTGTGACCCCATTGGTACGGAACAGTCAGGATCTGGACCACTTCTGTGTAATCAAATAACTGGACAATGTCAATGCAAACCAAATGTTACTGGCATAAAATGCAACCAATGCCAACCAGGATACTACAACATAGAGAGTGGAAGAGTAAGCATATATTAAAGCACCTCTGATTTAGTAATAGAAATTGATAAACAATTTTAAGAAATAGAGCACACAATTTTATTATTTATTTTTCGGTACAACAGTCCTTAGAGCAAGACCAGGACCTCATCAATAAGTTTTCTCTATCCATTTCAGTCCACGGCCTTGTGGCGCCATCGTCTCACTCCTACCTGACGGAGGCTTGCTTCACGTCTTCCAGCCATCTCAATCGGGGCCACCATCGAATTCTAAAAGCTTCTGGCTTCTCTTTTAACAATTTTCGAGGTAATCTATTAGCAGGCATCCTCTCCACGTGTCCCGACCACCTCAATCTTGCTTTCTTTATTTGGGCGACTACATCTGGCTCCCCAAACAATGTCATTAGTTCTTCATTTTTTCTTATTCTCCCATTTGCCATTTAGACACTTTGGCCAAATATCTTTCTAAATATTTTCCTCTCCCAAACCCCAAGTAGCTTTTCACATCTTTATGCAAGCAAATATGTTTCACTTGCATATTTCACAATGGGTCTAATAATGGTTTTATAGGCTGTTATTTTAGCCTTATGCAATAAATCTTTAAATCTAAAAACTTTTTGAACTGCAAACAGGCATCTGTTGCCTCCTGCTATTCATCCCTTGATTTCCGTGATAACATCTTTATTACTTGTTACAAGTGACCCGAAGTATTTAAATTCTTTACACTCTGGGAAGCTGTTTTCCCTGAACTGGATTTGTTCTTCTTGCAGCTGGGTTCTAGGCATTAACATATATTCAGTTTTTGTTTTTGTTGATTCGTAAAACCACGTATTTACAAGCTCATTCCAGTTCTTGAAAGAGCACACAATGCTCCCTTAGAATAAGAAGTATGGTTTTGTAAAAAGTTAACACCTGAACGGATTTTGGGTGTATCGACAATGTACAAAAGAAAAAGAAAGAAAATAAAATAAACCATGGGCCTATAAACATTAAGCAATCTTTTAAAAAAGTGGGGAGAGGGGGGAAGAGAGCCCTTATAAGCTATAATAAGTGCATGGGGGCAAGGGCCTGAGAGCACCCAATACAGAAAAAACCTTCTTGTGGGTTTGATTCTTACCTAGGTTGTTTGATATTTATTTTGTGGTGGCCCAGCGATATGAATTAGTCTTCTCATTCTGGCTTGGACAGCTTGATAACCCACACTTCTTGTGCTAATGGGAGTCTAAAAGGACCTTTATCCCTAAAAAACAAGCTATAAAAAAAAGAAAAGAAATATCTAATAAATAAAGATATAATTGTCTTTTATCTGAAGTAAATAAAGAAATTCTCTTAAACGATAATACTACTTCAAACTTCGACAAAATAGAAATGTATGTATACATATATTCTTCCTTAGTTATTATAGATTACATTAATCAGTAACGAATTAAACTGAATTCAAAATAAAATTAATAAAATAAATAACTTTTGAATGTACCTAAAGACGAATCTAAAAATGGATAGAGAAGTCAATATCAAATATAATGGAGATGTTAATAATTTGTTTTTATCATTCCCCGAGTTGCATAGAGTTACTCCTATGTAACACACAGCTATAGTCAAAGTATAGGAAAGCTAGCTTAAATTTGAATGTACCTAAAGAAGAATCTAGAAATGGATAGAGAAGTCAATATCAAATAAAATGGAGACGTTTATAATTTGTTTTTCTCATTCCCTGAGTTGCATGGAGTTACTCCTATGTAACACACTGCTATAGTCAAAGCATAGGAAAGATAGCTTAAATTATTTGTTGATAGAGTGTTCAATTAGTTTGACAGTGCATTGTGATAATGATTTCTGCTGCATCTTGGTCTCTTGAGAGGTGTATATTTTTTTCTAAAAATAAAGCACTGAAGCAATTTTCATATATTTAACTCTACAGTCATTCATTACTGTAAAAAAAAAATCTGAAGTTAATTGTATTTTGTCATGAAAAAAAAAAAAAAAATTTATCTGTGATGATACCAATTTCATATTACTTTGTTTTGTTTTTAGGGGTGTCAATCGTGTGATTGTCATCCAGTTGGTTCCTACAACAATACCTGTGATGTACAAACTGGGCAGTGCCATTGCAGGCCTGGGGTAACTGGCCGCTTATGTGACCATTGCCAGGACAACCATTTTGGATTTGGAGGGCTTGGAGCTGAGGGTTGCTTGCCATGTAATTGTGATGAAATTGGATCCAAACATCTTCAGTGTGATCAGAATGGTTATTGTGAGGTTAGTTTTTATCTTTTGTAATTGTTGTTAGTTTTTTTGTCTGTATTCATAACTGTTAAACATAAAAAATGAAAATTAGAACAGAATTTGATGCCTGTAGAAAAAAATATATATATATATAATATATATATATATATATATATATATATATATATATATATATATATATATATATATATATATATATATATATATATAGTAGTTATGGAAACCCAATGGTATTAGGGATAATAAACAAATGTACACTATCCCCTCTCCTAGATAATTGTATAAAAGGCCACCTCCACCTGCGCTCGATGACACTCTGCCCGTCTAAGCGTTGTGACGTCAGATGTTCAACACGCAGTTCTTGTACTAGGCTGTAAATTGTGCTTTTTCTTGTATAATGTATGTCAGTCAATAAAAACCTCTTTTTAAAAACTCAGTCCCGCGAACCTTTTATTTAGCTATATATATTATGAAGGTATAAGCTATAGATAGGTTAGAGATAATTATTAGTTAATTTGTAATATTAAAAAAAGTTATTTTATCTTACCTATGATTACTTAGCCATTCTCAAAAAATAACTCAAATGATGTAGATTATGTAGATTAGAAACATTTACTATTATTTTAAAGTCAGCAATCATATTGTGTGGAGCTTGCATTGACCATAATCAAATTTGCTCCAGAATCTAAATATCATGTCCTATTTTTAATGTAAGCTGTGTGAGGAAAATACTAAATACAGCAGATTGGATAATAAGCTGGAATAATAAAACTATCTATTGCTCTTCTGATGTCATATTTTTGATATAGTATGGAAGTATGAAATGAAAACTCCAAATTAAATTTTTTTTTTATGAATAGAAGTTTTTTTTTTGTTTTGTTTTTTTACAATTTTTTCATAAATCCATGCCATTAGGAGTTTCATTGAATCTGATTTTAACCCTTTAACGCTTAGTGTCCTTCCTGGTAGGACAGGTTAAGAGTGATCCCATTGCACAGCCTTGTTCTAGTAGTCATCGCGCTAGCCGGATAGTGTCCTTCATCATAGGACACGTTTAAAACTTTTCTTTTTTGAAAAAACCCGGGCTTTGGTAGGTTATATTTTGTTTCAATTTTTATTGAATCGATGTTTTGCTTTCGATAATCGCAAGTTGGAAAGCCCTTGGGTCGTGCAAGTTAGTTTTTAGCCAAACATGTACTAAGCAGTAGGATACTATCCACCCGGGGACACCGACCAGCTCACAGAATCGTCCGATCTTCTGCAGTTTTTGGTGAAAAAGTCTTCTAAATTGATTTCTTTTTTCAACATCTTCTAATGGTAAGTAAACCATCAACCTTTCTTTAGTATAATAAAATAGGTTTTGTTTAATTTTGTTAATTTCAGCTCTTTTAATAAGTTATTTTATTAACGAGTTCTATGGTCTGTTCTGAGTTTTTCTATTTTCTTAATTTTTTCTATTGATCGGTTTTTATTATTTATAATTAAAAATGTATGTATCATCTTCATAGATAATTTTTCTTTAATTAAAAAAATTAATCATTAAAAAATTCCATTCGGCTTGAAAGATATCGTAGGGTAATGACATAGACTTAAGGACTTCTGTACCTGTAATTTGTTATTCACTGGAAATGGTTTTGTTGATTTTCGTTGATTTTAGCTCTTTTAATAAATTATTTTATTAACGATTTCTATGGTCCGTTCAGACTTTCTCGATTTAATTAAATTTATCAATTAATCGGTTTTTATTATTTTTAGGAGTTTATCACTTTTTAGATGCTTGAATTGTAAATAGTTACATTTTATATAAAGAAGAAATGAAAAAAAAACAAACGGGAGCCAAAATCACAACTACTTTTCCGAAGTCATCTTGCCGATCTTTTAATAAGAAATTTTTGCAGTAGATCTAAACATTTGAAAAAAAATAATTGTAACAAAAAAAAAAAACATGATAAACCTGTATCCAAGGAAGTAGATAAGCCAACAGGGCATTATCTTGTTAGATGTAAGCAAAGATGTGCAGTTTGTAGCACTAAAAACAAACCAAAAAAAAGTACGATTCAATGTGAGAGCTGTGATGTGGGACTTTCTGTCATCCCATGTTCTAAAAATTTTCATGAGAATTTATGTACAAATTAGGTTAAAATATCTGTTCAGTTTGCTTATTTATTTTTGTTCTTTGTTTTGTGTTTTTAATTTAAATATAACTACAAATTAATATAAAATTAATGTATTAATAATTGTATATAATAATAATTAAATTTATATAATAATTAAAATATTCATAAAACAGATTTTTTTTTTGTTTTCTCACAAATCCTAAAAAATACATAAAAGTCAAACGTGTCCTAAGAAGAAGGACACAATCTGTCTAGAGCAAAAATCGGGGGCAGTGAGAGTAGGTTGCCCAGAAGGATTGTATCTTTCCTCGTAGGACACGTTAAAAAACGTCCATTCTGCTAAAATTATTATACCTTGAATTTTTTAAGTATTTTATATGACATCTGTGAGAAACCTGAAATATGTCATGTAGTGCAGTAAATGTGAACAATTAAATTTTTGAGTCTGTGCACACAGGGTATAAACTACGTGTCCTACCAGGAAGGACACCATCCGCCTATGCCCAAAACAGTTTCAATACTCATGAGCATTAAAGGGTTAAGTTAAATAAACTTATTGTAATAAAAATTAACATTTTCTCTCTTTTTTATTTTTTACTTTTAGATTGAGCAAAATTTATCTTAATTGAAGAAACCACAATATTATTAGTCATTATATGGTATGAATTTTTACTGTTGTTAGGTACTGTATAACTGTATATTTCTTGATCTTTTGGTTTTGTAAAATGAAATAAGTTGTTCTCCCTGCCAAATCATATACAACTTTTTTATTTTCATAACTTTTCAAATTCTTCCAGAAATTTATGTTAACACATCTCTTAATGTTAATGACTGTTGCAGTGTTCTGAAAATGTTGAAGGCAGAAGGTGTGACCGTTGCAAAGAAAACAAATATGATCGACAAAGAAACTGTGTTGATTGCCCAGCATGTTATAACCTGGTACAGGAATCAGTTGATCAGCACAGGTATTTTAGTTGTATTTATTTTATTGCTTTACTGTAATTAAAACACACCAATATCTTGATTTAAAATCAATAGCTGTCAGTTTGTTTCACAAAATATTTTGTTTGATTTAGCTAGTTCTTAACCACTCCTGGGGATGCAGCAAACCACTTAGTGATTCTCATGGGTTTCATATCTTTTTTTTCTTTCTAACATATTGGTATTGTTATTTGAAAAATAGTGTTTTCTTTATTTTTAGATAGGCCTTTAAAAAAATATAAAAGGATTCTATAAAATAATCTTTGGTAATTAAGTAGTGTAATAAACTTTTAATAAACTGTTTCTCATTAATCAATGAATGAATAGTTGTACCCTAAATAATAATTATTAAATTAATAATTAAAAATGTTCAAATTGTATAGTAATTCTTTTAAATGATTCATTAATAAATAATTTTAATATATGAAGCTTAGAATTCCAAAACCAGTCTAGTCCATTTTTCAAAATTTTTCAGAGCAAGTCATTAAAGGCAAGCAAGTCGTTATTATCAATGTGATTTAACTACTATTGGGAGAAAACCTTTCACCTAAAGATAAAAATAATTTGTAAAAAAACTTTTATTTATTTATTTTATAGCACTGTTACTCAGTGACGAGTCTGGCCTCATCCACCAGCTTCCTCCAATCTTCTTTGTTTTGTGCAGCCTCCGTCCAGTTCCTTACACCCAGGGTATACCTCACATCCCTGGCCACACCATCCAACCACCTTAGCTTCAGTCTTCCCCGAAGTAAAACTTTTCAAATAAAAAAAAAAAAATCTGGAAATAAGACTAAGCTGGTTTTGGAATTTTATGCCTCATATATAAATACTGATTGTTTTAATACGTTTTTCCTCATCAATCTTTTAAATGACATACGCCATTATTTATATTTTTAGGGCTAATTTGGGAAGACTTGAAAACCTACTCAAGAACATAAAAGAAAATCCAGGTATTGTAAATAATGAAGAAAGTTTTGAAAGAGATCTCAAAGAAGTTCAAGATAATGTGGAACAGCTTTGGAATGATGCAAAAACCTACTCAGGAGGTGATGGATTTGAACTTTGTGGATTTTCACTTTATGATTATTAATTTATTAATTAATATTTTACTAGTTTTCTCTCATCTTTAACTTGAAATTTTTGTTCAAATTTTCAGTGTTTAATGCATAATTGCTGTAATTATTTATCTGTGATAAATATATGAATTATTTCAAAATGTGTTATAACATTTTTTGGAAATTTTTAGATGATTCTAAATTGAAAGATAGAATAGATGAAACTGAAAAGAAGTTGAAGGCCTTAGAAGAAACACTTGCTAAAGTGGACCAAGAAATAGAAGAAACCGATGATATAGTCCAGGCTGCTGAACGAAATACAACTGATATCAAAGAAAAAATTGAACATGCTGTAGATGATATTCAAGTAAACTTACTTTTCTTACTAAATAGAGATACAGAAGTTATAAATCAAAGTGTTTTTTCATTTAGTTATAATTATTATTTTGTTTTCTAATTGAAATAGAGCACAATGGATTATATTCTTACTGAAGGAGTAGCAGCCCTAGCAAAAGCAAGAAATAGGTCAATTGAATTCGGCACTCAAAATCAGCAGATGTCAGATATAGCATACCAAGCTAGAACAACTGTGCAGAAGTAAGTTAGTATGTAATTATATGTCTTTGTGAAATAAATTGAATGCTTCATTATACAACATAATTTATGCTAGTGTTTTTATTTTAATAAACACAATTCTCTTGTGTTTTCCTAATTTTATGAACACTAAACTAGTCAGAATATAATGTAAAATAATTGTATCCACTTTTGTTTGTATATATTTCAGACTAAAAGGATTAAGGTAATGTCAATAAAGAACTTATTATCTAAGTTTTTACAACTGTGCCAATACTTTTTTGCCCTTGAAATTCATATTTTATTTTTTTAATTACAGTTTATTTTCAATAGCTCAATCAATTCCCACTAAAAATTAAAATTTGTGTGCTACTTTTTAATCAAATTAAGTAACAAACAATTAACCTTTATACTTATAAGATATTAGAAATGAAATGTGGGTGTGCCAATACTTATTGGATCCACTGTATATTGAAAAAAAAAAAAAATAGTTGTTTCATTTCTGAAGTTTGATGATGTTTATCATGCTTGAGCTTTTTTATTCATCATCTATACACATTTGTTTTAGAAATAATCTTTAAAAAGTTTTATTATTATTAAAAACTATTAATTTTATTATTTGTCTACATTTCGTCAATTTTGTTCACTCAATGTTCATTTTTCAGGCAATTAGAAGAAGCTGAACAGACCAAAGCAATTGCTGAAATGGCATTAAATATATCAAATCAAGGCTACTTACTTTCAAAAGAAGCAAGAGAAAAACAATTGAACTCTAGGTAATTGAAATAATTATAATTACAAAAAATCTCAATTTTTATTTAGTTATTTATGTTAAAACTATATAATTTCATTTTTACAAATTAAATTTGTCATCAATTTATAGTTACAGAATTTTTTGAGTGAGATCTGTATAGTTTAAGATTTATTGTAGTATATTTATAACTTGATTGTTAAAATGCACCTTCTTGAGGTCCTCTGTTAATACCAGCTATTATTTGAACATTTGGGCAAGTAATTATTACTAATAACAAATATTTTTTAAATTAATCTTTTTTTTTTGTTTTTTCCTCTTTAAATTTTTTATTACATTCTCATCAAATGAAGAAATTCTCTAAAACTAATTTTTTATATTACTTGAAATAAAAAAATTCTTATGAATAATTTTGGTCCTCTAGTACTTCGTCAGATGGCATCAAAAATTTTTAAAAATTTAGGTATTTATTAAAATGATTAGCATTGTACTTATTTCAGTTAATTAACTTCCTATTAAATGTCCAGTCCCCCATTTTTTAACCTTCTCTTTGCTTATTCTGACTCAAAAATTAACATTTATTACACAATCATAAATCCCTCTTACATTTAGAAGCAGTATTTTTATGTGTTAGCGCGAAAGATCACAGTATTTTATTATTATTATTTTTTTTTATGAACTAAACTATGCACATTTAATAATAGTGTATTTTTTTCAAAAAGCTTTAATATTAAATTATTTTATGATCCATTGTCTTTTTAGTTTAGCTCTAGAGTCTTTGAATTCGGAACTTGCAAATACTCGATTGCGGATGGATGAAATGGAAAAACTGGTGGATTCAACTCTTAATGATGTATCAGCAGCACATAGTGACGCACTTTCTTTTGCAATTGAAGTTAATAACCTTATCATTCCAGAAGTCGATTTGCAAGGCTGAAAAGTGAAGCGCAAAAAGCAGAAGATGAGGTATTTTTTTTTGGTTTAATCTAGTTTATGTTCAACCAAAAAAACACATTTATTCCTCTCCAATAATTGAACTGTAGAAAAATAAATATATTTAAAAATAAAATTGAAACTAATATCAATCAAAGATCTATAAGTCCAGAAGTAAATTAATGTAAAGTGACTGTCAAAATACTACCAATTACTAAATAATTAATATATAAGAATAAAAAATAAGTTACAGAATCATCAATATATATATTGATTCTTATTATTAGTTGCAAAAATTATGTAATTACCATTTCTTTTTTTAATTCTAGGGAAAAAGATTGGAAGAAGAAGCAAAAAGACTTAACAATGAATTTTCAAATGTTGCTGGTGATGTTGACTCCAAGGTGAATGAAAGTTTAGCAATGTTGGAGGAGGGTAAAAAATTACAACAAGAAGCAGATGATCTTTTGGCTGAAGCAGATGCTGCAAAAGCAAAAGCAGCAGCTGCTGTTGAATTAGGAGATAAAATTTTAAGAGATGCTAATGAAACATTGGCTTCTTTACAAGGTATTTAATTTTTTCCCTTTTCATTCATTATCTCTTATTAAATGTAGTGCTATTTTATCTAAGTTAAAATAATAAAAGTATTCTTTTATAAAATTATTCAGATCTATGTATACTTTTTTATAGTTTTATTATTTTATATAATTATATAATGTGTATACAAAGTTTTTTTTTTTAAAAAAACAAGGTCACTTTTCAATTTTCTCTAAATATATTAATTTCTTCACCAATATCTATTTTGTACTCTTCATAATAATCTCCCACAGAAATAATAAACTTGTCCCAGCGCTTTTTCCAAATTTCTAAGCACTTCTCACACTCCTTTTTTTGGCCTTGGCCTTGGTCTCCTCTAAGCTTAATCTCTTCAATCTTAGCAAATATCTGTCTTTATTGAATCTTTTCATTTTTGGAAATCGTAAGTCTCGTGAACACCATGGCTGATTTTTAAAAAAAACATTGTCAATTATGTGTGAGCAGGTGCATTATCGTGATGCAAAAACCATGAACTGTTTGGCATAAACAGTGCGTCTTTTCATTCTATTTCTTCATGGGAAGGATGTATAATTTCAAGGTAAAATCCCTTATTGATCATTTGAACTTCTAGCAAAAATTCATGATGCAAATTGACGTGTAGGGATGTCCAGGGTTGGCATTGTCATTTCCTTTGTCTTTTCCTTCTGTAAAGCGCTTGTACCAGTTATAATTTTTTTTTTTTTTTCACTCAGTAGACTCCCCCTATGCCACAGTCAACATTTTAAGTGCATGGGAGTGCTTCATTTTATTTTTTTTTTTCCCAAACTTGAATACACCTGAACACATCCAACCTATATATCTGTCAAAAACAATCTAAATCAAGAAAAAGGTCGGGTATCGCCAATATATGTTGGTGAGATATCTACCAACATAACAAAAACAAGATGAAAATTGAATGTACTGCTATGTCCGTCTCTGTGTAAGTCCAGATCAGCATTAATCTGAATATAAGGATGCCAGTCAGGATCTCCTGACAAATGATAAATAAGTAATTTTAAATAGTTAATTAATTTAATTAAGTCTTCTCCACAAGGTGATCGTGGGGTCAATAATTATATGTGTTAATTATAAATAAGAGTAGACAAAATATAGTAGTTAAATGAGTGGCATGCTAATGGTAAATGAATGACGGTTGAACTAAAAAAAATATATATTCCATTATGGGTTGACATATAAAAATTACAACTAGAAGTAAGCATCATTAGTTAATCTAATATCTTAAATTTAACATATGAAACTTAGCCTAAACTTATCTTGAATACGAGGGCGATGCTATGTTGTGGATAGAAGTGGCTACATGGCAAGAATCCCCAGGTACCAGATCTCCAGGAACCATTTCAGAAGGAACAAGACCAGACATCCCCGACAGACTGATTTCCAAGACTCATCTCGAAGACTGATCTCGAAAATATTTTTCCGGCCTTTTTTAAAATATAATCTCCGCCCCTTGTACTTGGACACACCCACCGACTTCCCAGTTTTATGAAATTTAGAAAAACTCAAACTACAGCATTTAACCCAAATATTACCCGGTAAGGGATAGGCTGGAAGAGAAATATGCCTCACACCAACAAAGTGTGTGAATTCCCGGACCAACCATGGGGAGCTATGCAGGGGTTAGCTTATTGCGAATCACGCGAATATTATTTTGTTAAATAAAAACCTGCAGGTTTGATACATAGCAGTACTTAGCCCACAAAATTAGAAAATTAATGTCTTAATATTTTTAACTAACCTTGTATTTTGAATAAGTTAAAGATGAATTGATTATAATCTGCAAATTACATTTTTTAATGATTGTATATCATGTATTTAATTGTTTAGAGACTAATATGTAATAGTTTGTAACCATAAGTTCACTGTTTATTTTCTTCCAAGTCCCATCTTATTTTTGATCACTAGATATTATTATCATATCTACTACTTAAGACATTTAATTTCTCAGTAAAACATTAGGTGGAATAGTTTATGGCTTTATTTTATTGGATAAGGTAATTCTAGTTGTAATTACATATATATAATATTAATTAATGAAAAAAAAATTACCAGACTTTGACCAACAAGTGAAGGAGAGCAAAGCAAAAGCTTTAACTGCATTACTGACTGTTCCGGATATTGAAACATTATTACAAGAAGCAAGAGACAAAACTACAAATGCTGAGGAAGCTCTAGCTGGTGCTGAAAATAATGCACTATATGCAAGCACAACCGCTCAGAGTGCTCAGAAACAATATGCTCAACAGGCTTCATCAGTATGTATCTGAGCTGTTTATAATTAAAACTGTTATCTTTTTTTCTTTTAACTATTATGTAATGTTATGTTTAGGAAGCTACTGCGATAAGGCAAAAAGCTGAAGAAACAAAGAAAGACGCCAGTCTTTTAAGAGATGAAGTAAGCAACCTTGAAGAAAAATTATTGATTAACAAAGACAAACTATCCAAGGTTGTAAACAAAGCTGAGGAAAACAACATGTTCATTGAAAAGGTAGGGTTATCTCTATTGTATTACATTACCTTTAATATCAAGGGATAAACACATTAAAAAACTAAATGGATGAGTGAGAAAAAATAACCATTTTACTGGTAACAATTAAGATTTATTTTTCTTCTACTTACATGAATTTTAATAATCAAAATATAAACCATTGTGCTCTATAGTTTTGCAACATCAAGTAGCCAGCTGTAGAATTCCTTGATGATGATACCACTATTTGTGTTATGGATTAAGAACTCTCAAACACCATTTTCAACCTCATTCAAGTTGGTGAATGTTTTTCTGTAAAACAAACTAGCCATTGGATCTGAATAGGTGGTAGTCTGATAGTGCTAGGTCTGGACTATATGCTGGTTGAAGGAGAAGCTCAGTTCTATCTAAATCAGTTAGTTTTGACTTTGTATGATGAGAGGTGTGGAGTCTAGCGTTTTCTTGTTGAACAATACTTGCCTTCTGTTGACTGAACTTGGAAGCTACAGAACTGAAAGATCATACATTTTCAGCATTTCTAAATATAGCTCTGAAATGATCAAGGTTCATATCACCTTTATAAAATTTTGGAACCACCTTTGCATCGTCCATTTATTTAAAGAGGCTTTATCCTCAAATTCACACACTTGAAAACTTTCACTTCCAATAATTGAGCCAAATTATGAGAATTTTGTACTTGTCATATCTACCAATTCATATACAGGGTGAGTATCTCTTAGCGTAAAAAAAAAAATTGGGTGAAACTAGATCAAAAGTGTAGCCAAATGCCGCAGACCTCACCTTTCTATTCCAATCCGTTGCAGATATATGGTAAATAAACGATTTTTTGGAGGAAAGCATGTTTTTTTCGATAAAAGCTGTAATATCTCCATTTTGTTTAAATATTTTTCAAATATTGATCACATTTTCGGATTTAGCAATAAATTTCCTATAAGATCGGAGTAATTTAACCTTGAATTTTACAAACTTGGGACCTAAAAAATATCTTTATCTTCACCTAATTTAGGGAAGTTACAATTTCTTATAATACTTCAGCGCTCACTGCTTTTCATAAAAACAATCCACAAAACTGCAAAGCTCTCAAAAACTTACAAATTTAATAAGCTTTCAAATGATATGTTAAACGTAATGATTTTGTTTTAATTTCATGAGAAATTTACTTTTGAAAACCGAAAAAACATGGTGTTCTCATTTAGCATACAAATCAGGTACTTTGGTAAATAAGACATTATGATAATCGCTTGATGAAATCTGTATTTTAAATAAAAGAAACCACTTCATTAGAATAAAAAGCAAAGAAAAAATATAATATTTATTGACATAAATTTTAGGCCAGTTCAGGTATTCATAATAACAACAGCGACTTTGACCTCTCTCAGTACTAAGCACATTATCGCTATTTCATAGTTATTTTCCTGTTTATTTTGAAATGGGAGGGGATTATTGTTTATTATTTTATTTTTATTTTGATATAATGATTGAAAGTTTGATTTGGAAATTAAGAAGCTACAGAGATAAAAGTGTCACTATCATTAGAAAGACCCTTGCTAATATTGCTTATCCTTAGCTTGAGGGCCCATTTTATTTATTGGGATTATTTTTTTCTGTTTGGCAATACACCTGCGAAGATGGCAACGTTCACAAATGGTGAGTACGCTGACATACATTTTTTGTATGGTTTTTGTAATGGAAACGCGAGTGCAGCGCGGCGGGAGTACCAACTTAGGTTTCCAGATAGGCGCCTCCCCTCTACGATAGTGTTTTCACGAACTCATCAACGTTTATCTGAAACAGGTTCCGTTCATAAGTTACGTCAAGAATTGGGACAAGTTCCTCATGATGTTGAACTCGAAGAGGAAATTATTGATATAGTAAATGAAAATCCCAGTGTTTCATCAAGAGACTTGGCCCGTGAAATTGGTATCTCCCAAAGGTCAGTTATCAACATTTTGCACCGAGAACATTTTCACCCATATCATTTCACACAAGTACAAGGGCTAGAACCTAATGATCATGTACATAGAATACAATTTTGCCGCTGGCTTTTAAATAGAGACATTCAAGAACACCAGTTTCTGAGGAAAATTTTATGGACAGATGAGTCTCTTTTTACAAGGGAAGGAATTTTTAACGTCCACAACCGGCACTACTGGGCAGCTGAAAACCCACATATGGTTCAAGAAGCATCTTTCCAGCATCGTTTTACAGTGAATGTGTGGGCTGGGATAATAGGGGACCGACTCATTGGGCCACATTTTTTGCCCAGCAGATTGAATGGAGAAAGTTATTTGGATTTTTTTACAAAATATTCTACCACAACTTATTCACGACATTCCACTTGATGTTCAGCAAAACATAATATTCCAACACGATGGTGCTCCTCCACATCATTCGGCAGCAGTACGGGAATGGCTGAACCAACGATATTCGACCTGGATAGGTAGAAATGGTGTGATACATTGGCCAGCTAGGTCACCTGACTTAGCTCCAATGGACTTTTATGTGTGGGGCTACATAAAAAGCGAGGTATATGCCAGAGAAGTGACCAGCATTGAGGTCCTAAAGACGAGAATTCTGGAGGCCGGAGCCAAATTGCAACAGCGTCTGACTTTAGCAGTGACCGTAGGGGCTGTGAGAAAGAGAGCAAGAAGCTGCATTCGAAATAATGGAGGACATTTTGAAAATTTAATAAAATAACGGACTCTGGCGGCGCTTTATTGACAGTGATTCTTTTATTTTCAAATTAACAAATTTTTTCTTTGCTTTTATTCTAATGAAGTGTTTCTTTTATTTAAATACAGATTTTCATCAAGCGATTATCATAATGTCTTATTTACCAAAGTACCTGATTTGTATGCTAAATGAGAACACCATGTTTTTTCGGTTTCAAAAGTAAATTTCTCCATGAATTAAAACAAAATCATTACTTTTAACATATCATTTGAAAGCTTATTAAATTTGTAAGTTTTTGAGAGCTTTGCAGTTTTGTGGATTGTTTTTATGAAAAGCAGTGAGCGCTGAAGTATTATAAGAAATTGTAACTTCCCTAAATTAGGTGAAGATAAAGATATTTTTTAGGTCCCAAGTTTGTAAAATTCAAGGTTAAATTACTCCGATCTTATAGGAAATTTATTGCTAAATCCGAAAATGTGATCAATATTTGAAAAATATTTAAACAAAATGGAGATATTACAGCTTTTATCGTAAAAACATGCTTTCCTCCAAAAAATCGTTTATTTACCATATATCTGCAACGGATTGGAATAGAAAGGTGAGGTCTGCGGCATTTGGCTACACTTTTGATCTAGTTTCACCCAATTTTTTTTTTTACGCTAAGAGATACTCACCCTGTATACTGTAATTGTCAGTAAAAGAAAGCTAAAGAAGTACTAAGTTCTGGGATAGGGGACAACCTGTTGACCAAATAATTTGGATAGGATTAAACATGAATTTTTAATCACAATTTATAGCACCTAAATGTTACTAAGAAAGGAATTATGATCCAAAGTTTAAACAAAGAAAATGTTAATTTTTCTTACTCGTCCCATTATTTAGATATTAAATAATTTAAGAGTTTAATAGTAAGTAATATAAAAATTGGTTAGTAAAAATGTAAAAAAATTGCTTTATGTAACAATTACATAATTAATGATATCCTTGTATTTTTAAAAGTAAAAAAGAATATTCCATAATACAATATTGTTTGTAATAATTGTAAAATACAGTAAACTGTTAAATTCACTTAAAAAGTTTGATACACCTTTCGTTGGGCTTACTTAGTTGTTACCAATAAATATGTGGCACCTTGCACCTTTGATGTGTTTCTGATAATAAAATATTATTTTTCATTTATAAGAGGTAGGAATTATAAAATAATGCATTATTAATCAGGTTTTCCCTAACTAATAAATAAAAAATTGGTTCAAGTTTTATTATCATGAATTTTTTTGACAAGACAAAAAGAAATTAAACTTTTAAACATCTAGCCCATTCTTCTTTGTTGACAAAAATATTACAGTTTGAAGGTATCATGAGAACCTTATTTTTCTATACTCTTGATTTTTTTATACCTAATTAAACTAGAGTTGTTGTTTTTTTTAATACAATGTGACCTAACATTATTTTAAACTATATTTTGGTTGATTATATCTATCATCTCTTTCTTTTTTTAGATTTAATGTAGACAAAATATGAATTCATCAGAATATAACTTTTCTTATGGTCGGTGCCTTATGTAAATAATTCTGTTCCAATAATTTAGTTCAATTACAATTATTTATAAACACCAAAAACAAATAATAAATGTGTCGTCTATATTATTATTATTTAATCAGTTATTTTACAATCCTCTGGTTAACATAATTTTTTTTTTTTTTTTTTGTTAGATTACATAGACAACAAAACAAGTTCACTCAGGTTTCATATGACTTCATAATTGTAAAATATTCTATAGAAATTGTAATCCTTTTTTATTAAATTTATATCAGCTTCTCCCTACAATCTAATGCATTACAAATATCCATTTTATATTCTTATATTTCCAGGCTAAAGAAAAAGTCAGACAAGCTCAAACTAAATCAGAAGAAGCAGCAGAGCAAATAAGTAAAGCAATGGAAAGTCTTCATTCAATTACCAGAGAGTTAAATGATCTTGCAGACATAGGTATCTTTAATTCTACATAAAGCTAGTGAGGATATTCACTCATCCTGATTTACTCAAATTTATTGCTTATTTTTAGATGAAGAATCACTGAAGCAACTTGAAGCCAAGTTAAATCAAGCTGAAAATGATTTCAATGAAGCTAATCTGGATGAACAGCTCAGAGTTCTTACTAATGCAAGGCTCCAGCAGGTAAATAGTTCCCTTAATTATTTAATTTTTTTGTATTTTATATTACTTTTATATTATTTACAAACTTAGAAAATTTCCTCCTCTGCTTATCTTCGGCTATAGTTCTCCAATTTATTAGTTCTTTCTATGTATTAGTGTTTAGATTGTACTTGGCACACTTTCCTCCACCTACACATCCCATAATAACTTAAAATATACATGGCCACCCATTACTCTTTCTTTGCACTTACTTCTCTTAACACCTTTCGGACATTTACACATCGGTTCGGTGCAAATTTCATTTTTAGATAGATAGTTTTCTATCAACCCCGACAACTTTACAAGCCCATTTTAACCAATTTCATGCTGTTATACCACTTATATTTTAGAGATGCATGCCAGGTCATATTGTACACAATACCGTACTTTATTTGTTGATTACCTTGGCCATTAAAATACGTTTAAGCTGTTGTTTTTCCTTCATTTTAGAGGATCATGTTTCAAAGTTGTATGAACCCTTAGGAAGGATAACAGTCTTGTAAATTCTAATTTTTTTAGTAGTTTAAGATTCATGAATTAAAAAAAAAAAAAAAAAAAAAAAAAAAAAAAAAAAAAAAAAAAAAAAAAAAAAAAAAAAAAAAAAAAAAAAAAAAAAAAAAAAAAAAAAAAAAAAAAAACCAGACCCTTATTCAAATTCTATTTTTCACCTTTTAGAATCAAGGAAACTTTATATATTTTTAAATTATATGGAATATATATATTATTTAAAAAATTAATTTTGTATTAATCTCCTTTTAGCAACAACGACTAAGGAGTTATGAAGAAGAACTTGAGAGGTTGGCAGATGAAGTAGATAGAATAAGGGTGATTAAAGAATCTTTACCAGGAGGATGTTTTAAGCGACCTAGTCTTGAAGTATAAAGCATGAGTTTCCTCAAATTAATACAAATACCAAAGATTCCTACTAGACTTGTATAGAGAGAAGGATAACATTCACTTTTTGAATGACGCCATGTTGTATCAACATTCGGCAGTAAATAAAATATAATTACATTTATTTATAATGCTAGCATTGTAAATTGACCTATGATCTATTATCGATTTTACTGTAATTAAAATAAAATGTGCTTTTATTGAGCACTACCTTGATTGTTGTAAAATATGTTTTTAATGTGTTCATTTTTATACAGTCATTTTTGTTTTGATTTTTTATTATTAATCAAATAAATAAATATGTATACATTAGCTTGCTAAGATGTTGACAAAATAATAAATGTTTTAAAATAGTTTTTTATTAGTATTTACCCACACTTTTTTTTTTTCTTTTTCATGAGGAAATTAATTGTTCTATGGAAGTTAACATCAATAGTAATATTCATAAATGAAAAAAAAAAAAAAAAAAATGTTTTTAGTATCTATCAATAATAAAATAGTACAACAAACAAAATTTATTAGGATTATTTGTTAATCGAAACAATGAATATTAACCGCATACAGTTAGTTAAAAAATTAGTGACTAGTTAATGTTAAGTTGTAGAAAATAACATACTAAGTAATAAATGGGTGTAGTTCTTATTTAAAGAAACAAGAGCTCAGTCAAAAACAATCATGCCAATGAGTAAGTTTTTTAGTATTTTGTAATGTATAAAAAAGATTTGAGATTACACTAATTAGCTTCTTATCTCTTTAATGTAGAAGGGAAATTAGTATTATATTATCAAGGGAAAAAATTAATGAATAAATAAATCTCATAATCTTTGAAAAGAAAAGTTGATATTTTCTGTTAACTTGATTTCCATTGATCCGTGCTAATGCAAATTATATTCTTCTTTTTCATTTCAGGAATTATGTTTACTAACTAAAATATGCTCCTTCAGATTACTTCTCTTCACATAACCAATCTCTTCACATTCACATAAATTCTTATGAACGTATGTGGTCATGGATGTTATTTTCATATATTTTACTTATCATTTATTGTTGGTGTGATTGATTTGCCCTTCTGGAGAGCTGAAGTATTCAGTGAATCTATTTTCTCACAGACTCTGCATAGCTAGTGCTTCTACGTGGAACAGTGGAGAATGTTGAAAATCCCCCTGGTTCATCTCGTCTCCATACACCTAAAATTAATTCACCAGTGTTGAGGCTTTCTTGATCAAAGGTACCTGGAGGATTATATATTTGCTTTGAAGGGCTTTTTCTGAGAAAATTATGTAAATAAATAATTGATAATGTAACTTTCTTTGCTGTTTCTGGCTGCAAGGTCATTGGTAACCGAAGAACACGAAAAACAGTGGAAATCACTCCAAACACATTTTCCGATACTCTCCTTCCACGTTTTAATCGAGAATTAAACAGTTTTCTCTTGGACATTTGAGAATTTGATCCAGGATATGGTTTCATTACATTTGCTGACAGTGGAAATGCATCATCAGCTAAAAGACTAATGGAGTTGTGATTGTTCTTCCTGGAAGAGGGCATTCTGTAGGAAAATGTATAATGTTTTCTTCTAATGCCTTTTTAAACTTAGTTCCACGGAACAGGCCACCATCAGATATTCTGCATTGACACTCTACATCAGCATAAATAAAATTATAATCAGAGTCTATTACACTAAACAAAACAACCCTATAGAATCCTTTACAATTGTAGAATTCTACCCCACTCTTGACAGGTGCTTGTAGGGTAATATGTTTTCCATCTATGGCACCAACACAGTTAGGGAATTTCCACTTTCTGTTAAAACTGGTTGCAATTTTCTTCCAATCATTTTCATTCTTTGGCACCTGAAACAATAAAAAGATAGATTAAAAGAAGTTTCTTAAGATTTTATGCATTTATTTTATAAATTACGAAGTCTTGGTGTGCCCAACATTGAACTTTTTACAATGTATCTCTTATATTTAAAATTATTTTTAAAGTTATAAGTTTCAAATGACAAATATTATAATGGTTTAAATTGGTTTGCTCACATTTTGTATGAATTCATATTTCCTCTTTTTCTTTTATAACTAAAGCTATGAGTAAAAATAACAATAAGTAGTATATATTAGAATAATACTGCAAGAATCTTGAAATAAATGTTTATCTCAATTTATTTAAGAACACATTTTGATTCTATTGATAAAAATGTTGAAAGAGATTAGATCATGTAGCTAAGGCCAACTAAACTATGAATTTTTTATTAGAACAATCATTGAAACAAAAGTATGTGACAAAAAGTTGATTGGTAGTGTTTTGATCAGGAAATGAAAAATATATGTTTTGGAATATTTTGAATATTTAAAAAAACACAATATTATTTCCAGATTTTATTAGTTTAAGCCCATCATATAATTCAACAGCTATTTATTTATCCTTAACTGTTTTTTATTCTTTTTTTGCCATTTTTTATTCTGGTGTTTTATTTATTTATTTTTCTAATGTTTTTCTGTTTCTTTATCATCTGGAATGATTTTTCTTTTTCTAATTTATGTTGTGGTAGTCAATGGTCTTATTGAATTTAAACAATGTCCTGATTTTACATATATCCTTCCATCATTATAGAATTATAGCATTTCTAGAAATTATAATATTTCTGCTAAAGGTTTGGTTTTGTTTTTTCTCAATTAGTTCTAAATTATATGGATGTCTTGCAAAAGGTGTTTTATTGACTTATATTTGTTTATAATAAACTGTTGCATGTGAGTGCTTCCAGCAGATAACTGTGAATTGTCAGTCATGTAGTATTTATATATGACTATTTCATATAGTGAATTATATAGTATTTACACATATTGCAATATTAGTTTAATAAGAAGAAATATATCTTTTTAAATATGTTAAATTGCATTACTCATTAAAAAACTATTTTTCACTCCTTTCTTCTAAAGCGATGATAATGTATTGGTTTAAAAATATAAGCCTTTTGTGCACTTATGCATGGATGAAATTGAAACATTAACACTAACAAGGGGACGTTTGCAGTTGTAACTCACAGATTTGAATGCCGATTTTTGTGTGGGTAGTAGGGACCTATAATAGTGCAAAACTAGAATTATAGCCGCCAATGGGCATTAGGAGCCGAGAAAAAAAATAAAATATGAAAATCACGTTTAATTTTTTTTCTCAGCTCTCAGTCAAAATAGAGAAATGATTCTTTCACGTTTAATTGTAGTTATGTATGATATTTTAAATAAAAATACTTTCGTTATGCTCGAAACACTAACCGGCTTTAGAAAGCTCAAAAACTCCATGACAAAATTCCCAAGAAATCCGCTGTAAATTAGTGGAAACTTTTTTTCATGAACAACTGACTTCAAATCTGGATTTAACGCACCATAAAACACTTATATGTGAAATTTTATAAAAATCAAAAAATATTGATTTTTTACCACTTTCGAGGAGGTTAAAATTTTGAAGTTGAGATTTCATCAACGATTTCTACCGGCCATAACAACTGCTGCGTTCAACCGATTACAATAATAATAGCATCACTAAAATCAGCATACATTCTGCTTTTTATCCATGCGTATAACATTGGACTTACTCCAGATTTTAGTGGACAAAAAACTGATGTGAATGAAAAAATCCAAGGTCACCTATAACTTGAGATATTTCAATTAGGGGAAATCCTGCGACCTCCGGATTTGGGCTAAACCATGCAGTTTTATGTCTTCTAGATGACCTTAAAATTTGGTTTTAATCGGTGGCGAAATATGTGAGATAGCGCAAATTATTTACATTAGTTCAGAAATTGACAGCCCCTTGCCTACTAAAATCCTACAAAATTTTAAAGGTAAATAATATCCGTTTTTTGTTTAAAAAATGTTCTCACCTATATTATAGAAATAAGACTTTTTAAAATGATCTATTTCTATTATTATTTTAATTTTTAAACAATAAATTTCAAATAAGACCATTCAAAAAAAATATAAATATTTTTTTAACCGAAACCTGATATTAATTTTAGATTATTCATCAATGTTAGAATTCCAATGCGATTTAAAATAAAAATATATACGTCTTATTTCTGTAATATAGGTGAGAACATTTTTTAAACAAAAAACGGATATTATTTTCAGATTCCTCATCTCAAAAAACATGTAGAAACTAAATTTTGTCGAAATCAAAAATAATTTGAAATAAACCATGCAGTTTTATGTATTCTAGATGACCTTAAAATTTGGTTTTAATCGGTGGCGAAATATGTGAGATAGCGCAAATTATTTACATTTGTTCAGAAATGACAGCCCCTTGCCTACTAAAATCCTACAAAATTTTAAAGGTAAAAAAAATTATTTTTGATTTCGACAAAATTTAGTTTCTACATGTTTTTTGAGATGAGGAATCTGAAAATAATATCCGTTTTTTGTTTAAAAAATGTTCTCACCTATATTACAGAAATAAGACGTATATATTTTTATTTTAAATCGCATTGGAATTCTAACATTGATGAATAATCTAAAATTAATATCAGGTTTCGGTTAAAAAAAAATATTTATATTTTTTTTGAATGGTCTTATTTGAAATTTATTGTTTAAAAATTAAAATAATAATAGAAATAGATCATTTTAAAAAGTCTTATTTCTATAATATAGGTGAGAACATTTTTTAAACAAAAAAACGGATATTATTTACCTTTAAAATTTTGTAGGATTTTAGTAGGCAAGGGGCTGTCAATTTCTGAACTAATGTAAATAATTTGCGCTATCTCACATATTTCGCCACCGATTAAAACCAAATTTTAAGGTCATCTAGAAGACATAAAACTGCATGGTTGAGCCCAAATCCGGAGGTCGCAGGATTTCCCCTAATTGAAATATCTCAAGTTATAGGTGACCTTGGATTTTTTCATTCACATCAGTTTTTGTCCACTAAAATCTGGAGTAAGTCCAATGTTATACGCATGGATAAAAAGCAGAATGTATGCTGATTTTAGTGATGCTATTATTATTGTAATCGGTTGAACGCAGCAGCAGTTGTTATGGCCGGTAGAAATCGTTGATGAAATCTCAACTTCAAAATTTTAACCTCCTCGAAAGTGGTAAAAAAATCAATATTTTTTGATTTTTATAAAATTTCACATATAAGTGTTTTATGGTGCGTTAAATCCAGATTTGAGGTCAGTTGTTCATGAAAAAAAGTTTCCACTAATTTACAGCGGATTTCCTGGGAATTTTGTCATTTTTTTGAAGTTTTTGAGCACTCTAAAGCCGGCTAGTGTTTTGAGCATAACGAATATATTTTTATTTAAAATAGCATACATAACTACAATTAAACGTGAAAGAATCATTTCTCTATTTTGACTGAGAGCTGAGAAAAAAAATTAAACGTGATTTTCATATTTTATTTTTTTTCTCGGCTCCTAATGCCCATTGGCGGCTATAATTCTAGTTTTGCACTATTAATAAGGCCCTACTACCCACACAAAAATCGGCATTCAAATCTGTGAGTTACAACTGCAAACGTCCCCTTGTAAGTTAATGTTAAATCGATTAACATTTACAACCCTTAAATAGCAGTGAACTATTGACTAATTATACTATTGCTCTCCAGCCTCTGGAGTGTGTCATATTTCAAATGGGGGACATGCCAATTTTATAAAAATATTTTTGAATATAAAGAAAAGAAAATGTAAACGTTTTACAATAACTAGAGTTTGAAAGATACCATCTTGTGCAATGTGGCACTAGCCATAGACAATCACTTGTTTCAAACATGTATATTTATTTATAACATGGTATATTATTTTGTTTTATTAAATGAAATACAATATCAGGTGAGTATAATGCACACGTTTTTAAAAAGTGACACAACTCAAAAATCTGTATTTTTGATTTATCATCATGGCTTAATAGTGTTCTATAAAACGTTAAAAATGTAACAAATTAACTTTAATTCCCACCTGATACATGTCACTTGTGGTTGGAATGAAAAGATAATTCAGGTATGGTTTCAATATTTCATACAAGACTGTGAGAATTTTACATCCTTTTAATTTAGGGTTTTGGAGTTGTTCACTTTAAAAAACGGAAGGACACCACTGCATTATACATTTATATCATTATACTGACCTTTATGTAATCCTGAAGTGCTTCTATCAGGGCATCACATACTTCTGGTATTACTTTTGAAATTACTTGCTTTGGAATTTTAAAAGTGTACATTAGAGAATGAAATGAATCTCCTGATGTAAGGAATCTTAGAGTCAAGCCCAACCGTTCATTTATAGAAAGTGCTCTTTTAAAATCTGTTTCTTTTTTTACAATTTTGGGTCCTATCAAGTTCAATAAACGTTCAAACTCCATACTGGACATTCGAAAAAAATTTCTAAATCCTGCATCGCACCTGAATTCGAATTTTAGAGTTCTGGCATCATCTAATAGCAAATCACTGATCAAATCACTTCCGGGATACCATTTGCTGTTGAGGTTGGCTCTTGCCCAAAATCGTCGTACGATCGATGGTTCAAAAGAAAACCGGTACAAAACTTGTTGAAGGGTGCTCTCTAACCCTTGTGGAAGGGTGCATTTCCTCTTTTGGAACATATTTCAGTTTTGACGTTTGCTGCTTAGGAAGTGAGGACAATACTACTGCATTTTGACAGTCGTCCTTGCCTATCGCTTCATTGGCGACGCACCTAGCAATTTTACATCAAAGACAATATCATTTCAAATTATTCATTGTTTGTTAGTTGCATTGTAAGATCCTGACAGAGCTTAGCTTCGCTAGCGAAAATAGAAGAGACAACTATAATATTTCCTAATTTATTTAAGATGAATATTTAGGTATTAAAGAAAAAATTCATGAATAATTTGAATAAAAATATACATATTTATAATAATATACAATCACTAGTGTTATTTTTTCATTCCGGACCAATAATTTTTGTCGTATTTTTAAAAGTAAAATTTTTCCTTGGAATGATTCCATCCTTATTTTGTGATATTAAATTAAGTATACTCTTCGGCCGTTAGGTAATTATAATTTAAATAATAATTATTTTTTTATTATTACGGTACCAATTTTAGTTTTATAATTATTGTTTATATACCGTAACCATCAAAAGCACTCATAATATCTTAATTTTCTTTCCAATGTAGGCCGGATTTCCCTAATTATCGGAAAATGTCTAATTTCTTATAATCCGGCAACTTTAAAAAAAAAAAAAGAAGTATTCCACAATTTATGCAGATAGAATTAGTTTCTAAAATTTCTCAACTTTTCGGATTTTCAAATTATATATTACTGAGTTAGAAGGTGAGACAACCCTTTGTAAACCTTTAAGGTTACGTCCTTCTGTTATTTTTTTCATAGTTTTCCAGAAATTGAAATCAAAGTAATCTAAATATAATCAAATACCTGATGCCAATATATAATTTGGAAATGAGGTAGCTCAGGAGGTAAGACTAGCCTTTCTTTCTAGCACAGATTTGAGCCCGATTTAAAAAGGTACTATATGTAATTTTTCTTGATATAAATCAATATTATTAAATATATTATTTTATTTATTTATTTATTTATTTATTTATTTTTTTATTTTTAACTACCCCGGTGGCCTAGTTGGATAAGGCGCCACGCTAGAGAGGTGGAAACTCGGGTTCGAATCCCGACCGGGTCAAATCTTTTCTCTTCAAAAATAAAATAAAAAGGTACTATTTTATCAACTATCAATGTGAAATGGTATTGGAAGATCCTCTTGGGATATACTCAGCCCTTTCAAATAAAATATCTCGCCCATCGCTGGGTTGAGGGAATAACTGAGAGTTGATGCTATCAAAATGTAATACCGTTGATTATGGACCAATGCTTCTTTTCCATGGATCTTCCATAGGTTGTGATGTTACATGTTGACGATAGAGTGATCCAAATCGTGAATTAAATGTGGTTGCTTCCATTCTCGCCTAGGTAAGTCATTTTTTACTGATACCCATATTTTTGGGCGTTCGGCTGATTCAGGGGAACCCATTTCCCAGTCTTTCCACATTTTTTATTTTTAGGAGGTATTTAGTTAGCCATAATTGATTAACTAAAGTGTTGACAAAAAATTTTTGGGTTGTCTTCAATAAAAGTTGGTCATCATCATAGTACTTCTTGTATTATATTTCTCTCTCGAAAATTGAAAATATTTATTAAAAATCCAAGATTGAACCCATTCACTGCCATTAACCAACTATTCCATTATTTTCAGCTTCGCTTTCGAACAAGTTTAATCTATTATAATGAAATCAACGGAAATTTTCGTTTCAGCTTCTTAATAAAGAATGGTAGTTTTTATAGACACATTAACGTATTAACAAACATTTTGTCAAAGCTGGAAATTGAAATTGGACACCAATTAAATTGTGTGTATCACAAATAAAATGAAAAAAAAATTATTAAAATAAATGTAATTATTTTAAATGAAATATATTCTAGCCATAGCAGCAATTAGATTATTGATAAATGAATGCTGAAATCAAGGAATTGGTTCTCACCTAATAATTTTAAATATGAATTTGTGTTTATTTTATAAACAAATTCATATTTAAATAAGAATTTGTTATTGGACATTAATGCAGTCATAGTTATTTATAATTTAAATAATCAATTTTATTGTTTGGACACTATTGAATTATTTTTATTGGTCTTCAGCTAAAATAATCCATAGAGTTAAATTTAATTTTATGAATATATTCATAAGGTATGAGTAAAATTTATCATTGCTCCAATGTAATTCAGTAGTTATACTACTAGAGCATTCCAGTTCTATCGATACTTATAAAACGATAAATCGATAACAACGTGGTGCCAAAGTGATGGCAGTGCTTTGAAGTTAAGGTGTGGTTAGGTTTCAAACCAAAATTGTTTATTTTTTTTTTAATTTTTAGTTTTGTGCAATAATTTTGATCTCGAAATGCCGGTCTTTCACACCAAAACTATAGAAAGCATCCTAGAACCAGTGGCACAACAAGTTAGTATTATTAATGTGATATATATTAAATTATAAGTACTTTATATATTTTAAGATTTTTGCTTGCTATTATTCTAGCTTCAAAGTTTCTGTCATAATTTTAAAAAAAAACAAATTATGGGCGTGGCAAATTACTTTGTGTTTAGTAATATTTTCCTATCTATTATGGGTTAATCTTATTAACAAAAAAAAAAAAAAAAAAAAAAAAAAAAAAGATGACATTTATTTATATAGACATGATTTGTTGATAAATGTTATCGGTTAAGGTTTTAAATGTTTTATGACGTCATATTGATGCGTAACCATAAAAGGCAATGTGTATCTTAAGTTTGGAAACGTCTATCCCACCAACTATTTCGTTTTCCTTAATAGGATATTGTTTCCTACCAAGTCACACAAAGAATTTTTTTGTGTAAAACGAAATAATTCACAATAAAATCCAAAAAATGATATGATTCACTTTTCTATTAATAGACCTTTCTTCACCCATAACAATTAATTTGTTATTGGACATTAATGCAGTCATAGTTATTTATAATTTATATATTGAAATAGTTTTAAACAATATATTTTACAAGTATTCAAACATAATTTATTTGAATGACTACTATTTACAAAAAAAATTAATACAGAACATATAAGTGTCAATGTATTGCTTTATTTATTAGGTATATATATTTTTTAATGATTCAGTACAACAAATGACCCATTTTTTTTTCATATCCTAATTATTTTAATTCTAAGTATTTTTCATTTATCAATATAAATTGTGATGTGGGTATCATGAATGACTCACTTCATAAAGAGGAAAGTATATAGGAAACAGAGAAGGAAATCTACAAGGAAAAAACACTTGGTTTCATTCAATGATGAAGTAAACAAATTTCTGTAATTTATTATAATTCAATAAAATATTTTTAATTGCTTATAGTACTGAATGACCTTTTATAATCAAACTATATAACAGATAATTCATTGAATTGTTTATACTGTGACATATACAATACAACAATACAACCTAAATAGGTTTAGGAAAAACTTTGCTCTGCAAATGCGTGCATTGTTCTTATTTGTGATGTAATTGTTTTACTTATTATAATTTTTGTGTTACTTCCCATATACCTATATATATATATATATATATATATATATATATATATATATATATATATATATATATATATATATATATTATTTTTGGTGGTTTGAGAGCAGTATTTGAGAATATTGTGCACAATTCCATATTAGTATAACTTAAATGATTAACTCATTTTTCTCAGACGAGAAAAAGTAGAGGATTCTACTGAGATATTATAAAATTTGGCAAATCGTGGCTTTTAATGTGATACCAGGTTGTCTATATTAATGTCTTCATCACATGTTTCTTACAACAAAAATAATTATTGAATTAAATTATTTAATCTATTATTTCGTTAAGGTTGTCTGTGGATCTGCATTTGGTATTTCATACAGTTGCTTCAGCGTGAAAAAAAAATATAACATTATTCTATTGGCCAAATGATAATTTTATTTCTATCTTGAAATTTAACTAACCCCCTCTTATTGTCATAATTTTGTTTCCTAAATTATTCATAATTTGATAATTTATTAAAATTAGAGAATGTATAATTTTATATTCAAATCAAGATAACTCTTTCACATTGCATATATAACAGTGCCCTATGCATTTAATACATACCTTAGGGATACCTTCCGTTGGGAAAAAAAATTATAATAGTTTAGTCCCCAGTTGTCTCAAGGAATCGGAACATTTATCACTGGACTAATTATCCCTCTATGGTATGGATTCCCAAATAATGAATTGAGCTTCAAAAATTTGTACCTGTGGCTCAATTAAGCTGAGACCACAACATATCAGTAGATCTATGAACTTTAAACCTATGGTCAAAGTATAGTAGAGTACATTCTTAATGAAGTATAAGAATAGTAGGATGAAAGTCTTACTTTAATATTCTGTATTTTTAGAAAAGTTGACATTGTTTATAACAGTATTTGTTTTATTATTTCTTTAAATTTTTGCCCATAGTTACCATTTGAGTGACTTATCTCAAATTAATCTCAAATTTTATATTAGAAAGTCAAAACATTATGTTTCTGATGATTTTGATATAAGTGTACTATGATAAAAAGTGAAAACATCTGATTAATTTTTATATCAGATAAAGCTTTTATAATTTTTCGTGTAATGCTTATTATATTATATCTAAAATAATTATTGTTTCAGAAACTAAAAAAACACGCTTTAAACAACCAACCAAACTGAAAATGAGAAGAAAATTTTATTCCAAATCAATTAATCATAGTTGATTGTCAGGCTTTTCATTGCCATAACACAAAACTATTCATGAAATAAAAATTATTTTCTCATTTTCAGTTTTTTTTTTTTTGCTGTTAAAGCATGTTTTTTTAGTTTTTTAAACTATAGTTATTTTCTTAATTTTTAGTCCCCAAAACAATATCAAAAGTTATGGGGTGTAAAAAAAAAAAAAAAAAAAAAAAAATGACCATTATTTAAACAAATATTTGTATTGTTATTTCTTGGTAGAAGATACAATTAATACTCAAAGTGTAGCCCATTGTTATTTATCATAATTACCCATCTGCTAGCCAATTGCTCGATGCCACACTGATACCATTCCTTGGGATGGCTATCAAAGAACTCTTGGACAGCATTTTCAACTTAAAAATTATCAAATTTTTTCCCATGGGAAGAAAAGAAAGAAAATGGGCCATGGATCGAAACAAGTAGTAATCCGGAGGTGCGAGGTCTGGACTAAATGGTGGATGAGGCAGGAGTTTAAACCCATGAATTTCTGTAAACGTTTCTCAACTTTTGCAAAATTGTTGAGGAGTTTGTGTGGGACCAGTCTACAAGTCTTTTTCACCTTCCCCATGGAGAGAAGATAGCGACTAACAGTATCTTTCGACACACCACAAACTCCCTGGCAAGTTTGCGAGTACTTGTGGATGGATTTGACTCAACAGCTTCCTTCAGAACCTCATCAATATCCATTAATAGCCGCCCGGAGCCCTTCTTCCTTTCCAACGTCGTATCTCCACGAGTGCGCTCTTCAAGGACACCTTCCCCTTCATATTTAATAACTTCACGAGTTGCTTCAGCGGCTGTGAAATTTTTTTTCAGTAATATCTTAAAATTATGAGAATTTCGTAGGACACTGTCAGGTTTCTTCTTTGAATAAATAACTGAACTGAGGCTTTTTTTTTTTAAGAAGTCCAGTGTTAAAAACAAGCTTAGAGAATGCTATAAAGGGATTATTAAGTATTGGTAAATAATCAATAGCATTAAGATATTTACAGACTTTTGAACTCTGGAATTTGATAAATTAAAACGGTAATTTTTTTTTATACGCCCTATTATTTATAATCAAGTATAATATAATATACCTATAGAATATAAATATATAAACTTCGAGCAAACAAGTTATTCTATGTTAATAGCTGGAGTGACATCTGTGGTACCTGGTTGGTACCAATTTTATTTTTTTTTTATAACATTTTTTGATTGAATTGGTCGTTTTTGTTTTATAGACAACATGACCAAAACTAACTTTTTGATGAAGTTGGCAAAATTCCTCGATTTTGACAATCGATTGTGACTAAACTCCTAAATCAAATTCAGCTTAAGGGATGTCTTTAGATGCACAATTTAATAAACTCTAATTTTGTAAGTTATACATTTTTCGACTGAAAGCATTTTTGTATATGTTTTATGTAAAAATCTGAAAAAAGTTCAAAAATTTTGCGTTTTTATGTCTTCCAAAAATTTTTTTCCTAATTAAATTTAGTCATATTTTTGCTATTTTATTCTCAGAACACATCTGGACCATATAAAAATATGAAATCTTCTATTATACCTTTTGCAAGGCAGACCAACTTTTTTGGGGTAATTTAACTGGACAAAGTGAGCACATATTGACATGTGTGCAAATTTTTAAGTTAATCAGATAGCTGGAAATTGGTGTAAATTATGATGAAAGATTCTGTTACATACAGATCGAGTTAATAAAAGCATATTAAAATAACATTGATGCCAATGATTTAATTATTTTAATACTATTACTTTACATATTTATATTTAAAGAAGTAAAATTATTTAAATCACAATTTTCCAGTCATTGGTACTCCAATGAAGTAATTAATATTTTATGTTTCGGTTCTCTTTTATGCCATTCTTAGTTCTAATGATTTTAAATTATTTACAGGTGTCACGGTTGGTTATCCTACATGAAGAGGCAGAAGATGGGAATGCTATGCCTGATCTCGGGCGGCCTGTACAAGCAGTTAGTAAAGCGGTAGCAAATCTTGTGAAGGTGATCTTAATTATTATTGTTATTTCTATCTAGTAAATATTGTTTTATGCATAATTTGGATTGTATTACTTATAAATTGTTGGTTTATTTATATAGTTATTTTAATTTTACTTTAATAACTATGTACTTCTTTGATTTCCATGTTTAAGTTAATATGCCATTGAGATTGTCTAGCAGTATTAACTAACTGTGCATTACAATGTTCTTTAATTTTAAAACCTTTCGAAAAACATTGTTAAGATAAAAATAGAATCTAAATGATTGGATTGATCTCAAATAGCCACTCCTTACTATCCAGTCATGCATAAAACCAATCCAGGTCTTCTATCTTACTGTTAATTATTGAAGTGTATTTATATGCAATAGGAACCCATCCCTATTATTATTTGTTACCATTTACTATTAGCTAGTTTTAGATTAGTTGTTGGTTCTGGAGTCATTGTGTTTCATTAACAAGATTAAGATTGTCTTTCTTTACTATAAAAAGTATTAAGTTGTTTTTGTTTATTGCATAATTTTGAAAAGTTATCTGGTTGATTAATTCTAAAGTTATTGAAAATTTTTCCTATTAACTGTTTTCTAACTGCAGGTTGGACGGGAAACAATTAACAGCAGTGATGATCCGATATTAAAACAAGATATGCCATCAGCACTTGATCGTGTTGAAAGTGCTTCAAAGTACCTGGAAGAGGCATCAGCGATGCTGAAGAGTGATCCATATTCTGGACCAGCCAGGTATATTATACTGGTGTGATTTTATTAATTGTCAATATCATTTTTATTGAATTATTTGTACTTATACTGTGATCACCAAATTAAATTAATGATTTGAAACCATAACATAATGATTTAAACAAATAAATAAATAGTATCCGGGTCGCAAAACGAATATTTTTGTTTTTCAAAGTATTTTTTTTTTCTTTTTAGGAAGATTTTAATTGATGGATCTCGTGGTATTCTTCAAGGAACATCATCTCTCCTTCTTTGTTTTGATGAATCTGAAGTTCGTAAAATTATTAGAGAATGCAAAAAGTTCTTGATTATTTAGCAGTTGCAGAAGTTATAGAAACAATGGAAGATTTGGTGCAGTTTTTGAAAGATCTAAGCCCTTGCCTCAGTAAGGTATGAATAAAAAATAATAATAATAATAATAATTATAAAAATATGGATTCATAATAAATTAGAAAGGATTATTTTATTTAGTACTGTTGTTTGTCACAGATTAATTAAATCATAAAGCAGTTATTTAGTATTTTATTAAAGTCTAGATTATTTTCTTAGGACTTTCTTTTCTTCCTCATTAGCCTCGCTCCAACTTTTAAATATTTTAAATTTCTGTGATATTATTTTTATTATCTTTTCCTTACCTAGCAGCCCCGTTTGTCTCTCGAAGTCTGTCTCAACCTGCCAACTGGTTGCTACCTTGCTTTATGGTTTTCTTATATTTTGCTAACAGGGCCAACCACTTATGCTGGGATCACTTGAGGAAATTTAATAGTTTTCACTAACAGGATTTCATAATTTCTATTCAATTCTTACTTTACTTAAAGTTCCTGCTGTTTAAAAAAAAAAATTTTTTATTTATTTTTATTTTTATTTTTTATTGTGGTGGAGATTTGATTGCTAGTTTCTGAAAGAAACACAATTAAACTAAGAGGAGAGAGGTGCATACTTAATTTATTAGCTCCCTCGAAGAAATGGTTGCCGGGACTAGGAATGTATTCCTCTAAAAAGAGCAGTCTCACTCGGTCAAGAATAGAGGATTGAAATGATACATAAAAACAGAGCTATAGTTCCTTTTAACTTGATCGATAAGCTTAATATGAGTTTGCTCTTCCATGGTATGAATGACCTTCCTTTAATCGGAGGACCAATAGACTTTAGTTTATACACTCAAAACTGTGAATTAGATTCCCGAATTCCAATATTGATCTAGGAGTTCTTGTTTTACATATTTTCTATGTAATCATCATTCTCAAAATTAGGGAACTTAGGTATTATGTTCCCATGCTTGTTTGCCTCTGTTGAACTACTGGAAAGAAGCTGTCTATCTATTGAGCAGTTCTGTTCCTTACAATTGTCTCCTATCAACATTGATCAGTTCTCGATGTAAGATCTCCTGGAATTTGCACCTTTCTGTTTCTATTATACTATTTTCTTCAGATACTTGTAGAGTTGTTCTTTATTTCTTGTTATCCTGTCTTTGTTAAGAACTTTTTCTTTAAGATATGTAAGATTGTAGAAAGATGGAAAAAACGTCACACCAGACTTTGAGAGCTTCCATGGCTAGGATTTTAAGTTTCCTAAAGTAAATCTACAACTTTCTGGGATCATGAAGAAGTATCTGCTTGCTACCAGATTTAGAGGACCATTGTATAAGAACCTAACCTTCACCACATCAAACCAGGGGCTCTTAGCCTGAAATTACTAAAATAAATGAACTTATCGTGGGCATTTTTGCCCACTTATATTTTACACACTTAATTGTTTATTTATGAATGATATATCTGTAGTGTATATATGTAAATAAATTAATTCTTAGGTTTCACGTGAAGTTGGTGCTAGGGAGAAAGAACTTACTCATCAAGTACATAGAGAGATTCTTATTAGATGCTTAGATCAGTGAAGACTTTGGCCCCGATTCTAATTTGCAGCATGAAAATATTCATTCATATTATTTCTCAAGGTATGGATTGCTAAAATATGCATTTGTTTTATATTAATACTCAAAGTATTATATAAAGCCTCAATTTTTTTTTCTTCTCAATTTAATGTATTACACATTAAATATTAATGTGTTGCACTTCTATTTAAGCCATAAGGAACTCATATTACTAAACCCACTATGTGAGAAATTACCTAAATCAGTTTCTTATAAAAATTAAAGAAATGTTAAAGTTAGGCAATATTTTCTGTATATTCTATTAAATTATTTCTATATCATTTATTAATATCATTATTTTTTCCATATTTCATAGTTATTCCTTGGCCTCACAAATAACTGACAGCTATCCCCATTTTCTGTTTTCGTTTTCCAACTTCTCGCTCCCAGTCGTCTCAGGTTGTCCTCTCCATTATCCAGTTCCCTCTTCCTTGGTCTCCCTCTCAATCTTTTTCCTGCCTTACATCACCTTTTTTTTGGCTGTCGTCTATATACAGAAAATGAATTTCGGCTTACAGCCAGACTTAAACTCAGGCCTTGGAGCTAAGCTTTTAGTGTCGAAGATATTTCAGGAAGAAAAAAAGAAGTTGTTAATTAAGACAATGTATATGTTTGAAAAAGACAATTATACTATTGCATGTTTTTATTTTATTCTATTTTAAGGACAATAATGTAAGTTGTTTGATGATGGCAAGGCTTTTAAGTATTGGTTTTGGGCATGGAAATATCAGGGGAAGCATTATCACAATTATTCAAGCTGATCAGTTCATGAAATCCACTTGTTCTAAAAATTAAATTTATGTTTATAAATTGTTTCTGATGTTATCATTTAATTTCTCTAATTTCATATTTTTATTAGGAGGTAAAGGGGCAGAAGAAGCTGCTGAAAACCGGAATTATTTAACTTCTAGAATGACTGATGAACTTCATGAAATAATCAGAGTTTTACAATTAACAACTTATGATGAAGATGAATGGGAGGCTGATCAATTAACTGGGATGAAAGAGCCAATAATGCAATACAGAGTAAAATGCGTACTGCTAAAGATTGGGTTGAGGTAATATTGCTCTTATCATTCTTATTTATTACAATCTTGTATTCTTACAAGTAATTAAAGTTGTTAATTCCATCCAGTGCCCATGATGATATTCTAATTGCTGCTGGTTATGTAAAAATTCTCATTCTAATATTTCTTTTTTAAAGATGACATTTAATTTGTATATGTAGATCCTATTACGCTTGTTTATAAATGACTTTAGATCTTTATACTTTATATTACTTTAAGTCCTTTTTCTAGTATAATTTTGGTAAAGTAAAGATCTAATCGGGGGGCATCTATCAGGGTGTCTACCACTTGGAAGTTTCAGGAAATTTGGGAATATGTTAGGGATTTTGTATGGTCGGGAAAAAGTCGGGAATTTACAATCAATTTTTGAAAGTTGGAAAAAGTTGTTAATTCTAAAATTTACTATCGTATTTAAATTTTTATAATGAAAGTCCTCTCTTAATAGTTCTACAGAAATCTTTCAACGGAGAATTGAATCTGATAAAAAAAAAAAAAAAACCTTCACTAATATTTATTATAGATTGGTTTATAGCTGTATATTTTCCTTGGAAAAATGTATATTAAATTATTATTCTGAAAAAATGAAAACAAACACTTTAATCTATGTTTAGATTCCAGTTAATTTTTCAAGAGATTTATTGTTTCCATTAATTTAAATATTTGTGTTGGTAGAATTAATTTTTTTCTGATTTAACGACATGATTGATTAAATTTTAACAGCTTAATCAATTTTCATATGGATTTGTTTTGAATTTGAAAAACAAACGAATTTTGAACAAATACCAAAGGATTTGATGTCAATTATAATTCTTTGAATTGTTATAACTTGAAACGGGCACGTCTTCTTGGTAAGAAGTTTAAGAACTCTGTACTTCAGGAAAAAGGGTTGAAGGAAATTAATGCATAATTTAAACAAACAACTGCCTCTTTTGTTGTGATATTTACTCATTATTAAAAATATTTTGCAGTAGCTCTGACAATTTTTTTTTTTTTTTTTAATTTTATTCACACTTACCATAAATTTTGGTTCATTGGGCTAATGCTAAAGATGAAAAAATTGTTAAAGCTCTACTAACATGTTGGTCATTTTAACTATTAACTTTAATTAAAGTTGAATTGAAAATGAACATTAAAACGTCTTTCTTTCTTGCACTTCGAATAACTAATAACATGTAATTAAAGATGTAAATTGTTCAACTGTAAAGTGTAAATTAGAAAGTATACACTGATTTATTTATTTGTGTGGAATATTATTGCAAGAATATTAAAATATTGATAGTCGGTAATTTCCAGATTATTTATGAAAAATTTATTTTATTTCATTAAATTTCTGTGTTATGAGACCAAAATGTTTAATGGCATTATAAAAATGTTCGTAGGATCCAATGGCATTACGTGGTGGAGTTGGTGAAAAAGCCGTTAGACAGATAGTTGAACATGCAAGAGCTGTTGCAGAAAGAGCCCTTCCCAATGATAAAGACCATATTGTCAGACTGTGTAGTGAAATATCAACCATGACGAGTGCACTTTGTGAACTTAGGCAAGAAGGAAAAGGAACATCACCCCAGGTAATATTTAACATATAAACATATTGTTTCATAGTTAATAACCTAACTTTGATTCACTTAAGTAGTAGTATTATTCATAATAAACATGGTGGAGTAACTGGTTGTTTTAAGTATGTCGAAACCAATATGCTTGTTTCTTGGCACACTAAACATATTAGTTTTAATATGCTGTTCTTTTGATGAATAAGACTTTTAATGAAATATTTAAAAGATTTCCTGTATCTTTGATTTCTATGTGTCTTTTTTGGAAGTTAATTTTAATCAAAACCCTTTAAAATCAAATATATTACTTCAGTTATTATTTAATATTGTTTTATTTGAGAGGTCTGAAATATGGTGTGTGGTTGCACCAAATTTGTGTGTTAATATATATATTAATTCTCTTTCATTTTCAGAACCCAATAGACATAAAGGCTTTGTGAAATTTGCATTTTATAAAAATTTCATTCAGTTTTCATTATCAAAGTTATTGTAAAGTAGTGGTTATTTCCTTACTTAAAATGTTTATAATTGCTATACAATAACCCTGTAATCCAATAAACATTCACATTTTGGTGTATTCTTAAGTTTTTTTAAATATTTGTTTTCTGCTGCCATGTAGCTGTGTGGTAAATATTAGCACGTTTGTTTTAGGCTGAAACTCTAAGTCGTAATCTTCATGAAAGGTTGGGTGATCTTATGAGAGCCGTTAGCACAGCTGTTAACAACAGTGAGAGGTTAGGAGGTGAACAACCAGCTCATACAGTGGCTGGTAGATTGGAACAGGCAGGACGTTGGTTACAGCACCCAGAGAGGGAGGATAATGGCTTAGGAGAAGAGCTATATCCCTCATTGTGGATGAAGGCAATAAGGTAATTGTTACTATATATATACAAATTACTGACAGACACTATAAGAAACCCCAACATACACGAACCACTCCTAAACAAAATTAGACAGAATTTCCATCAATTAATAAATGAGGAAATCTCAGTTAAATTAACATGGATCAGGGGCATGCTGGGATTTATGGAAATGAACTGGCTGACGAACTAGTTAAATCCACATCGACAAACAACTTCTTTACCTTTTGAATACTCTCAAACGCCTATATAAATCAAGAAAACTTAAGAAACGACACAATAAGAAACTGGAACTTACACTGGCAAACAATCAAACAAAGGACGACCAGTTCACAAGTTTATACCAGACGTTAATTTAGGAAACTACAACAAACTAAAACGTACACATTACAAACTTACACAATTTCTAACAGATCAGGGACCTACCAAATACTATTTTAAACATTTTCAACTTTGGGACAACGAAACTTGCCACTGTGACGGACAGACAACTCAAACATTTAATCATATATTATATAACGCCCACTTTTTGACAAGGACAGATTTTTTTTAATCAAACATATTATAATTAGTGGAGAACACAATGGCCAATGTCAGAAAAGAATCTATTCACAAATCATAGTTCTGAATTTAGCTATGACTAATATTTTTTTCTCTTTATCATATCACACATATATTTCAAAAGTGACATCTGAATTGAATTAACTTCATATCCCCCTTGATACATCTCAATTTCATACAAGACTGAGAATTTTCACATATTCTTAATGCAGGTTTTTAAGTTGTGTCACTTTTGGAATACATGTGCAAAATGTACTTTGCATACTCTTTAGTGAGTGTGAAGTTGTGAAGTTAGTAACTAACTTACAAGGTATACCAACCTGCTGTGATATCAGGGTTTTTTCCCCCCAGCTTTTCTGATGTTTCGCGTTATCTTAAGTGAAGTAAATATTTTTAAGTATAATTAACATAGACAATTTAGTGAGGTTTCAAAGTAATGATATACTATTAAGTTTGTATCTTGTTGTTACAAGCGAAACTCATTGAATCAAAAAACATGGTTTTGAGGAAACGCTGATAAAGATTTTTTTTACTTGTCTACTTTGGTACTGACATAATCAAATAAAACAATGACCTGGCACTTTCAGGTCTTTAACATAAGATTATTTGATAAAAATATGTAATAATAATAAGTATACTAATAATAATAATAATAATAATAATAGTTTTTGATTGAGTGTGAACATGGATTTTACTCAACTTCCATAAGTGGATTTGAGAGATCACTCTTTCTTGGTTTGTCATATCTTGTTAGTTGCAATAGCTATACAAAATATTTTATAATTTATATTGTTTTGAAGGTTGCTGTGGGTCTTCAAGGTGTTCAAAAAGCAGAAATGATTGCTTTGTGTGAACAAGTTGATCGCTTATCTAGGCAGCTTAGTGATCTGTGCCCGACGTGGTTTAGGCAACTCTTCACAAGCCCAGCAAATAGCCAGGTATGTCTTAGTGTATTTGTCTAGTTTGAGAAAAAAAAAGAGATGTTAAATGCAACCTAAATCTAAAATGAGTTTTTTATTTAATGAATAAAAATAAATAATATTGAATAATAACTAATCATGAGCATTATAAACAAGCAGAAACTCAATAATTGTTTGTATGTTTGTTGTTGTTAAGACCACAGTGAATTAATGGCGGGCTAAGGAATTGTCAAGTATTTAAGTTTATAGCTCTTTATTATCAGCAGTTGGGTTGTAGTAAATGGGGTTATTTGTATTTTTATTCAGATCTGTGACAAAGCCATGATTTAAAGTTCTCTCTAATCTTTAATTACAGCCAGCAATAAGCATATCAGATATAATTATATTTCATGTTATTTCTAGTTCTTTTCTAGGGACACCTCTTCAAGAAAAAATTGCATGAATTGAAAGATAGTATTCAAAACAGCAGTTGTAAATAGAGGTTGGTGAAGATTTTGCTGATATCAATACTCCTTTGAAACAGTTCACTGAAGCAGTTCAGGTTCCGAAGGTAGAATTGCAATGACTTATAAAAGAATGAAGAATAATGCAGTGTTGTTTAATTTTTACCAATAGTTTTTACCATCATTTCTCTATATAATACTGCATCTGTTTGAGACTTGCTACTAAAAAATGGGTTAATTTTTCCATATCCAGTAGTTATTTACCTCTTGTGTAATACTAAATCTCCTGCTCTTAGTTTTATTTTTGTTAGCATTTCTACTCAATTTTTTTTTTTTTTTTTTTTTTTTTTTTTTTTTTTTGCATTGACCAAATCACCACTAAGCGAATGTTGAACAATTTGTCTCCGTCAATCATATATATCCATCATCTGTGTGTGGGTATCTGAATTAAACTAGGAACTAAAATAAACATTAGTGGCATAGAGGTATTTTTTTACAAAATCCTGAATGGTATTTAAAAGTTGTCAGGTCCAGTATTAAATGTTTAGTTTAAGGGGGAGGAAAACATAGTACCGTGCATATTGTATTAACAAGCAATGGAACCTTATTAAATGAAAAAAAAAAATGTTGACCTACTTCTATACAAAATAATTTTAATTAAATCAGATGAATTATTATTAATATGACATTGAAATGATATTTAAAGAAGCTTATTAGTTGCGCTTCTATAGTTCTACATAAAATGTCCTAAGGGGTTTCTTTGTTCCCATTTACCTTGGCTTTAATGCAGTTACACTTGTGCAGCTTAGCAGTGTTTTGATGTGGCATATAAGTCTGATCTGATATATAAGTAAAAAAAAAATGGTAAATCTGTACCTATGTTTCTTTTTATTGAAGGCAATAAATTTGAAGCTTTTTTCATACCACATACAAAAGTTTAATTAAAAAAACATGGTCTTGTAAGGAGTAATACCATTATAACTGAGTTGTTTTTGGTTCCACTGTTGTTTTTGTTAAATTTAAGATTAGTTGACTTAAGAGGTTTATGAGGATACATATAATTAAATTCACAAATTAATTGATATTTGGGTTTTTTAGAGTAACTCAAAAAAGTTATTCACTTGTGACGTTTGATTTCAGGTGTAGCTGGAAGAGATATTGAATCTATCTGTAAAAGCTGGATCTCTTGCTAAAGCAACCACATCTGTCAAGTCGAAAGGTCGCTTGGTTTTGGCTGGCTGGAGGCACTGGTGGGAATAAAAAATTGTCTGAATCTTTGGTAAACAGCTGCAAATGCGATTGGAATCATTAGCACCTCAGTTAGTTTCTGCGAGGAGGGAGGAATTAGACTGGGGTAAGTTAGTGTTTGATGTATATTTCTGCAAATTAAAAAAAAAAATAAACTTCTTTCAGAGTTGGGTTTATCTGGTCAAGAATATATTCAATTCAACCTAAAACTAAGCCGGATTTTTTTTTTTTGTATCAGATATAATTAACTATTGACTTGTTTTCATTTTTAGCTATCCAACTTCTAAAGCTGATGAAGAACATTATGAAAACCTCAGGGGCAATATGCTGAGTCTATTGCCAGAATCCGTTCTCTGTGTGATGATGCATAAACTCTGCACATTTACTAAAATATCAGGTATGTATATCTTATGATTATTTTTAGAGTGCTAAAACATCTACAAATTAGATGGTTGTTATCTGTTTCACATTTATTCCTGTGTGATCCGCAATAGAATGAGATTTTTCTTAGGGTTGAAGACGAATCAATTCGTCTGTTAAGAACCTCATAGACCCCAATCAGGATTTCTTGTTGCTAGTCAGCACTTAGAGATCTTTTCTATAAATTAGTGATTTTAGAATCAATCCTCCTATAATTTTATTTATATAGCTATAAAAAAAACAAACAAACACCCAACAACCAAGAAACAAGTCTCAAAAGGCAAACTAAGAAAGTGGTCTTCACGATTACTTTCTCCTCTCTTTAACTTAGCAAGCGGAGTTCTTGGACCTTCACTTTCAAACCACAA